>JAPSES010000044.1:16161878-16200710 GCA_029822895.1 Maxillicosta whitleyi | reverse complement strand
ACACCACTGGTCTAGAGAGATGATCCGTTATTTCCGATTGTACGACTTGTGCGAGTGCAGAACATACGCTCAAGTCGTGTTCTTCACACTTTTGACCATGTCGGGGAGAAGAGAGCTGACTGATCAGTCGGCAATCTTTGCTGACTACAGTCAACTGTCAGTTTGGTGTGTCTTCACCCTTCCATATTTTACCTGAACTATTGAACTCGCAGTCACAGTTTTCAGACTGTCGTTTCGGTCATGAGTTTGTGAGCTTATGGCCTCCTGACAATATTACATCAAAATTCTTTTATTTACAGTTTCATCATGCTTGTGTCTGCTGTAACATTCCAAACAATTAATAGTCCTTTATGAACAGTAGTGATGCGTGTTCAATCGACATAGTGACTAGTTACCTGTCACAACATGTGTGTCAATATAAGCCCAAACACACACAGAGGCAGCTGACGCACAAGTGAAGTGTTGTATTATTTCACACACAAACTTTTTTCAGCCTCCTCATTTAACTGTCATCAAAGTATGTTAGTTCACAGTGAGCGGTTATAATGCTTTACTTCCACCAAGGTTATGCTGTTACACTACACTGTAATTTCACCAGCCACAGGCACAAAATGAGCTGAAAATACTTCACCTTTAACAGAAACAGTGATGCAATTTGTATCTCTTTCCATACAGCTTTCAGTCTACAGGTCTCTGTGAGGAGGGAGGTGAACCGGAGACAGTGACAGATGAAGGGTTTGAGTGAAGTGGTTAGAGGTTACCTGTCAAAGTGTAACACAGGTGTCCTAAGGTGAGCTCAGGGAGAACAGAAATGTCTTCTGCAGCCAAACATTTAATGACACCAGAGTGCAGGGGTCAGTGGATCTTAATTAACTGATTGTTAATTGCCCAGGACCAACTTTAGTCTGAGAATAGAGGGTTTCATGACAGAACTGCATGTCTTATTTGCAACTGTATTCATTTAAAATACTAAAAAACTATCTTCCCATAACTCTGTCCCATCTGATTTAACAGGCAAAATTATTAGTCAGGGGCAGCCTTAGTAGAGCCTATAACCAGAAACAAAAAATAGAAACGAAGGAAAAAGACATCCAAAGCTTTACTCACTGTGTTTACTGCCTTCACAGTTTTAAGTTAATACAGCCTACACAGAAGATTGTGTTATTAGTAGTGATGCACTGATTGCAAAATCCTTGGCCGTTACTAATACTGGTATTTCAGATAACGTTTTTGCCAATAGTTGATGCAATATTGATGTTACTTTATTTTTCTTATTTCCACTCTTAACAAAGAAATCTACATTACAAAATATGAATGAATTATCAAAGAATAATCTCAGCTTCAAACAATAGAATAGAACAATAGAAATTTATGGGGGGAAAAACACGGCAGATAAAGATCTGCCACTGCCATTGGTGAATACGTCAGTGCATCCCAAGTTACTGTGTTTTTCTTTTGCTGTAAAATGTGGTCATAACCTACTTACAGAAGCTAATCCTGATTGTAACATTAACTCCACACTACATCAGGGCTCTATTGGGAATGAAGGGGTGACAGTGGAAAAGGATGAGAAAAGAATTAATCATCTGATGATGGTTCAACAGCCCCACCCATGTATAATATCTTATCACTCGTCTTAAATGAAAGTGGACTAACCAATTGGATTTAGTGGTGACCAAGTAGACATACATCACAGATACTGTAATTAGGGGAGTGTGGTCAGCTGACTGATAATGCCGGATGACGTAACATCTGATCTCCTATAGTTACCGCTTACCATCAATAGAGGCCGCGAGAGAGAACAAGAGAAATTTCAAAAATTGTTATGATAGATAGATAGATAGTAATTGATTGATTGATTGATTGATTGATTGATTGGGGGTGTAACAATACAGAAAAATTTTGTTTTTTTGTACAGTGAAAGAGACGAGTAAAGGAGGTGTGTGTGTGGAAGGGGGGGGGGGCGCTCTGTAACAGGACATTTTTGCATTAACAGGCACCCCCCCATGTTATGTATTTTTGAATGATCATTGTTCATTCATGGCAAACACTGTAATTTACTAAGTGTTTGTGAAGGCCTCGTAATATTCCCTGAGGTGTTGTGAATATGACCTCATAGTAACACTGCAGCAGACGCACAGCAAAAGAGAAGAAGAGCAGGTTCACTAGATTTTGCCAAATTGAGTCAAAAAATAAATAAATAAAAAATTTGGTATAAAGGAACCCCTTTAGTGCCTTAAAGTTACAACATACCAGAAACCGAAAAATGAAACTTAACATGTACACTTAACGTCCAACCCTGTAAACTGTTAGAATCAAATTAAACTGCAATGTTCAGTGTGATGGTTTCTGACCAGAGGTTAAACATAAACAGACAGGGGTGAGTCATTGTAAAGTCAAATAAAGTATAAATTGAAAGAGTGAGTCAATAATGAAGTGTCTTGTCTGCTTTGATTCACTAAGACCCCAATGGATTACAATTGCAAGATTTTCCCTGGAAAAAAAACTATATGAAATAGTCAGTTATCTATTTGTCTGCTAGTAATTCTCTACACTGTTTTCACTTAATTTTCACTTCTTAATGGGTTAAGGGTGTACAAACACCTGCCACCATATTTTTCTCTGGTGTCGTATATTATGTCTCTAACTTTTCACAGTAAATGTTATGTGTCAAAGCAGGAAAACAAAGCAGTGATTATCGATAAAACATTATACTTATTGTCTTTTTTGCAGGAATTACATAATAATAGAAAAGACTGACTGTTATCTGAATGTTAACTACATCTCTAGGGTCAGAATAATGACAGATGAACTAGTCATTCTATAACAGGTATTTCAGTATTCAGATGCACAGCAGTAGGAAACATTCCCTTTAGTGATGACATTTTTAAAATGATTTTCTTCACTTTGTTCTCTTTATTGGTTGACAAACAGTCCCTCTTAATTTTTTTAGCAGTCAAAGATATTCACAAAATCTCAACATGAAGGAAATGATTTCTTTTGTTTTGTTGTTATTCCTGTGCAGTACCGGCAAGAATGTGATACATTCATTTGTGTCAGTGGAAGCAACGAGATCTACTTTATCAGCCGTTCTGTTCTTTAAATAACCAACTTGTTAAATGGTTGTGAAAAGCCTTTTTCTTAAATGAATAACCCCACACCACCATGCCTGACATCGCGCATTCAGAGCCTTGACATTTCCAAACTATTCAGTCTATGTGTTTTGACTGTTCAGCTGGGAGTGGGAGCTGGAGTAAATGAATCACACTGTTTCCTTTCTTCAGTCTGCCAGTCTGTTGATTGAATCCATTCACTAGTGAAGCTAATAGTAGCCCTACATCTCCTCCTCAACACACACACACACACACACATGCACACACATGCACACACATTATCCACAAGTCCCTGAAGGACAGTCATTGCCAGTCCATCCCGCCAACACCTTCCTGTTACACCTACAAGGTTAATATGTATGGGAGATGTATTGAAAAGGTCATAACCAGAGAATACTGCGCTCTGTATCATATGGGCTGTGCATGAAAACAAAGGCAGTTGTTTGTGTGATGCTTCATCAGTAGGTTGTAATACAGCACTGATTATCATTTCAAGTACATGCCGACATCTGTGTGCATTTTGTGCTCCTCATAATTCACCTGTTGGGTAGGATAAAGAAGAATAACCAGAATAAAACAGCACAATGAAACGAATGCTCTGTATTGACATTAACATATAAGGTTTAATGATAGGGATGAAATGGACTGGACACATTTTTAATGTGTTTATTTATTTTACCCTGGATTTAAAACCCAGTGAACAGCCAATTTATATTGCCCCCTCGTCCTCATTTAATAATGGCTGCTTTTACTGGCCTTGTGAAAAAAAGTAATTAAAATAGGCAGTTTGACTTTTAACATCCCAGTTTTAAGCCTGCAGCATAATATGCATAGAACCCATACATATAATACAATAAAATGAAGTATTGCAACTGCACATGCGTTTGCCAATATAGGTCCTTAAATTAAAACATTGACACGCGCCATCATAGTTCATGATGTTTTCGAATTAGTATGGAATCTTTAGTAATAGTTATTGCTGATGAAAATCTACCTGACATAACTGAGGCAAAGACAAGATAATGTATTACAGTTTTATTCACATTATCTTGAATGGGTCACATCATCCCTTTGAAGTCAAAAATCTGTAAAACCCTAATGTTAATAAATGTTAGTAATTTATTTATTGACAACCAAATGAACCCAAATAAACCAGCGCCTTACAATAATTAATATGAAAGATTTTTGTTCATTTTAACTTTTGATATACAAGTCAATAAAGTATATGACATAATTTATTCTTATTGTGCTCTTCAATTACACAAAAGTTGCCATATTGAGACTTTATTTGATGTTAACATTCTTTCTTTCAACACAAGTATCTGCTGGCGACCAAATGCCAACATCTGTTCTTACTGCACACGGCATTTTAGGGTCATTTTCTTGGGGATTGGTTTGGATTACTTTACACTCCTGGAAAACTGAACTGCAGGTTGTTTGGACAAGATCCAAAGCTACCTTCTTAACGCAGCTGTATGTTGCAGTGGAGTCTGGATGATTGCTCTTATTGCTCACACTAACCACACTAACAGAATGTGCTCAGTTGTTGCAATAAACCTCCTGCTTGGTGATAGGTTTAGCTTACCAAATCGCATCACATACAATATTACAAATATATTATTAAAACAATTGTTTAAAAAGGGCATGGGCTCTCATTTGGCTTTATACTTTCCCTTGTCTCTGATTCTATGATTACTGGGGTGAGGCAAAATAAAGATAAATTATCCATTACAGTGCATCTGTGCCACTGATGAGGAAATATGTTGATACCAAACATTGTCAAGACTCTAGTGGTCCAAACTGTCATCCAGACAGCCTTTGTTTGAGTCTGTAAGATCTCATGGGTGCCATTTATGCATAAACCTGTGTAACTTTCTTGGCAGAAAAGGCTAGGCAGGTTAATGGGGTGTCCCTTTTCTCTGCAAGACACAATGGTGCTCAAACACCTCCATTCACAATGTCTAAATAGTGGATCATGGTACTTCGGAAAGCACAGTACTGTGCAGCTTTCATAACATCCAGGACAATACTTTCCTCACCTAACAGTTAAAATGCAAATTTAATGTTTTTTACTGTTCTTGAAGCAAAGGTTTAGTCTACACAACCTTCCACATGGCAAAATTTAAATTTCTGCTTTCACAATTGCACAGCCTTTACAGTGTTTTATTGTCAGGCTCAGAATTGTCTTGCTGTCCTTTCTGTTTATCTCTTTTTTCCTTATTTTTCTCCTTCGTTCACTGTTGAAAGCTCCTGCTCCCCAACCCCCCACTCATACACTCTCTGTGTGTTTGAAGCAGGTGAACACCCACACACTCACACCACCACAGATCCTGACTTTTGCCTGGTTTTAAATCCATGACAAGGAGCCCTCTCTCTGAATATCAAAGAGATGCATCTGAGAGCATGTAGGCATGACTCACACCTGGGTTTGTCTTACTTCCAGCAGGTTACCTGAGTGTCCAACTTGATGGATGTGGCAGGTACTACAGGAGGACACTGATCAGACACCGATGTGTCTATAGTGTGGGCAGTTGGCTGTGTTGGTCGGTCGCACAGCGGTGTGAACATGTGAAAGTCGCAGCAGTGTGCTGAGACTTCTAACAGAGCCATTTGTCCCACCCAGTTCCTACTTCCATGCCGGCGGTCATTCCCTGATGATAAGAGTGCCTGTGCTCTCTTCAGCACAATGTCAAACCATGCCAGCCGAGCAAGGAGGGCAGAGTAGCTGTGACAGCTACAAAGTGGCTGAGGGAACTGTGTACTTTAGTTGGTCTGCTTCAAATGAAAGGGCTGCTAACAGCAACAAATCACAGCTCTGCAACGCAGCAACTTTCCCTCTGTGATAGAAACCTTTTTCATTAGTGCTTCCTTTTACATTTCTAGCCGTCTGTTGGATATACAGAGCTGGTTATACTATTCATTTAGCACAGCAACTTCTCAGAGATGCAAAGTTCTATTTCAACTTGCCAACTTGCAATAGCAGGTTGTGTCTGCCACTGTGCATGTGCAGAAATGTGTATGAAGTTTGTGTGTGAATAGTAATGTGCACCGCTGGCCTGTCAAAGTTGTGAGCCTATTTGTATGGATGCCGGGCTGTACCTTGGTTGAGGTGTACACAGCGCTGGCGCAGTAGCCTGTCTTGTGCAGCAGGCCAGGATGACATGTGAATCGCAGCAGCCGAGAAAGCCCCGCTTAAGTGGAGGCAGTAGGGAGAAGCAGGCAAGAGCCAGGAGGCAAACAGACAAACAGATGGACAGGCTGATGCCAAGCAGGCAGTGGAGCAAATAGATTGTGCAGCATGGTGAACAGACTCAGCCTACCAAAGAACAACCAACAGACACAAGACCATGCCACCCTTGTCAACCGCTCGTGCTCCTCTATAATTCATACAGATAGGATAGATACGTGGTAAATAGGACTCTCATCTTCCTCCTTCTCCTCATCTGCCCCTGTCACATCCCTCATTTGATATGTGTTATGTAGGAGGAGGATATGTCAGTCTTGCAAGATGGGAAATGAACAAACCGGAATGTGTGAGAAGTGAAGTGAGAGAAGGAAAGAAATGCAGGAGAGAGATGAGTGCTGCAGGTGGAATTGGACTGTGAGGCACTGGGGACTTTAGCGAGCAGACACACAAATACGCAATTCAAATACAAAATAATACACAACCATCCACATCAACATACTCAGTTGTAAAAGCAACTTTATATTTCAAACAACACCCTAGTTAAATGAAAAAAAAAAAAAAAACAACAAAAAAGTACAGATACTGTTATGGTCGGAGATAATTGCTTTTAGATTATTCTGTTGTTAGATTAAACAAACACTCCCTTTTACAAAACGAGTGGACATACTGCCACGCAGTGGGACTCTGGTAACGACATTGAAGAACAAAGCTTCTCCCACCTTGATGTCTCAGAAACTCTTGGAAAGTATTTAGCTTGTATTTCCCTGAGGCTTTGGGCACATGCTCAGCGGAGCAATAACCTTTGCTTTAATGCCGAAGGAGCATGATTGTAAGTTTTCCTTTGAGACTTTCCTCTAAAATGTGAGGTGTTCAGATTGACTCAGGCTTGTTTTTCTCTATGGAAAACATCTAGCGCTGTGCAAGTCAAACAGAAAACCACCTAAAAGAGCTGAGACAGCCCCGTCAGATCTGTCTGGTTGTGTTGTCTACTGAGTCTAATGGTTTGTCTATGTGTGTGTTTGTGTTTGTGTACATGTGCATGTGTGTGTTTGTCTGTCTACATAGGTAGAATGTAAGAAGGCCCAGCCCAAGGAGGTGATGTTCCCACCAGGTACACGAGGGCGAGCCAGGGGTCTGCCCTACACCATGGATGCCTTCATGCTGGGGATGGGCATGCTGAGTGAGTAGTACACACATCACACACAAATGCACGTTGGCTTTGTAATGATCATTTGTATCGTTTGCATTGTCAACTCAAACACTTGCAAAATGCTTCAGCAATTTTTTTTTTTTCACTTAATTGTTACTTATGTCTGTTTAAGTATTGAACAAATAGTTTTATCATTGTCATTATTTTCAATATTCAGTATCTGGAAATGTGAAATGTTGTGTTTTTTGACAAATATGTACCAAAAATAGTTTAAAACCACAAATAAACATCTGATTTATGCAACCATCATTCAGACCCAAAAACCAAGCTATGATGATGTAACATTTATTATTGTGATAATTATCTATGTTGACACATGGATAGACAAATACAAATACAAATACAAGTGATTTGTATGCAGCTTCTCTCTTTACAACAGAGTCACAAGTAAAATAGTAAAACATCAATGTTAAAATGTCCTATGTATAAGTAATGCATTAAAAAGTCCTAGTACAGAAAGAGTACAACTGGTGGTTTGGTTCATCTGACACATATAAAAATGAAATGAAAACATGTGAAATTTAGGAGAGAAAAAAAAAACTTTGATGGAGCTGTTAAACAACATGTAGACTTCTGAAATTTAAGCCTGACTACACTGCATTTTTTAAAGGGTCATATTTATCTAAACCCACTTTTATTAGTCTGTGGTTCATTTATTTGTGTATATAATAATTAATACAGTTAGAATTTGAATCCTCCAAGAGCTGCAAAGCTATCTTCATATTGATTTTGGTAAAAAAAGAAATATATATATTTATGTTGACGATATGAGGGTGATGGGGTTGGAGAAGGAGATGGTAGGAGACAGAGAAATGTGGAGGAGAGGAAAACAGCCGGTAAAGAAATGGTGTGTGTGTGTGTGTGTGTGTGTGTGTGTGTGTGTGTGTGTGTGTGTGTGTGTGTGTGTGTGTGTGTGTGTGTGCATAAAAAATTTAGTGGATTTCTACAATCAGTTTTAATTCCTTCTTCATTTGTTACATCTATAAATAGTTACATCACGACATTTGCACATATGAGGTCAAAACTTCTCTGAATATGACATAACTGTTTATCAGCAGCAGTGGTTGTAGTAAAAACTGAAAATATGTCCAAACTTTGAACTGAATACCTAAAATGTTCAGTTTTTGGTTGAACAGGACAAAGCAGCACAGCCAACAACCTGGAGGGGGTGGGGTGTGCAGTGGCTCGTGTGCATTTAAAGGGCCAGCGCTCAAAATAACCTTTCTGGTGTCATTACTCAGAAATAGTGTTGAAGATGGACCCGTGGAGTTGAATTAATGAAGTATTCAGACCCAAGCAGAGCATTTACAGTTTATGTAGACCACGGGAAAATATTTTAAAATGTATAATTCTCTTTTAAAAAAGCTAAATAACATTTAAGGCAAAAACATAGGAAACCACTGGTCTAATCTTGAACAATGTGTTGTATTATTGTTTGTGGTGTAAAATTGTCAAATTGTGAAATAGAATCTGTAAATGCTCCAAGTAGAAGCTTTTGAGTGAACAAGTATGATACTGCATCTGAGCTGTCACTGGTTAGAATAAAATGGGGGTGGGAAAGCAGAATTGCACTTAAGTTCAGTTGTTGAGTAAATCCACTCACTACTCACTTTCCATGGCCGTCAACAAGATCTGAATACAGAAAATTCTGAAATGTCACTGTGACACAGATTTTCAAACAGGTTGCACATGGAAATATAAGTGTCGGACATTTCCTCTGCACACGTTACGGTGTACAGGGGAAGTGTCAGACCAGCGTGTCATGCAGTCATCAGTTTCTACCTGCTAAAAAAAATCAACTTATGCAAACTCTGGTCTAGATAGCCCCATTAGGTGGGCGCTGCCCCTAATTAGGCTGCTTCAAGGTGTGCCACCAGTGGCCACTGTGGTCTATTTCTGGTGGAGTCTGGTACAGGCAGCCCCTGGGCATATAGGAGCAGACCAGCACATTAGCAGGCTAAATGAAGAGGAAAATTGGTGTAATGTCATATTAAGGATTCATCACTGTGCCCCCCTTAATGGGTAATGAAGGGGACACACATGTCAGGGAGAGATCTCATCTACAGGGACCTCAGCTGCTGGCCCACCCCTCTTCATTACCATCCAGCCCATGCCCGTGGCCCTTTTTATTTAACACTATTGCACTTTCTCCCTCCGTTCATCCCCGCCGTCTGTCTTTCTGTCTGTCTCCCTCTTTCTGCCACATTTCATTCATGTAATTTGTATGTACATCCCCCACCCCCTACGCACACCTCCCAAATGAATTCACCCTCACTTTAAAGATTTATTATTAGTTCAAAAGCAAAAGCAGCTGATCATAAAAGTCTCTTTTTACGTGTGAATCAGCCCTCCCCCTCATAGCAGGTGCAGCTGTATCTATATCAGGTAGTGCAATGTTGCAAGTGCATTCAAAATCAAGAGAGGATATGATTCATCTTTTGCACGTTTAGCATTTTTTCTCCACAATATGACAAAAGACAGATTTCTACAAGATATTATTTTTTTTAAGAAAATTGAAGTAACTCAAATGTATCGATGCAGGTCTTTTATCAGTTTGTGGATCCTTGAGCAGTAAAGTTTATTTTTGTCTTTCTGCCTGTTGTTGCATATATGCATTTCTCGAACACTCCACAGCTATTAAATCAATCAATCTACATAACGTCTCATGTTAATAGTTTGGTTGACCTTTCAATGACAGTTGTTTGTGGTGCTAAGACTGGCCAAGTGTTTCTGTCAGCTCCATCGAAGTCAGTCCTAGCTCTATCTCATCTGTTAGAAGTATTTAACAAGCACTGTGAACTTTTCAGAACTTATTACAGCCTAATGCGTCTGCAAAGAGGAGAGCACTCTTCCCCTCCATTGGGAGAAGGCAGGCAGAAAGGCAGTGATGTGCTCATGTGAGAATATTAACAGCCAACTTGTTTGGAGACACTCTTATCTAAATGAAATTGGAACAAGGACAGCGAAACATTCCTTTATATAATTTGCATTTGGAAAAAGGGACCCTAGGCTCATTATTTAAGAAAGTGTAAGCTTCTTTTGTGCCAAATCTCATTAAAGCCATCCTTAGCTCCTTTGTTTACTGGCTCTAATCGAGGCATTTATCTTTATTGTGTTGTGCCCGATGTATGTTTGCTGAAATTAATACACATTTGAGCCTGGGTGAGGTATGGGTGTACCAGATGGATAATTGATTTTAAAGTGAATCAGAACTGTTGAGCCATAAAATAGGTACATTAGCATGCATATTAATAAGGCAAATAAGAGCACTAAGAGGCCGCCACCAGGCCATACACAATGGCAGGCTTCATTTAGTGAATGTAGGAAAGACACCGTGCTTCCAGCTTTTTTTTTTTTTTCCTCTCTGCTTCTCTTTTTATTTCTTCGATCATTTCTCTTTCCTTTCCTCACTTCCATCCTTCAAAATATTTACTGGTATGCACACACAAAGAATCTCATGAGGTAGTAGAAGCTTAGTAAGTATAACTTGCTTAGCTTAGTGTGTCTCAATCTACTCTTTCAACACTCTTATATTCCTCTTTGTAGCTCTCCCCTCAGACACTCTGTACACATCTGGCTGCAAATTCTTCATTTATCATGTGAGATGCATTTTAATGCATGATATCAGTCTGGGAAAATGGCTTTGCCATTTCAGAAAATGTTGAAAAAAGGGAGTATGAGGTGCTTCAGTATCTAAGCCAACAATTTCAGTTTGGCATTTATTGTGTTTGACAGTAAGACAGTATCAAACACATAATATCCAATATTTTGCGGTCCGTAATAGCTTTTCATCGTATCGTATAACAGTTCTTTTCAGACCAAACAAACAGTGAGGGCTTTTGTGAAAGCTATCCATCTGTGGCTTCCTGGTGATGACTTCTCATCAGCCGCTGATGAAGATTTTATTTTTTTTCCGGTGTAGCCTCCATCCTGCTTCATCCATACTAGGTTACGGTTCCCCTCACTGCCTCTCAGAGTTGCATTTCTTTTTGTCTGCGAGAGAGGGGAGAGGGCCTGAGAGAGGCATTTTCCCATTGGGTCAGGAATAAATTGAACTTTTTCATGGACAGCAAACACTGATTAGATATTTATGACCAAGGTCAACCTTTCTGATTCCAGCTGGCACAGGCTCTGAGGCATACAGAGCAGAGCATGCACACACATGCCCGCTTACATACACACACATGCACACAAAGCCTGCATGCACTCACGCAAATAGTCACATGCAAATATGCATGCATGCAAAACATTTTTAGACCCCTTTGCTGATGTAGATAAATGGATTCAGGTGCATGTGTGGTCCAACAAGTACAACATAAATTTGTCGAAGAAAGTGTTTAATTCTGCACTCAAATTGAGTAACTAGTTTCATTTAATTGCTATTAGCCAGCAGTCTGAATAGTGGATTTAAAGCCTAAAAGTAACAGTCTGTACTACATATTTAACAAGAACTGAAGACGCACAAGACTAAAAGAGGTGTTTGAGGTCAGTTTCTGGGGTGTAGCTTACACACAATGAAAAAGAGTTATCATGGTTGACTCCAGTGATTCATTCCTGGCCTAAAGGACTTCCTCTTATTAGGTAATTTAGTGCAGACTTATGGTTGAAGGTGATAATAGCTCGAGGAAGACAGATAAAGAATGAGACATATACCGTAATTAGGGGGTTAATTATGTTTACTTTTTTTTTTTTTTTTTTTTGATGGTGCTCAAATTCTCTGTGATTCACACACAGACGTAAATGTTCATCCACCCACTCATCTCAAATTTCTTGTTTTGTCACAATCCTACTTCCTACCTGCCTGTTCCCTCACACTCTGTATCTCAATATGTTGCCCACAGCTGCTTCTGTCTGAAAACTGTCCAGCTAATTAACTGCTGGGTCTGTGGTTGTAATAAGAACCATGACAGCAGATGAACAATGCATCTGCTACTCTTAAATTTTTGTAATGACACTGAATCCTCTTTAGGCCTTTGTGTAGCTCCTCATCACATCAGGGACTGTATAACTTGTAAACAAGGCTGTTCCATTACAGACTTTGATTTACGAATATCACATTCATCATCATCAACCACAGCAGGAGCAGAACACACCTATTTCACTGCACTTTTTCTTTAAACATTAACTCTAACCAAATAATTCAGACTTAAGTGTACTACTTTGCTGAAGGTGTACATGTAGGATCTTAATTTAAATTGTGCATTTCACACAGTGTTAATCTAACTCCAAAGTCACACCACTACTGAACTGTTGCTCTGATTTCACTAATATTAAACCAGGTGTTTTCAACTTTTCAGTCATTCAAATACTCATCTTCTTCTTCTTTGTGTGAATGTTCTACAGGTGTTTGACAGGCATTACTGAAATGAAAATGATTTAATTAAATTTAATCCACTTAGCAGAGTATAGGTTTCCTGAGTGTCTTTTTAAAAGGACAAAAAATGGCAGTGCATAAGTGGATAACTGGATAGTAATGAATACAGAAAAAAGGAGGGTACTCAAAAGCCTCACACTCATTACCTGATGTAGATTTGAGCTCAGATTCTGATCATCACTAAACTGGACATCATCATATATTCCCTTTGTTGGTTAAATTAGCTTTAATTCCATCCTCTGTTTTTTTTTTAATCTCCTCATACATGTATGTGGTGTTACGACTCATCGACTCATGACATCTTTAAAATAAATTGTATCCACACATTTATTCATACGAACCTGTCTGTGAGGTTAAAGATGTACAGAATATAAACAGACACCGACGTCACTGCAAGGCGCCTGCTATAAAGTGTTATTACATTGAGCTATAAAAATGTCCAAGAACTTATGGTTGAATGAATAAAAATGAGTTACATATAGACAGTCAAGAAGCAGGAGCCTTATTATTTGTTCAGGATCTTATCAGTGATTCTAGTTCGGGCTATTTAGAATCTTGTGATAAATTTGCCCTGGATATTAAATCTTAATAAAGACCTGATCCAGTTACTCTGGCTCCTGTGCCTGTACTTAAGATATGTTAAATGTCCAATGATGATAGTTTATCGTAAAGCAGCAGATATAGTATGTTTGTATATATAATAAGCAGGTATATTCAAAATTTTAAGCCATTTTGTGCTAAGCTTGGATATTTTCCTTTGTACTATTTTATCTCTACCATTATATCTGTTTATAAAACTATAAAATGAGTACTTACAGCTGTAAATGTGTCATCATGTCATTCAGTACGTTTGAGTGGGATAATGGTTGTCTCTGTTTTCGTTCAAAAAGGGCATTGGTGGTCATCTATTAATGTGGGATGGACCATGGAAATATCAGTTCTTGCACTTATTGTCATATTCCAAACAAAGCCCCTGTTACAAGTACATGATATGGACAAAAGTCTTCTGACATGTTAAATTTGGGTGTTTCTTTTCTAATAGGGATGTGGACTACAAAACAATAATGGCAAATGTCATTATATAGTTTTTCATTGTTATTGATTTAGTGATTTATTCCAAACATGCAATGAAGTTTAATATATATGTGAATGTAAAATATAAATAATAATACAAAAATCAAAAGATAGAACAGCACGATAGTTTCATTTACATGCCTGAAAAGGGGTGGGAAGAAGTTCAATTTATTTTTATTTTTATCAATTTATCTGAAAAAAGTACTCCAATATTTTATGACAAAACCTGTTATACAAAGTTTTTTTGTCAAGGTATTACAATAGCATTGAATGAATTCTGTATTTCTACACTGATATCTGTTAGCTAGATCTACGTCTCATCTTTTTATTATCTTTCTTCTTTACTTTAGGTTATCCTAATATTGTGGCAACGTACGGCCGTGGATACACTGGATTCACACCCAGCTACAGCTACCAGTTTCCTGGTGAGTTTTAAGACTTCTTCTAACGTATCAGCGATTCAACTGATTGATTTCTGTTACTCCCTCTGCAGCGCCCTCACATACAGATAAAAACACACATACAAAAAATAAATGCTCATGAATATACACGTCAGTCACCAAATAATCTGCAGCGTTATAAATACGTTGCGTGTTCGGATTTCTCAACCAGCTTCTCAAAGCTGATGTATAGCGTCGTAAATTGCTTACTTCTTTTCATCCCATACTTCAACATTACCATGACCAAACGCCTAAAATGGAGGAAGTCCTTCGTCTTCCATGCCTCAATGTATGCAAATTCATCTGTGAAGAAGCAGAAAAATAAGCAGCACTTTGTGTAGGCAGATTTTAAAATGTGTTTTTTTTTTTTTTCTCCCTTTTCTTTTTTATAATGGAAAATGAATGAAGTCATTTTCTGCATTAAAAGTGTTGACTCAGAGTGCCGGGCACTTTAATGGGAGTCCAAATGAAAGGCGTGCAGACTGAATGTGAGCAGCTGTACCTGTCTGCTGCCTGTGCCTCTGAGGTGCCTCACTTAGACAGGCGTCCCGTCAATTTCATGCTTTATTTAAGGACTTTACACATACTTTGTTTGCTGTGCCAGACATCATTCCTGCCACTGATAAGATGGAATGGGAAATATATGACAGCAGCTCAGATCTCTGTAATATCTTTTTGAAATAGATTCAGGAATGGTAACACAGGAGGTCCAGCTGTGACCACCTGCAGATCAGAAATATGATAAATTTATTCTTGACCACAGTGTTATTTGTCTGAAAGAAGCAGCAGTACTTGTCCATGAGGGTGAATATAGAATATTCAGAAAATTCTTAGTATTTTTCCCCTGTTTTATGCTGTTATTTAGGAATATGAATGACCAGGCCAAAGACATGTCCAAACAGAAGCAGCAAATGTCTGTTTTTGGTTGAACAAATCTCTCCATTTTGTAGTGTTTATCCAGTCTTCTTACTTACTGTGAAGACATCCAAAAAAGTTGATTTACTTGAATCAAACAGAGAGACGGATGAGGCTTAGAGGAAAACCAACGATCAGTATTTATTCCATAAAAATAAATTCTAGTTAAACATGGATTTTTTGAAATGTTTACTCTTTAGGACAGATTAAGGGATATCACCTTCCCCGAGGCTAAATGTATGATTCTGTCCATGTTAAACTCAATTTAAAGAGTTTGATAAAGCTGTATGATTAAAACAGCCTCCTCTGGGCTCGCTCAGCTCTTGACAGGGTAATTGGAATTTTTAATGTATGAATCAAACTCCTTGTCCAAATTAAATAACCTCAGGCCAAATATTGACTAGTGTCCTTCCTTACTAAGATGTGGAAAGCATCCCCAATTTAAGATCAAAAGCTTTTTCTCACTGTACACAACACTGAGCAACACTCCTATAAATAAATGAAACTGGGAACAAGCAGGCTGTATCTAAGAGGCATAAATTGTGGGCAGCATTTCAAGGCTTTTCTTACACCCAGTAAACCTCAGGGGTTCAATGTTAGCAGGGAAAAAAAGAGGTTAGGCAATTGTTCAATTGTCAAGATAAAACAGTGATAAAACATTGATCAGTGATGAAACAGTGAATTAAGCAGGAAAACTCAATAGGACACACAGAAGGAAAGAGAAACCAAAGCTGACATCCCTGCAACCAAAAAAGAGTTGAAGTAAAGAAAAGCAAACCTAAAGCAGAAGTGAGATTTACACTGACTGAGCCAAAAAGGATAAAACACAGCACTCACTGTTAAAAAGCAGAGATCAGCTCATGGAGTGTTAAACACCAACTGACAACTTCGCTCCCTGGTCCCTGCAACACTTCCATTGATTAACAAGTGCATTTGATATTGATCGCATGCTGTATGTTTCTCTGCCTCTGTTTCTATGGTTTGCATTAGTCTCTTACAAAATGAAAACCTCATTACTATGTGACGCACTTAATTCAGATGTTCAATGTTCTTATGATATAAATCAGATCGTTAGCACTTCCTCCAAATGTTTTCCATGCAAGACAGCCATTTATTTCCCAAAACAACAAAAACAAACTGGGGTGTTGAAGGAGCACTGATGCTGTGAATAAATAATTGGATGTTGGGATGATTAAAGGTTTACTATGTTCACCTTAAAATACCTAAACAATTTTGTTTATCGTTTAGTTTATAATGACAGTGAGGTGTACCAGAGATAAGTGATTGGGTTAATATTTTTAGTATCTGAAAATCTATCTGCTATTTATAATATAATCATTCTGATTAGAGCCATATCAAATGCAAATATTACTTTACTGGCGTTGAAAGCAGATTATTTACTTTACTTTTTTTACGATCAGTAAATGTGATGACAGCCCTATTCATCTAGATGATGTGTTTGATTAAAAATGTAACAGTAAATCCATACTCTTACAATATTGTTTTAACTTTCCTTTAATCATGTAGTTATTATCACTTGTAAAATATTTTTTAGATGTATTTATCTCTTTGATATGGACACAACAATGGCATTTGAATGATAATATTCAGTAATAATAAGAACCAGATGCACAGTATTATTTCAGCCTGTAGCAAATTCACAACACCTATACACAGGAGGTGTTTAGAAAAAACAATAACAAAAAAAGAAATTTAATACAGGCAATAAAATCACAACAATCTATTTAAAAAATGTCACATGTGAGTTCAACTGTAATTTTAACACTTCTGTTAAGAACATTACATTTGTGTTGTGTTTTCAGTTTTGCTCCTTTCATGTATTCATTTATTTATTTCACATTCCCAGTAGTTATTACCACAATAACCTCTATTCTTCCCAGGGTCTATGCAAAAAAAAAAACAAGACATTCTGACATCTCATTATTGACAACAACCAGCAATAAATGAAATAAAAGTAATAATAAAGTAAGAGTGAGCAAAAGTGCAAAAGTGATAGTACATTATCTTCTTCATACAGTAATCATTATCACAAAAAAGAACAAAGAAAACAACACAGTGATACATTTCATTATTGACAATCATTAGTAAGAAATTAAATTATATAAAAGTGGACAATTTACTTCATTTACAATACCATACCACATCTAAACAAGCCAAACAATAACAAAATGATTAAAATATGTAATTGATACTCGTTGCAATGATGCAGTGTTTAAAAATAATTATCTTTACATCATGATCATATGGAATCTAAACTGATTTATTTCTGAAACAAGTCCTTTTCATTTCTTTTCTAAGCTGATGTTGCTACTAATCTGAAATATGGTGGAATGGTTGTTCATTAAGCCAGCCATTGTTTTATTGTTTAGGTTGATAGAAAGTAATTACTTACCATGAGTTAAAAAGTAAATATTGACACAAATTATCAAGGAAGCAGTTTGACAGATAAATGACATAGTGTGTCTGAAAACTGCAAAAAGTGGTAATTATTAGTGTCTGAAATGGAACCAATGAAACACAATGAAACTCCAGTTGCCAAAAAAGACCAAAAATCAGAAAAGGAACTCCATCTGGTATGAATAGTTAAGAATGCTAAGAAATAAAACAGTATCATGTTATTAGCATTGAACTAAAAGCCATAGTTAATTAAATGTAGCCTGTTCCAGCAACTTACATTTTAGTACATTTTAGCTGCTGCAAGTAAAAAGTCTATTAATCTGCATATTGGTTTACTGTATGTTCCATTGGTTAAAAAAAAAAAAAAAAGAAACAATTATGAGCACAAATCGCCTGTTACAGGCTGCACTAGGGCAGAAATCATTGTTCACAAGTGCATAGAACTAATCTCTGCTCATGTTTAAATCTAATTTAATCTTATGAATATTTGCCCTTTTTTCCAGTCTAATGGAGATGAATCCAAACACTTTGTTAAAGCTGCGAGAGTAATGAACTGTTTGACAGACAAATCTCAGACTTTTGCTCACTTTTTCAACCTGAGCTGCACCTTATATGCATCACAGCAATCACAGGCTGTTTACCTTGTGTGGCGCCATCTTTTTAGCATTAAGCTTGAACAGCAGTTTGATTTGAATTTCAAACACTATACTGCACATTGGATGTGCGGTGACAATCAAGACAACAGCGATGTTTACCAGTACCAGGAAGGTGTTACAAATGATTAGCAGCATGCCGCGAAAAACAAGTCTTTGTTTTGTTGCACTCATCAGAGCTCCAAGCCAACGTATGGCTCTCTTTGTAATTATGAGCTCAATCGCTGGATTCCTTGTTCCTACGATAAAGTAAGTCTTTTTGTTCTGCTTCATATTGGATTTGTTTGTTAGCGGACAGAGCCTGTAGAGGGACACTTTTTGACATAGTCATATCCAATGGTTTGTGACAGTCAGCTCTGTCTCATCTTATTGTGACAGACTTAGATTGTGCTGATAGAGGACCTCGGTGCAAACAGTGGCCTCTCAGTGTCACCCATAAGCAGAGGAGACTGTAATGTATGCATGCAAATGGGACTTGAGATATGGAAACCACTATGGGTTGTCATGTTGCTATTTTTTATGTGGATGCAAACCCCTTTATTGTTTCTCACATAGATGTCAGGGAGTTTGCAGAGGACGCTATGGCCTTTAAATTCAAACATGACGTGTATCAGTCTGTTGTCATTCTGAACAAAAGAAACTCACAGTCATGACATATGGTCTGATCCGGTGGTAACACGTGAACACATTTGGTGTTCAACAGCCTCTGTCATGTAAGCAGAGTAACGTATATGCATGTATTATACAGGGTTCCTACATATGGGTGGGTATTACCAACAACCTCACAATACGATACATATCCCCATACAGGGGTCACGCTACGATATGTATCGCAATATATGTGCATCCTGGTACATGGTATTTAATGAGATATGCATCCTGATATTTTAGGCCTATATTTTATTTTATTTTATTTTTTATTTTTTTTCAGTTTTTACTTCTTTTTTTTTTTAAACATTTTTAAGACAATAGACACACGTATACCCAAGTGTTTTTTGTTGTAGAGCAACAATTCCACTGTAGTGCATGTAAGAACTTGGCTGTAGTGCACAAATAAAGATGGCTTTTGATAAACATAAAGCATGCAAAGTCAAATGCCGTTTCAGAAACTTGATTATTTGTTACATGTGAAATATCAATACTGACGCCTCCGTATCGATACGCATATCATGAAGAGGCCCGCGACGATATATTCCCGTATCGATATTTTGAGCACACCCCTATTCCTACACAAGTATAGAAAGTATGGAATTTGTTTTTAAAAATGGAAACAGATGTATAGAAAATTATTCATGTTTCTAATGTTACCACTGTTCTGTTTTCTAAAACATAAAATTATGGACGTCTAAAAAAAAAAAAAAAAAAAAAAAAGATCACAGTAAAATGTTTGTGTGAGAGCACATACAGTAGGTTACACGTCCCAGAAAAACATTTGGGCAGATTGACAAGTTGAATGCCCAGCCTTGTGCTCTGATCCGCCTCCAACTCATCTTAAAGCCCGTCCAGGTGTCGTCAAGTTTCACTGCTGCCTCGACGGACAGGTGACGTCCACACATTGTTGGTGTTTGAGCTATTCAACATGCCTGGTATGATCGTTGTCAGAACTGATAATGGGGAGATGTAAATTCTCTGACAACTGGCTCATAAATTATAAAATATTAAGACTGTTTGGAATTTTTTTTACCAAGAGATCTGGAAATTAGGGTCTGGAAAAACTATGGAAAATTAAAAATTTCAAATGTGTAGGAACCCTGATTATACATATTTGGGTAGGTATTTATAAGCATTTTAACAGTGTGAGGAAAATTTTTTTGGTGAAAAATAGCAAATTACTAATCTGTAACACGTGGATGAAACAGACATACATTTTTTATTCAAAACATGCAGTTTTTGGCTGAAGTTGAAATCAAGTAGGACAAAACCTTTTACATATCATGTTCAACTATGATGAAAATTCTTTTTGGAGTAAAATATTGAAAAGTCTTAATGTGGTAACACGTGGACAGGTTGCCATAGTAACACAACTCTTTATGATTGTGTGCATCAACCATAATGTATCAAAAGATCTTTACTTTCTGAAGGTTTCACTTAAATATCTGAATTATAAGTAACCTGAAAATTAAAAATTGGTATTTTTGTGGTAACACGTGAACAGGACTTTTAAAATAACTCAGAAATGTTCAAGCTCATAAATATCATTAATATTCATAAAATAATGAAAATCTTTTTTTTTTTTTTTAATTCTGCTGTTACGATGCTGTTAAGTTAAAAAAACAAAAAAAACAAATGAATACTTGAAACTCAACAATCATCTATAAAATCAACAGACTGATGCATTTGAACATTTTTTAGATGTAATTTTTTGCATCGAGCTATGGATAAAAAGGTTAACAGTTCCACAAAATGGAACTAAAAAATGAGTCCACTTGATAAATATGTGCAAATTTGTTGTTTCATTTTGATGTTCACACTCACTTGATCAGATCCATATTTAAAACTCTAGATAGAAACTGTCGATGTTTGCCCAGAAACACAGTGAATTCCCAAAGAACTGTTAATGCATCTGATTCAAAAACGCATTAAAGACTCACTTCACCCAGATTGAAAACAAAAACTCCATCTGTATCTGAACCATGCAGATTTTGCTTCATATTTGTATTGTGTCTAGTGACATTTATTTCCTTATTTTGGTCTGGTCTAATGCTTTTGCATCATTTCATCAGGTATGTGTTTACCTTCTGGATATGCAGTTTTGCTCTTGGTTTTGTATTCATTTTGTATTATCTTTGGACGTGTTTGTCTGACTTTATATGGTATGACTTTATATCTAGTTGTGTATAGCTAACATTAAAGCTATTATTATTTAGAAGGGGCAGGAAATATAAGATTTTCTTCATCCCGTTCCTTTTTGTTTGTTTGTTCACTTAATGATTATTGGATGTTTGCTGATGAAATGCACAACCATGAAAGAAAGAAATGAAGTAAATAATATAAAAAATAAATAATAATTTAGTTTATACACTCACCCATGCCCTGCAATGAACTGGCGGCTCATCCAGGGTGTACCCCACCTTCCGCACATAGTTGCTGAGGTAGGCTCCAGCCCCCCCGTGACCCTGAAAGGGACTAAGCGGTTGAAAATGAATGAATGAACTCACCCATGATTTAACCTATCATTTGCCATTATACTGAATTAACTGAATTAGATTTTTATCAATGGCCACATGTATGTTATAGTATTGTAATGTATGAACCTCTCCGTCTGACAATTTCAAAGGGAGTATTTGTTTCTAGTGGAGTTCCAAAGAAAAGAACATTTGCATGTAAACTGTATACTATAACACTGAGAGATTAGTGCAGAGTGGATCAGGCTGGTAATGGAGGCATCGCTATTACTTAGGCTAAGGTAGACGGCATAAATAGATGACAAGTATAATAAAAACTGTAAGTAGAATTAAAGTTGACACTTCAATAATGTAGCTTCAGTTTATTTTAAGTTCCTGAATGTATAGAAAGAGTTTTACACTTGAGAAAGATCAGATTTCCAACATGGTATTAGTGTCAGAAAAGAACCAGATAGATTAGAAATTACTGAAGATATGTATATATGAAGTTTTTTAAAGAAATAAGTTAAATGATTAATTGTGCAAGATTAACACCAGTTAATAAAAGAGTCAGCATGAACTACATTAACTATAAAAATAGAATTCTGCTCATGTTTAACCCATAAAGACCCAGCACTACTTTTATGGCAGTTGAATTAATTTTTCTCTCTGTATTTAACTTCTCTTAAGTGATTTATCACCATTTAATATAATATTATACTCTGACTTTTGCAGTGAAAGTCATCTATTTTCCTATATTTAATTCACTGATCATGTACATGTACATAAAAACTCAGATTAAAATTGAGGGTTAGGACAAAAACAGAGAAAATTGAAAAAAAAAAAAAAAAAGGAACTTTTTCAGAAAATCTATCATTAACTGAACATAAACCCTGTGTGTTCATCCACTGGCACTGATCCAACTCCACGAGGTAATGATGCAGGTGGACATGGGTACCTAGGTACGGTTTCAGTCTGGATGGCTATCGGTAAGTATCCTTAACATCTAGTTTTTACAGAATTTAACCCATGCTACAGTGCCACTTTTGTGGCAGCTCCCAAATGTTTTTGTTTTTTTTCTCTATTTAGCATTTCTTATGTGATTTATTACCATTTATTCTAATATTATCATATGTATTTTTTCATATTTAATTCACTGTTCATGTAGATTTTCATAGAAGCTCAGATTAAAATCAAATATAATATAAGAAACAGACAAAAATGGAGAAAACATGACTCATTCAACAAAATGTATCTTTAACTGAACATTAATCAAGTGTCTTCATCCACTGTCATTGATCCAACTCTGTGGTTTTTATTGGTTAATCAATGTTGTAAAAGATGACAGTGTTTCCATGGTAACTACACAGCCTCTGAACATCCAATTGGGTCATATCTGATGAGCATGAAAAGATGAATAACTGTACATTACACCAATTTGTTAATCTAAATTATATTAAATTATATTATTTATTTATATTATATTATATTATATTAAACAGTTTAGATCAGTAGATGGTTTTGTTTGATGGTGGATGTTTGGGTCTTTATGGGTTAATCACTGCTGGGAAACATACTGTATGTGTTAGAATCACAAACCTCTGCTGATGGAGGAAAACCATCTGATCATGTGTAAATCTGGTGTCTGATCTCTAATCTGAAATCTGATTTTTGAGTATATGTGAACATGTAAAGCATGTTTTATTGCATATTCACAATCTGAGGATAATATTTGGTAAACTATTGAAATTTACTCAAACATATGAATATCAACACCAATGAAGAATAAACCTAAGTATCAGACCTCCAAAGTTGTTCATAAATATTTCAGGTACCATCTCTTATGTTGTAGCTTGTGAGTTTCCTGTTTTAGACACAACAGTAATTGTCATGTTGTTTTAATTGAAGTGTACTTGGTTCCTCCTGGTTTCCATTTCAGAGACATCTTCATAAAATTATTCACCATGCTCATTACTTACATCACCAAACTGAATGGGAAAAATAATGGGAGTAGAGAAAATGATTTTAGAATGATACTCAGTACAATCCGTCTGATTATCTGCTTTTAGTACTGTATGTCCTCAAGTAAATGATTGTATGGTTCCAACGTTGTTCAGAAAATTTTGTACAACTCGCACAAATGAATCCCAGGTTGTTCCTTCATAGAGATTAGCTTCATCAAAATATCAAATTTTCTTTCAGATATTTAAATCCCTCTGAATTTTAGAATTTATAGTATGATATGATGCTAAAGGCTGTAAACTAATTTGAACACAACTCAACATCCAAACATGCTTCAGGTAAATTGAGGTAAAATATTACTAGTATATACTGTAGCTCTCTGTAGGAAAATCACTGCTGAACATAATTTCCATAAACAACAGAAAGCTGCAAAATTAAGTACAACTGAAAACATTAGGACACCACAGTACCTCACCTGTTAAATCCCAGAACAGCCCTGGTATGAATGTGGAAGGAAGCAGCAGAAAATAACAAAGTATAAAATAAAAACTTATGCTGAAAATATTAAAATTAGGTACAAAGGTACTTCACTTCTAAGAGGTTTCAGACTTGTAAGAGGCAGGTGTTCCACAGATACTGCAGTTAAAAACAGTCGGACTGTGCTGCTTTTTCAGATATCATTGAAATTATGTTTTTAATTAATGTTAACACACTTGTCTCTGTTATAACCACTTGCGTATATTCAACACCAGATAAAGGGAGTGATGTATAAGTATCAAAGTATCACGTCAAAACCACCTTTAGGGGTTCAACTGTCTCATTTTTTTCTTCATAACATCAGGTAAATCTCTCTGTAATGTGAGTTGAGTAAACACATCTTTACCACAGGTTTTTTTTTTTTTTTTCCCACCCAGAGGGAATCATCATGCATCTCATTCTGTCCTTGCTTTCATTCCATGTCTGTTTTTTTTCTTCCATCTGTGAGGTTAACAGAATGAATGATGATTACCTCCTTTAAAGTCTATATGAAGATCCCTAATGCGTTAGATAGGATGCAGTATTTTTCCTGCATAAACCCAAAACACAGCTGCTGAGAGTAATAGAGGAAGCTGGAGCAAACAGCATAAGGACCATTACTGTACATTATTCCCATTTCTATGCAACATTCTAATTAGCATCGGCCAGATGATAAATGCACTTTTGTATTATTCAACTTGGAGTGCCCAGGGGAACATCCCAAGATATGCCGCATTTAAAACATGAGGTGCTTAGTTTGGAGGATGTCACATGATGAAGGCATTGAAAATAATCTAGTGGGAGTGCATAGAAACATCACGACCGTACACTGTAGTACATTAAGCTGTGGTGTTTTTTTAATATAACCCAAGGCTTAGACTGCAGCATGTGATACTGCTGTTAAAAACAAATGGTTACAATTGAAGAGTGCAACTAAAGTACTGTGGGTTTATATATATATATATATATATATATTGTAATTTTACCCACACATAATTGCCATCAGTGGCAGCAAATATAAAAGAGCAAAGAGGTTTGGGAATAGTCGTGCAGCCTGTATTGTGCATATGATGTATGCATGAATAAGAAGCTTGTCTGTGTGAGAAAAATGTAATTAAAAAAAGAAAAATGTAGTATGGCTATGTGCACACTTTTTGTGACTCAATAGCAGGGAGACACCACTCATACATTCATTTTGTACTTCCTATTGTTAACCGGTCTTGTATTAGTTCCTTTCATTACACACACATGATCGCACAGTTGAACGCACACAAACCACACGCACTAAATTGGCATATTCATAGAAAGACTGAGATTCAGGAGCTATGTATGGAAGGGAAGGTTGGAGATGGAGGGAGCAGAGGCTCGTTTCCGCTCTCCCGTTTTTCCTGTGCGACTCGCTGCCTCCACAGCCGTGCCCTCAGAGCCTCCCCTGGCATAAATGACCATTATGGCTCCATTAGGGCTGCTGCTAGGAGGTCATTATGCTACACTGAAAAACCAGGGATGAAGATGTTAGTGGGGTCCCATCAGGGGAGAGGCACAGACTGAGTGAGAGAAAGACATAACACTCAGTCATCCAACTACTCCAGATGTCATGACAGACAAACAGCAATTCAGGTCCAGTGAGTCAGCCTCTTAAGTAGTAAAAGAATCGAGGGGAAGGATGATTAAGGAGAAGAGAGAGCAGCGGTAAGTGTAGCTAGGATGCAATGAGGATCGACGAGGGGGGGTGGGGGAGTTTTAAGGCAGCAGTCACCTTAAAGGAATATTGTTTGTATATTATTTGTGTAAAAAAAAAAAAAAATCTTGCAGCCAAAAACTAAGGGAATGAAAAATATTAGCATGGGGCATTTTGAGTAATTTTGGATAAAAACAAATAATGGTGTCAAATTTGACTTAATCACAAAACATTGTTGAAAAGCTGTTAAGGTAAATCTCAATAATTAAGTATAATTCAATACTGATGTGATGTCTGTTGCACATTGTACTTGAGGGAATATGAACAATTTAAGAATTAAATTATTATTATTAATAATAGTAATTTTCTTGTTTGCCTCTGTATTTTGCTTCAGATTTTATTGTACTTTATTATTATTATTACAGGAAATCTGAAGATTAGAGCTGATAATAGATAGTTGGCTGATATCTTTAGATGAAACAGTGTATCAAAAAGTTTTGAATCTTGGTCTAATGCTTGTTTAAACTACTATCATTTTGATGGAGTGCATAAAGATCGGACTGTGTTTCAATAGAAGGTCATGTGGTCTGATGAGCGCACACTGACCCTGTTCCAGAGTGAGGAGGAACATCAGTGTGATAGGGAAGGAGGATGATGTCATTACCCATCATGCTTAGTGCCTACAGTACAAGCCTGGTGGGGGCAGTGTTATGACCTGCAGTTGGTCTAGGTTTAGTAACCTGTCAGAAAATTACAATAAATAGATTCTGTGAAGTTACATAAGCTCATTGAAATGATGCCGTAGGAAATGCATGTTGTATTCAAAGCTAAATGTGGAGTATTAAAGGTTTGTTTTGGGGTTTTTTTGCTATGTATTAAGTGCCAACCCTGTTCATTAATGAGAGTCAGTATCAGTAGTCACTTTTCTATTAGATATCTGTGCAAAACTTTACCAGTATTTACTAAATGTCAAAAAACAGAAGTGCGTAATGTTGTTTTTCCATTAAATCACAAAATGCTGATGTTTATCATGAGATGACCAGACAAGTCATGCAATAAATTTTACGACAAATGTTAATATGTTGAATTTACAGATATATTCATTATTATCATATATTATCCTTCTATCCTGTCCTAAATTTTAAAAATTATTCCATTTCTTCATGGGTCCACACATCCCGCACCATGTTTCTTTTAAAACTCTTCTTCTTTGCTTGTTTTTTTTTTTTAATTCACATAACTAGTTGTGGAAAAAGGTCTCTCCATTTCAATTTTGCGTGATATACCAATTGCACTATGCTCTAAAAACCACCTCTTGCCAGTGCAAAAATGTTTAATTAAAAATATTGTAGTTTTGGTGAAATTGTTATTTTTCCATTAGGAACATTTTTATGCAAAAGTTATATTCACACA
The DNA here is from genome assembly GCA_029822895.1 of Maxillicosta whitleyi. Taxonomy (NCBI): domain Eukaryota; kingdom Metazoa; phylum Chordata; class Actinopteri; order Perciformes; family Neosebastidae; genus Maxillicosta; species Maxillicosta whitleyi. Next base: position 16,173,650 of record JAPSES010000044.1, on the reverse strand, counting down.
ATATGAGGGTCAATGGAAAAGCGACTATTATGAATCATGACCAAACCAACACAGAAATCAGGCTGTGTCAAATTGTCCTGTAACGGGTTATGAATGTTATTTGCTGTATCGTGACACCACTGTTGCTATAGCTAGCATACGGTGATAGCATCATACAGAGTTATTCTGATTCTCACCACTGCAGAAAACACACATTTGTTTTTTTTCTCATAAACACATTATAATAACCAGTGTGCGCGTTAGACCTCGGGTGGGATTGTTGCACTCGGTGGATTGGTTTTTCCATCTGTTTTTCCCATGTTGCTGCCACATCCTTCACTTTTTCACACACTTCAACTGTGTCAGATCTCTTTCCCAGCTGATATGATGTGTGGGATAGCACTGTGGTAGTCTCCGTCCCTCTGTATCTCCAGCTCCAGCAGCCATCCCTGTGACAGAACAGCACACTCCATCATACCTAAGCAACAGAGAATGACATTTCAAAAGCCTTAAATCAGCGTGGAGTATATTTCTCTTTCAATATGAAGGTAAACAAGACGCAGCTCTGCAGGTGGTTCTGGATTCCAGAGCTTCTCCTGCTATTGAATATAAAATCCAGCAGGGTGGCATATTTGGCTTTTAGACTGTCCCGTGTGCAGAAGATGACGTGGTTGGATGCCAGAACTGCCCACATCTGTTCTTGTTAAGTCGTACTCACTCTCAAGACTTAAACCTACACTGATGGGTAAGCAACAAGTCTGGGTTCTTGAAAAACACCTAAAACTCATAAAACAGTTTGTATGGTGTTGTCCTCGAGACAAAACTACAGGTGGGAATCACAGAATAACACATCATACGATGCTGTCACAACACATTGCCCATGATTACAAATGATACTGCAACAGAGCGATTCTGCAAAACTTGACACATTACAAAATAATCATCTAAAATATCAAAACGTCTGTGATGTAACTGCAGAAAGAGAAGGAAAAAAACAGCCATAAAAAGCCAAAAAAATAAATGTTTTATTCACGGCATTGGGGTGTCACTTTCACAGAATTTGACAACTCAGATGAAAAACTGCATAGAGACTTAACTGAGAGCATCTTTTAATACACAACAAAGAAGTGACTCTGTGAAGTAAAATTGGCAGGGGAATCTGTTTAGAGCGCCTGCATGTTTTAATAAAAATATCAATATTTGGCACCAGTGTATCGATAGCACAAGAGGAAATAATAAAGTGTATCCTCATATCAATATTTTTTTTTTCCACCTTTAGATGAAACCTAGCGAAACAGGGATTTCATGCAGAAAATACACGTAATGTTTTTGGATACAAATAGCCTCACAGTGTCAAGGCTGTTGCTGCTTGAACAAGGGTCCTGTGAAGGTGCGTCTTGCCTTATGCATGTCTGAACGAGGTTGAAAAGAAGGCGGCTGACTTTCTGACCCTTCTTTTCCTGTGGGAGAGAAATACAAAGGTACAAGGTGCAGCTGTCCTCTCAGCATGTGGGGCATAGGGAAAGAGAGCTGCTGACCTGTGCATTCAGTATGATAGTGACTGCTCCTGAGGGCTGAACGGCTCTGTGAAATGGGGCAAAGCCAGTCGAGCATATGCACCAGAGGTCACATCAGTGCACTGGCCTGAAACACCAGTTAGCCTCCCATGGTTTAGCACCAGTCTGATGCTGGAAGATAAGACGGTGCCAGAGCTGACCATGGAGAGTTTTGAACTTGAAAGTGAAGCTTTTGAAAACATGTAGTAAAGTAAAGAGTAGAATATATTTTCGGCATATATTTGTTGGCCTGGTATTGCTGGGAAAGATTTATTTATTTATTTTAGCTTTTCTGTGTAGTCTAACAGTTTTCCCTTCTGTTATTATATCTGCCTTTACTGTCTAAGTCAGAGGTTTCGAACATGCGGCCAAATCCACCCTGCCAAAGGGTCAAAAGGTCTAGTCTGGCCCCTGGGATGAATCTGTTCTAGGCAAAAATTACACAGAAGATATTAAACCTTTTAGTTCAGGTTCCATATATACACCAATTTAATCTCAAGTGGGTCAGATCAGTAAAATACTATCATAATAACCTATAAACACTCACAACTTCAAATTGTTCTCTCTGTAAATTTAAACATTTTCATGTGCTTTTACTGTATTTACACTAAAGCAAACTATCATTTCACAAAAACACAAATAACCTGAACAAATGTCAACATTGTGAAATGTCTCAAGTGCAAGTTTACCAATATTCTGATCGAATATACAATCTACGTTCCTACCCTCACCTATGGTCACGAGCTTTGGGTAGTGACCAAAAGAATGATATTGTGAATACAAGTGGCCAAAATGAGCTTTCTCCGCAGGGTGTCTGGGCTCCTTTAGAGATAGGGTGAGAAGCTCAGTCATCCGGGAGGGGTTCAGAGTAGAACCGCTGCTCCTTCGCATTGAGAGGAGCCAAATGAGGTGGCTTGGGCATCTGGTCATGATGCCTCCTGGATGCCTCCCTGGAGAAGTGTTCCGGGCACGTCCCACTGGCAGGAGGCCCAGGACACGCTGGAGAGACTATGTCTCTCGGTTGGCCGGGGAACGCCTCGGGATCCCGCCGTATGAGCTGAACGAAGTGGTCGGGGAGAGGGAAGTCTGGGACTCCCTGCTTAGGCAGCTGCCCCCGCAACCCTACCCCGGATAAGTGGCAGAAGATGGATGGATGGTGGCCACTGAACTAAAATGAGTTTGACACCCCTGGTCGAAGCCCTGTGTGTGTGCACAGATCAGTGAGTTGATTACAATAGTGGAATCATCATTATATAAATAAATTATATACATCTAGCTAGAACTCCTGTGATTTGAGCACAGCTGACTGCAAGTGTTTGGTCTATCACTGTAGTGTTATGTGCATCCAGACAACACATCATGCTAGGAGCAGTGTTCTACAGAAGACAGGAGGGTGTATTATCTCACTAATTGAAAGTATGAAAGCGCCTTTTCAACCTGTCGAGTGAAACTCTATTCTTCGTGGCTTCATTAACTCTTGTGTGTGTAGTGATGTAATTTGCGAGAAGTGCAGTCAACAATGGCAGGTCCAGAGCTCTTAAATGTTCTTTCTTATATTTCCCTTTTCAGTTAAATAACTTCTTGGCATCAGTGCTTCAGCAGGTGGAAAAAACCACTGGACTGAGGCTGATGAGCGCCGTACCTGTGTCATGGATGCATGCAACATTGTGTTCTCAAAGACATATCCCTCTGTTAATGTTTTCACTGCACTCACGAGAAACACCGGCGGTACATGAAGCCGTGCAATTGGCAGAACAGGTTTCCACTGAAGTACAGTTTCGCATCAGATAGTTCTTTAGATCCTGTGACCGTCCCTACAAGCTGGGTGAGCTGTGACCCCAGCAAGTGTTCCCACAGGCCGGAGCGAGCGCTACAGGGCTGGAAGCAGATGGCTCTCCTGATGCCACACTGACTCACAGATCGGCTTTAATTGCCAAGGCTGATCATTAGCCCAATGGGTCTGTGGGGCTCTCCGTGAGTCGCAGGCCTTAAAGTAGGGCCTGATGAGGGGCGTCGCTGCTGCATACACTAGCACCGCCACGCACGACGCATCTCGCTCGTCGCATACTCGAATGATCATCCTCACACGGGCATAAACTGGCATAGTCATTGAGTCTTCAAGGCTGTGGATAAGGGCAAAGAAGGTGGAAGGGCTTTACCAAGAGCGTTTCTCTGGTCTGTCTGTGTTTCTCTGACTCACCGTCTCCACAGCGATGTCCTCACACACATGCACTCACAGACATATCATCATCATCATCCTCATCATCATCACACACACAGACTCTGTTAGCTCCCCAGGCCATGACCCCCCACCCCCTCTCCCAAATGACAGCAGTGAGTTTGCTGCTCTGACGTCAGTGGACAGCTCTGCATGTCACGCCCTGTCTACTTCTGTGTATGCGGTCATGGGGTTAGACTGTTCCCAGATCAGCTCTGCTCTCCATTTACTGTTTTCCAATCTATCCATTTAATTATGCCTTGTCTGTGACACTTGGACATTGTGGCTACGACCGCTGTGCACTATGTTATTTCACTACAGACAGAATAGAGGATTGAAAAAGATGCATTAGGTACATGCCGCCTTTTTATTTATTATTGTATTGCATTATATTTGGTATATCAGCGTGCTTACATACACATAGAGTACAGGTCAGGAGTTTGCATACTTCTTGGTCATTTTCACTATATCCCCCTTTTTTTTGTTTTGTTTGCTCAATTATATTGTACTGTATGAGGTCAGATTTCAAAGATTTTTTTCATTGTATTCAGTTTTTCACATTCTCAGTGGGTTAGAAGTGCTCAGCTAACAGGACGCCGTACTGAGTCTTGTTTGTTTTGAACTACACAGTGAAGAGAGGAGATGTGTTGAGCTGCAAAACGCAACAGGACCTAGAACAAGTACACTGAGTTTTTCATTAACAAACTATTGCACACAACTGTGCAAGCCCACTGTGATACTACCGTCAGTCCTCTCACACTGATTTTTCACTCTGTCTTTCTGAGCTCGTCATCTGTGATGTGTGTTATTTCTGCAGTAAAGATTTTGGGAGATGATCCAAATTCCTTCTCAGGTATCACCACTTCACAGCAGTTGTAAAACACAATACATATATGCCTGCAGGTTAAAATTGATTAACTAAGTGCTTTTAGCATTAAGAAATTACTATAAACATACATTATTAAACTCAATAGCTTAGTCACATTAATGCTACAAAACCCAAAATGTACTTTAACTCTGTTAAATACATGTGTTTAATCAGTTTTGATTGAATGTTTGTGTTTATGAAAGATTTAGTGAAAGAATGAGAAAAGCAATTTAGTCCAGGGATGTCAAAATGTGAAATTAAATATTTTTTCTCTTTGTTTTAGTGGGAAAAAAAGCAAAATTAAATTCTGAAAATATTATATTTACAAACTATTCTTCTTCTTTTTTCTTAAGTGAATAAACTGAAATTTCCCCAGAAAAATAACTACAATTTTAACAATATTATGCCTCAACTTATCATGTATACATGTGTATTATAGTTCAGGCACAAAACATTATGCAACAGGCAAAATATTGTTAAAAATGTAGAGTTTGAAAGTGGACTTCATTTTTAGGTTATTATGCTATTATTTTACCGGTTAGATCAAATTGGGCTGCATGTGACCCTTGACCAAAAATGAGTTTGACACCATTGGCTATTAATGTCTTCAGAGTCATTTATGCATTTCCCTAATTCATCCTGACAGTTTTTACCCATGGGCCACATGTTTGTCCCCTTTCTTTAGTCACATTGCATGTAGAGCAAACTACAACAGAATAAGGTTACATCAGAATACAGTAGATAGGCTGAAGAAATTTACAGTGTATTAAAGTTTGAGATATGTGGAAGTGGTTTGAATTTTTATGTCGTATTATGAAGTCCATTTACTTGAAGGCAAGGTGTATGTAAACTCCAAGCTCACCTACATAAGCCATGTTTCATACACATGCACTTGTATTTTCTTGTGTATGGGCGCCTCTGTCTACAAAACACTAACTCCTGCTCCCTGACACCGACACCACTGAAAGCCTGGCTTTTCCGTGAATCTAAAAGAGAAGGCTCATTCTATTTGCCCAGGTCTTAACTCACCGTAGGACGGCAGACACATCCGCCCACACTAAAGCAAGAAACAGTCTGGCATACAGACCCACAGCCCAGGTTCCTGTGGGGAGTAAGATGAGCTGCTGTAAGAGGCAGAGTGGCAACACTAAAGCTCATTATGTTTTGACTGTTGAACTGCTGGTCTAGAAATGAAACTTGAGCTTCTCTGGCTGGTACATGGCAACCATAACTGGACACTGCTGAAAACCAGCAGGACAGAAGAGGAGGTGCACAGACATGGAAACAGGCAGAGTAGTGCAATATGTGTGTCTGCGAGACCATGCTCTGTGTCTACTGCCTGTTGTTTTGATACCACCCACTGTTTGAGAGCTCCAAGCCCAGTCAGTTAGGTACTAGCTAGGTCTTTACCCAGATGCCCCCCTCCTTTCCCTCTATCCTTCAGTCCCTCCCTCCTGCTGGCTGTACTAATAGCTCTCCAGTTGTTCTCATTCGCCCTTTCCCTAATGCGTGGACACATACATGCATACATACACAACCATATATGTGAAAATATTACCCACTCACAGCGTATGACCCTTGCACATAGCTTTGCTTTATGCGGGCACATTGTTTACAGCACCAATCATGGTGTGGAAGCCAATGTTGCAGTGCTATTTTTGGGTCATGCAACATTTTACCCTACTTGCCCCTGCTATCTGGAGCAGTGCTAGATTGTGTAACTGCAGAGAGCAGGGCTGGCTAAAATATAATGAAGTCTGTAAGTGCCTCGGCTTGGCTATAAAATCATGTTTGTGAAATAGCGCGATGAAAGCTGCTTCCTTTCATTATTACCAGCATTATATGTTATATCTTAATTTTACCATCATCCAAGATCCATCATTATAGCAGAAGCAAATTTGAGGCAGCGCGTCTTTGCCAGTTTCTCTGATCAGTGCAAATCCACAAACATACATTTTAACCTGAACAGTGAAAGGGCATTTAATGCACTCTTTTTCATTCACACAAACCTGAAATTACACCCCTTCATCATTCATCTGTCCCCTCCGCTACCACCCTCGGCACTGCGAGATGGGCATTAAAATGTATAAAAAATTAAGGCTGTTTACTTGGACACTAATGAGAGGAGGCTTAAGTAGTCTAGTTTAATTAGTATGATTGGCTCCACGGGGACCACACAGGCAGGACCACAACAACTGATTCACTCGAAGCTCACAGGACCTTTTCATACACTCTGAGTGTCAGACCTGATGTTAGAGGAGATTGGACTGCAGAGACATGTTGCCTTTGCTGATCCCAGGTTGGAAAGGAGCACTGCAGTTAAATGCACTCAAGCAGACCATTACATAAGCACCACTGCAAGGTCAGACATCTGTGTCCTCCCTGTCTGTCTCTCTCTGTTTAAGTCATAAACTGCTTTGGTATTAGGGTTGTGAATCCACATATTGTCACATGCACCGAGCAGTTTCTGTGTTTTCATAAGCAAACGGATTTAGACATTGTACTTTATCTATTCTGGCAGATTTCTAATTAGCCCTTCCTCTTTTATTTAGTCTTTTTGCTTATTATGTGCCTCTCCTGTTCTCCGTTAAGAACTATATACGTCTGAGCAAAGTTTAAGACATTCTTTTAAGTCTGTGAGGAAGCAAGATGAGTTTAGATCAGTTCTGCTGCTCATGAGTTGTTTCCTTCTCACTGAAGTGCATGGAAAGGAGTACAAAGAAGAGGTTGAAAGTGCGGCCACTCTTCAATAAAGAGTCTAGTTTGTCCTCTTTGATGCTATGCCGCCATGCACTTCAGCTACAAAAGAAACTGCACTCTTGTCACTGAGAACTACACTAAAAGGCAGTGATTTTTTTTTTTTTTCCCAGCATTCACCACGATACATCACAGTACTACTGTTGCTAGTCACAGTATACAGCTTTGTGTTATTTGTGGAGGGTTTGTACTTCATGATGCTGGGGGTTGTTGAGAAAACTTTATATTTTATTTATTTTCAGAAGTATATAGCAATTTTTAGTTTTTAGTAAAATAGTGTTATATAAATCTTTAGAAGTAACACAACCCCAGTTCCAAAAAAAAGTTGGAATGCAATGATTTACAAACCTCCTTTTATTTGCAATACAACATAGAAAACACACTAAACTGGGAAAATGTGCCGTTAAAAATAGAATAATTGTGATGGTAGCAGTATATGTCTAAAAAATTGGAGCCATTGGAGGACAAGAAAAGACTGAAAAAGTAAAAGACATTTCATGACATTAGGTTGATAGGTCAGACACATGATAAGGTGTTGGAATAACAGGTCGAGTCTCTCAGAAGTAAAGAAATTAAAAAAAAAAAAAAAAAGTGTGTCTTTTCTATGCTGTCTTGAGGCACACCAGTGCATTCTGTTTTTATTTACATTTTACACAGCATCCCAACGTTTTTTGGAAATGGGATTGTAACGAGAAAAAAAGAACACTATCTCAACAGTTCATGAGGCCAATTTTGGCGAGAAGAAGACGGATTATGGAGGCTGCTCATAAATTGAAGGGCAACCATACCGCTCAAGTGCCTTTGAACAAATCACTGAGTTCTTCCAAGCTCCAGCAAGGTTATTCTTTACCTCTACCTCAAATCACATTTGGATTTTCAGGTGGAGGTGAGCAGCATCACTGTATATGTTTCCAGATCTGTTTATCATCCACAATGTGGTGCCTTCAAGTAGACAAAGCTTTCCAGAGCATTATGTCTTGTGAGGCCACAAAGCTGTCCTAAGCTGACAGATCTGTGTATGTGAGGGAAATAAACTGAGAATACAATATTCTGTGTTCTGTGCCTTTAAACTGGAGCAGATAATTACGTATCGTCATTTGTCCAGTTTTAATTCATGCTCGTCTCTGTAGAATGTGAGCGTTTTGTCCAGTCTGCTTCTAAAAGATTTTCCAGTTGAAATTTTATCAAATATATCTTCTTCCTGGCCTTTTCATTTCATTCAAAGATATAAGATGCGTGTGCAATTACAGGCATAAAGCCAGGCTTCGTGAAGGCTCTCAGCTCACTCCACTTCTGTAATTGACTTTTTCTTTCCCCAATCAGAAGTCTTATTGGTAAAGGATCAGTGCACCAAACGGTTTCATCACACACAGAAACCTTCATGTGTGGCACAAAAGAGCCAAAGCTGACACTCACACAGCGGCCACACAGCTGTACACACAGTAAAGGCTTGTACGGTTATATAAATGAGCAACAGAATATTGACCGTTCCTTATCACACGTCTCTGATCTAATGGGACTTAACACAAACAAACTCACTTTTAAAGCTCGTTTTTCAACAACTTTAGCCAGACCAAGAAAAAAACCTCATGCGGTCAACTGCTGCGGAGAGGGAATAGATGACTTGCCGTTTAGATCAACAGCTGCTACCGTGCTATGATTGCGTTTCTCAGCAACAGTTACTTCACTTGCTTAGATTGTGGCTGTCTGTCATATTCACTCATCCAAAAGAATAATTTCAGTTCTACATAGTACCGTGGCTGTCAATCTGCTGGTTGTGCACTCACATACAAAATTTAATACTTAAATAGTACCAGTCCTTGATTTACATTTCAGTTATTGGAGCGTTTCTTCCATTATAATGCAGCTTGTATCGCAAAGTTAGTTTCAGCTCTTTTTATCAAGATAAATAGATATGAAGATATATTCCAACTAATGATTACTGGCGTTATTTAGCGTTGATTTCCTTTTATTATAATTATAATATGAATATTTCAGTCCATATACACAACATCCACATGTAGAGCAAAGACAAGGAGAAAATCTTCATATTTAAGCAGGTAATAACTACACTTTTGTCCTTTTTTTTGCATGAAAAACCTCTGCAAATGTTAAGGATGATGAAAGTATTTGTAGTTTTTTTTTTTAATGTCATTTCACTACTACACTATTCACTGTAGCTTTAATGTTACAGTTACTCATAAGCATAGTAAGTACAGCACCAAAAACAGCATTTGACAGTTTTATTTACTTGATCAGTTGAGTGTGCTTCTATTAAGACTCTATTCATTCCGCTCACTGCTTTGCATCCTCTTCACCGTGTGACCTTTGCAGAGCGTGCACAGAATGAAAACACCAAAAGAACCCAGACATACACATGGCAACATTAATTTGAGTGATTGACAAGCAACTCAGCTCTGTTAATCAAGTTATGCTTACTCTGATTAGGAACTTAATGCGAGTAAGATAACCTGGTTAAGGTGTTTACATGAGAGTTGCAATAATCAGAGTATTGCATTAGTCTGGTTATAATTGAATTATTGGTGTGCATGTAAATGCTCTTGCTCTCACTCGGTCTCATTCCCACGCAGACACCGTTGTGTTTGATATGAGGGGAAATCTGTGTGTACTATAGGTCTCTGCTGATCAGAGGAGAGGTGAGACATGAACATGTGTGCAGCAGTTCATATGAAAGCCACCTGGCTCTCTCCAGCACTGTGATTTATGCCTTTGATAACAACAACTCAGAGATGCTTTCAACAACAACAAAGTAGCGCTGAAGGATGATGACAATAGGACACTTGTCAGTCTGGAGATGAAAAGATGTCTTGCTAGGTGGCTGTTTCTTTTGTAACTTTGATATTTTTTGTTTATTTGCTTCTGTATGTTTCTCTATATCTTATCAAAGGTTATTGATGAAGCAAAATGTGAAGTGGAGTCAGTTTCCCACCTCTGACAGAATACCTCTGTACTCCTGTGAGGAGACAACGGCATGCTTCACTGCCTCATAACATCTGCTGCAACTGATCAACTGACTTATTTCTGCTACGTTTTTTTTCCTCATAATGTCATACGGTGACAGGAAGAGGAAAAAAAAGTGCAACTGCTATATAATTGACTTTCTTTTCCCATTTAATAATAATTTTAATGGAATACCCAGATCTGTTCTTGGTAGCTGGGTTTTCGCTTGGATATTTGTTTTTTGTTGTTGTTCTCTGGAAAGAATTTATTTTAGGCGTCCAGACAATTTTAAAACTTCCCAGTTCGACTAAAACATTAACGGTTGAACAAAATAAACACTGTTGCTCTGGGAGTTTTAATCCTCAGTTTTGCGATATAAATACAGGCTACATTTACTGAGGCACTAAACCATGTAGATGTAAAAGTAATTTTTATGTTTGCACCTAAATTAAAACATGCATTATTGAGAAGAGCAAATGCTGATTTGGTCAGCACTTTAGGTACAGTGCGCATTACAAGGCTAGCAAACATTTTATTTTATTTTATTTTTTTTATTTATCAGTTATTTTATATATTCAACCAGGCAAAAACCCCTAATTGCCTATTAACTGAAGCTCTGATTTGAACCTCCTTGTATTTTTACTACTGTACATGCACTAACCAACAGTAACTAGGGCTGAGTGATATAGCTGAATTAAGTTATACAACAATATGGACAAAAATATTGAAAAACATCACACCTGCAGCTTACAAAACTTCCTATTCCCACTAATTTGACAATAAAGTTCATGTCAATCAATGCTATCACAATAAACTTCAAATCAATTAAAAGCTGTTTTTCTTTTTGTGTGAGACTGGAAGAAACCAGATGGTGATTTGTGGTTTAAAGCAATTATTTATGGACAGAACATCACAAATATCTCAGAAATCTAGAGATACAACAATAAAAACAATTATATTTCTACAAAAAATAATGAGTGATTTAAAACAAAAAATGTTGTTTATGCAAAAAAAACCAAAAAACTCTGAGGCAGTTTGTAAGAATAGACAACAGTATAAACAAAATTAACACCCAAGACAAAATCGAAATGTTTATTGCAATGATATTTGTGGTAATATAAAATTATATTATGGTATTTGTCATTATTCATGTATCTTCCTAGCCCCCTGTTAGTAATGAAAGACCTTTTATTTTTTTTTAACTTCGATCAACTTCTTCTGTCAACATCAATTTAAGATACAGTTGAATAGTTAATTAAGAAGATTTTGTGTTCAAGTATTTTTTGTGTTTGTACATATGAGCATTAGTATGAAACACAACAGCAACTAGAAAAGCACTCGGGCAGTGCAAACCTGCGCCAAGCACCACAGTTCAGGTCACACATTTGAAGACACTATATGAGAAAACAGGACTTCCACTGCCATCTGGTGGA
>JAPSES010000044.1:16139107-16150047 GCA_029822895.1 Maxillicosta whitleyi | reverse complement strand
AGAAATAGAGCATTGCCTTGCTTTTATGAAACTGAAGGGTGTTTACCACCCAGTCCATCAGTTTTATCTGTTATAAAATAGAGGTATGTGAAATATCCTGTGCTGTTTCATTGTCAGATGGAAACAGAGAAAATGCAGGTGATGCAGATGCCTCTGACAGTCCAGGGAACTTCACAGGTCCCAGTATACTCTGGTTGAGTGTTTTTCTGAGTCCCTAGGAGCTTTCGGGGAAGCTCAAATGTCAGTCTTAGATCTCTGCTTTACCTGCACTGTATACATAAAGCCCCGTTCAGCCGCTTTTAGACATCTGAGTACCTGCCCTGACTCAGGTGCTAAAAAGTGAAATTGGCTTTGGTCGGTCCGTGTTGTGCTCAGCTGCTGTATAAATTGTACAAGTGTTTGAGCCAGTTTCATTGGGACTGAGGATGCTTGTTACATTTTTTTAAAACCCATTTCTACACTTCTTGTTCTCGGTCTTTGTTCTGTTCTCTCTTGCTCGTCTCACTTCCTCTCTTTTTTTCTTCACCAAAGAAAAGAAGGAAACTCATGTGACAGACATTTCCAAATTAAGATCATTATCAATTTTCTCCCAATAAGCTCTGTGATCTTCAACAGTGCCCGAGAGGAGACCAGGACTGGCTGTGTGCACTGAGATTAATCAATATGGCTCTTAGTGAGCTCAGGTCCATTTGTCCCAGATGCTAATCTCAGTGCTGAAGCCAGAAGCGCTTTACATGTATTTGGTGCAAAATAACATGAACAGGCATGCCAAGCCTATCCTTTTTTTTTTTTTTTCATCTAAGGCCCAGGGAAAGATGTGACACATCAGGGAGGGCAAAGTGTCCCTTTACACTTCCACCACGACGCCGCGGCTCTCACAGCTGTGGGTAGCAGATGCTCTGAGGTTACGGGCACAGGCCTTCAGGGACATCACCATTCTGCCCTCCAGGGGCTGAACACATAACACTCCGGAAAGCAAACTGGACTTTTGTTTGCCAATCCTGTGAATTCAGCTTTGAATATGGTCTTTACTGTGTCTCTCTTTAATCACTAATGCAGCGTCTAGAATTTGTGTTTATATTATAAGTGTATTTTTAAGTAGCATAACCAAGATGTCATTACAGTTCTCTTTATTTTTGCTCAAGGTCTTTTTTTTTATTGACATTTAAAGTTGTGCACAATGCAATAAAAAAAATATACCCTTGATTGACCACAGGGTAACCCCCCCCCCATGTTTCTGCTCCAGTAGGTCTCTATCCTTATTATTGTAGCCTTAGTAATTAAACACAGTCAATTTAATAAAAAATCACATGTATGTAAATTTATAGGTATGACAGAAAAAATAAATAAAAAATAGGAGAAATCCAGCTACAGAAGAGAGGAAATAGTAAAGACCATTTGGGGTTGAAACATGTTAGTGTTTTAAACTAGTTAGCCATGTAGAGAAAGACTTCCTTTTTCATGTAATGTTTAACATATTTTTCTCTGTAGTGTCCAGATGTCTCACATTTTTTCTACTTCCCATTTGCTTAAACTCTTATTCCATGTCTTGTTAAAGAGACTGACCAATTACTTCTGTACTTTTTATGTAAGTAAGGTAATGTTTTAAAAAGAAATAATATAGTAAAGAATAAAAAAAAGCCAAACAAATGGCCATAAACAATTATTCTTATAATAATAATAATAATAATAATTGTTGTTGTTATTATTATTAATGTTATTCTTTAAAAAATATTATTATTAAGTATTCATATCTATGTAATATGAGGTGAAATATAGGCATTTTATCTCCCATTTAATTTATGATCCTGACCTTATGTAGAATAGTGAATTTTCTCCCATGTTAATTGATGTATGAAATCTTTAATTCATAGCTTGAAGGTTGGAAGGATTTTCTCCTTCCATAAGCAGTATAAGTGTCATATACATTCGCTTTGCAAAAAAGATATATATATATATATATATATATAGTGACATACACTCCAAATACTGCAGTAGTAGCAGAGTACCTGAGGGTAAATGAATATTTCCAAAATAAAAAAAAGAAGCTGATAGTTTCAGACAAAAACCAAAACAGGTGTGAAAAAGTGACTGGTGCTTGCTTGCATTTGTGCCACGTAGGAATAGCACTTTAGGCTTTTTAATGAGCGCTTTATGCGCCACACAGATACAGACAGACATTTTATGTGACAAACCTTAAATAAAACTGTGAGTTCAGCTGTTGGTTGAACTAGTCAGAGGCTATGAGGCTACAAGATCTCACTGCCCTGTGAGCTGTGAGATGTTTTTTTTTTTTGTTTATTTTTGTATTTTTTTTTTTTTGTTTTTTGTTTTTTTTTTAGCTCAATTAGATCTCCGTTCCTGTTGTAACTGAATGACCATTAGATGCTGCTAGTGCTGCTCTCAGGTTTCAGTCCTAGTGAGTCTTAGATGTCTTCTGACCGCACAGGCCCGACCAGACATGTCTGGAAAAAAAATGTGCTCAGCCAAAAGGCCAGGGCTGTCAGCTCTGAGCCTTCTCACAAAAGGATAATCTGCGCTGACCGTTGATAACTGAGTGCCCTTTCTCAGTCCCGACTAGAGCAGATCCCACACAGGTTAAAATCTGCATTAAAATCATTTAGCGCTGTCTGGCTGTGTGGGTTCCCCTGTCTTACCTTAAGCAAATGACTCACAGTGATTTGCCACAGTGGCATATTGTTTTACCCATCATTCAATATTCACGTCCCATCATATGTAACTTCCCTCAACCAATGCTTATACAAGAAAAATACAAATCAATAGTTCTGTTCAGTTTGTCCATTACTGGAAAGAATAGCAAGAAAAGAGAAAAGAAGGCATAAAATGAAAAGTAAAAAAAAAAAAAAAAATCTGAGGCCTGAGTATGGGTGAGTAAATGCAAGAAGAAATCATCTGTTAAAATTCATTAGCCAAGCTTCTCTGAACACAAAATGACAAGACATTAAATATGTATTATTTATGAAATGTCTGTGCTCTCTGAATAGGGTGTCTAGTGCTGTTAATTACTCAGCCATTCATTCAGAAAAGATTATTTCAAATGGAAAGTGAAAGCAAGGCTAGACAGCAAAAGAGCTGTTAGTTTCTTTCACGCTATTTTTAAATGACATTGGTGAAAATGGAAAAGCTAATTATGGTAGCTCTAAAATTCAAAGCTAATTTGAGAAGCAGCATGTCAGGTTTATTGACATCTTCTGTAGAGTGATGTGGTTTGATGGCCACCAAGGGATCTCAGTGGCACTGTGAGGGAAACGGAGGAGTGACTCCATGAAGGATCATTCCTCGCAGAAATGAAAGTCACTGTTGGGAATAGATTTTTATAACCTCCTGTTCCCAGTGCTCCCTGTTTGTTGACTGTAGAAAGAACAGGCAGGCTCATGTGTATTCAAAGAGCTGACTTATGGAGCATGTTACTGATTAACGTATCACAGAAGAGTTAGATGTAAGTCATTTTTTTTACTGATGTGGGTAGCACTTTACAGTACATTAGCACGTGTTATTTCGATTCTGATTGGTCTGAGAAGGTAATTTCTGTTTTGACAGGCTGTTGCTATGAATAGCAGACCGTTGCTATGCTATACACAACTGTATAATATAATGGGACTCCAATATTCAGCAGAGGCAATCAAATCAATCACATAATTTTAACCCTTTAGGTGCTGGAGTTTGATTTTTTTTTTTTTTTTTTAATATTCAGTTTTGATGTCAAGATTTCGAAAAGCTGTTTATTTCATTCAGATATGTTGCTTGTCGCAGTATAGTGACTTTGGTGCTTAAAGGGTTAATAATAATGATTTTTTTTTTTTTTTATTCTTTTGTATTTTTGTAGGAAATAGACTGGATGAACAGCAAGCTGGTCCCTGCATGGTGATCAAGACCCTCCTTACTTTGGATGGGTTTATGTTGCTAAAACAATTGGCTCGCTCTAGTCAGTCCCTGACATGGGAACAGTTGTAGAATAGTTTGATTGTAAAGAGTTTATAACACCAGATTAATAAATAAGTAATACATTTGTGTCAATAGTGAATATATCTGTGTCATTATAGACTGAAAGGTCATGACAAACACAAATGAAGTGATTCAATTACGTTAGAAATGTTAATAATATCATAATAACAATGAGATGTGGATTGATGTTAATGTTTTACAATATTATAGGTTATAGCACACCTAAGTTTTTTTTTTTTTTTTTTTTTAATAAATACAGAACGGATGATTACGAACGTATAAAAAAAACATATAAAGATACAATTTGCATAGAGTTGTTTTTTATAGTATGATATAAATTTTCAACTAAGGCTGCTTTTTAATTTAATGGCAGCAACAGTTAAATAAATAAAATAATTAAATGCCATGAAGTGCAGTATGGTTAACTATTTTTCAATTCAGTCACTGTACTGAGATGATTATTGTTATAGAGATTTTACCTGCACCACCCTCTGTTACCATGTTATTAGTAAAAGTGTGCAGTAAAGTGCATCCCTGATCTTATTGTTTCAATGAAACCTTTAATAGCACCTGCTGCAGCTTCAGTGAACATTTAGATACCGATGGTGCTCTAAAAGTCAATTCACAGTTGTTGAGATTCTGTAGGAGTTTAACTATGGATCCACCAAACTTGGTGCAACAGTAGCAAACTTATGAACTTATATTTAAATGTTTTTTAAAGTCCCAACAGGCCAGAGAGGATGTGTTATATTTTATCATCAGCCTGATTAGTTTTATTTTGCAACTAGTGAAAAAAGAGCAGCAGTACTTTCAAGGTTTGTGATTCCTCCTTAAAGGCAGTCACCTGGCAAAGTGGGAATGAGAGCAGGGCATTTATCCACTTAAGGAGAGCCACCCCGATGATGTCAGTAATAGATGACTCCAAGACACTCCCCTCTCCATTGCCTCACAGCCTGTTTTGGTCACTGAGGGCAGAAGGGAAAGAGGGTGGGGGTAGGGAAGATAATTATCAGTATAAATGAAGCCCTGCGAACGATTCGCACTGCTGGGTCCCCTGATCTAGTCTCCAAGGCAACCTCAACACGCTCATTTGTTTTGTAGATGAGTAATTACATCCAATTAGTGGCCAGTGGAAAAAAAGGAGTCCAAGAAAGGCCCATTGTTCTGGATAGATTGTGTGAATATTAATAGTGGGACGGTCGGAGGCACAGTGATATGATCGGTGATACTAATGCAGCTGTGGGCACACTCTGCCCAGTCTCATCCTGCATAACAGATCAGATAGCCGCTGATGAAAATATATGGCTTTGAGAATGTGGGCCCACATGTGTGTCTGAGTCTTCATCCAGCTGCCTGGATCCAGTAAACTGAGCCATCTTCTTACCTGAGCCTCCCACAGTCCACCTTCAGATCGGACAATGCAGTAGCATGCACATTCCTGACATTTGCCCAAAAAAAGGGGGAAAAAGTCATTATACAGCTGGAACAAAAATAGTAAAGTAGTGTGATGTCACCTTATTTGAGCTTAGTAGGATACTTATATATATAATATATATGCTATATGCACTTTGCGTTATTTATTTTACGTCAGAGGTAGCTAAACAACACAGACTGCCTGATTTTACATAATAGTGTCTAAAGTTAGTTTTTGCTTTTTTGTTGTTTTTTGTTTGGATTTACAGCTCGTGCTATCTGATCTTCTTAAGAGCTTTACACACCAGGGTTATGACGAGTAAATGACATAAAACTGCAAAACAGTCAACGACAAATATTTGGCAGCTAGTCTATTTATACCACTAGCAGTGAAGTTTGCAAGAGTTGTGACATTTATTCAATAAAAGATTCCAGTCCATTGGCACCAGGCTGTTTGACAGAAATAGTCACGGATTCAACATTGTCTGGAGCCTGTGTGCGTGCGTGCGTGCGTGTGTGCGTGTGTGTGCGTGTGCGTGTATGATTCAGCATCTTCTAGTTTTATGTCCAGTGTGCAGCCAAAAAGACACAAAGAAACTGGATCTGACTCATATGATATTCATGTCGCAGAAACTCCCCACTACTTAAATATTCTTGTTGTTTGTTGACGCTGCTCCACATGCCTTGTTTATCATTTATGCTTCATACATTTCAGTGGCTGGAAATCAGCAGGTCCAGGTCCATTACTATTGTTGTCACATGAACTCCAGTACAAACAAATGATTGGTTGATGCTTTTATTTGTGCAGCAAACTTAACAAAGTTATTTTGAAAAAGTAAAACAAGTATTACAATATGTAATATAAGTTATGTTAGTAATATAAGTACTCATGGTCACAGTACAATGAGCAAATTAACCATGTAAAGCCTGAAACATTACATTATTGACAGAAAATTCCAATTCTTTAAATCCTAATCCTTTTTTTCCTGGGATAACACAACAGACAAATATGTCTAACAAATTGGAAATTCCTTTTCAAAAGTTCTGCCTTCTTCCTTGTTAATGTCAATCTTGTAGTGTCACTAGAAAGGCCTCTGGTGCAACATGATATCATGAATTGCATACAGATAACTCGCTACTTTTAATTGCCGTATTATCTGTACGCATTATAAGCTTTCTGCGTATATGTTCACACTGCGTAAAATAACACACAATAAGCATGATTAGTGGTTAGGGTTAGATTACGGTTATGTAAACTAGAGATCTTAGCATACATTCACAGGCCATCTAATGGTATTGAATAACACATGAAAGGATGAAAATGCATGCATATAACATGTTAAATACAATAAGAACTGTCATGTCATATAACACGATTTCATGAGGTCAGTCTGTCTAATGAACAAATCCCCCCCCCAGTGGATTATCCGTGTATTGCATGTATCTAATTGTATACATCAGGTTTTTAAGAAGAAAATATCACACTGATCCTGAAGAGGGCTTCAAAACCCATGTATCAAATATGATACATTTGGCATTATGGGTTAATGCCATAAAAATTACCTGGGTGTAAAAGCTTGTTCATTCTAGATTATACTTATGCTCATCATCCCACAGCACTACACGTAGTCTATTTTTGATTGAAATCATGTCAAGATTCATAGAGCATATAAAACAAGCAGGAAGTCCGACACAGAAATTACATTGAGCATCAAGAAACAACCCCCTGTGCAGCCTCTGTCTTCTAAAACATCTCATCAATTTCAACAATAACACATTGACAAAACAGTGACTAAAATCTGATCCATGTTGTTAACAACTGGTTTTAGCTGTATTGTCTTTGTCTCCAGGCTACAGCACAATAAAGCAGGAAATAACGAACAATAAATGCAATTAAAACAGACAAATTAGAAACCATTCAGCTTAGTTAACCATGTGTAAGACAGACAGACAAAACACATTTCAGAAACGATGGAGTATGAAGCCGAGCAGAGGGTGTAGCAAAACCACGTCCAGGCCATAACACGACGCAGCCATGCCTTGGTGGAATCCATGGGTTATCATTTGCTGTACAGTAACAATGCAATCAATAACAATTTTCATGTCATTATTCCACTGCATTATGTAAAACCACAACTTGTGCATTGGCATTTCTGTTAAGTATCACAAATCTGTATCACACTAAACAGTCTCAGATTAGAGTAAACCTTATATCTGTTCAAATCCATGTTTTCCCTACACCTTCACTTCATACACAATCTATTCTGTGTTTGCATGTGTGTCCTATGTGTGTATCTGCTTAATGAGGATCATGCACTGAAACAAATAGCTCCATTTGAACCTATATTGTACCACTGTATATTACGGCTGTAGGATTCCACCTCAGCTGTGTCCTTGAATGTGACCTTGGTTGCCAATTTTCATGGGCCTTGTGCAATTTATTACTTCTGAAACAGTGACAGGATCATTAGGACATAAGAATAGTTATTGCTTTGTATGTAAATGTTATTATTATACTGTTACACAAAGATTTTGAATGTATTTAGTAATATGTTTTGCAATAAGCCTTTTGTTTTCAGCTTTGTACAGGTTAGTCAGTTAATATTAACAGTAGAACCTCATCAGACTGTCATCAGAGTTTTTCAGGCATTTTGATCTAGGATCAGACAATCAACAGTATGTTGTTCAAAGGCAATGTACTTTTCAATATTTAATAAGGGAGTGTTGCGATGCTGCCACATTAATATAATGGACATAGACAAGAGAACATGTAAAACATTTTCATATTGAAGGTACGTTTTCACACTGGACTATAATTCATTCTGCATTGGGTTCTTTTGACACAAGGAAAAATCCAAGCGCACCTAAATGCATGACTGTAAACCATGTGAGAATGTTCACATCTTATCTTTTTTGATGCAAACATTCTGCTAATACTAAACAAAATCTTGCAGTTTGAATACTGTGCTGTTTCCCAGAATGCAAAGCAAACCTATCCATTGGAGGCAATTCGCTCAAATTTGCTGTAGTTGAAGTCTGTTTGGTATCAAGGTCAGATCCTGTTCCTTCCAGAAACAAACCACTCCAGAGTTTGTTTTGGCTTAAACTGGGACCACCTCCTCTCAGTGGTCTTGATGCGCTTGTTTTATTCCACATCCAAGTGTGATTACTGTGTTCACACCTGCTCAAATGAATCGCACCGAGGGGAAATAGGAACCAGAGTTTGAAGAACACAGGTGTGAAGGCATCCTGAATGATTCACAGGTTTATTAACATCAGCTATGACTGAAAAATTCCCATTAAGAAGCAAAGTTTTAACCCAAGTAATGGCATGTTTTTGCTTAGTATTTTTTCAATTGTGTTATATGAAATTAAACAAGTGTGTTGAATTATTCCTCTCACTGCAGAATAGTGTAAATATTATCTATTACAGAGGAAAAGTAGTGAAAGTAATCCACTAACAGCGGCCGTTTGGCTCCAGCCTCTTTGTTTTTCTGAAGTGGTGACATATTTGGGATGGATTCCTCATAAATTCCCAATAACATGGTTTGTGCTGTTGTCAAATGTTTTTTTGGCCCATTATAATTATTCCATTGATCCGGTTTTCCTCATTAGCAAGGCCAATCAATTTTCTGTGACATTTGTCTAAGTGAAGTAAATGGAATGATTGGTTCTTGAGCTTTGTTCAATGTGTCAGGCATTATGTGACGTACGTGGGAAGCCTGCCGTATTTGGAGCCTATAATTTGATGAGTGGGCAGACAGCCCACAAGTGGTGAGATCAGAGTGCTAAAAAGCATTGGCGGAGAGACATGGCTGGTGCTTACATTCCATTTGGCAGAAGTGGACTGTCTCACTCTGAACGGGTGGAGGTGAAGTGGCTTTGAATGACTATTCGCTCCAGGAAGCAAATAAAAAAAAGAAGAAGAAAAACAAACACACAGCAGGGGAAACCCACCATGGAAAAGCCGGTGTCACCAATCTCAGTCCCTCCTGAGTAGATTAACTCTGTTATCAAAGAGGTGTGAGAAGGAGCAGTTTCTTTTAATTGCACTCTTTATATGAGCAGCTTGTCTCAGATTAAGAGGACAAGCAATAAATGTCAGCACGACTTATTGCTGAATGACATTTTCTAAACTGTTGATAATCCACCATCTGTGTCAAAGAGAGAATCTGTCGAAGAGGCCAATGTAGGACGTGCTTAGAGTACTTAGTGCACTTGTGAATGCCTATTATCAACAAACAAGAAAATCTCTGTGTCTCATTCACGTATCATCTGTTGCTATTGGTCAAAAAAAGGCTTTAAATTAATTATTGATCGGTGCACCTTGTGTTTCTTTTCATTTAATTGACAGAAGCTTCCTTCAGGTATGTCGACGAAGAATTGTCGCTCTGAAATGAGAAATGTATTGACCTGTGATTTAATGATTCTCCAGTTTCATCTCACTTCTTAATGATTGCCATAAAATGTGAGGGACATAGGTCAATTATGCAAAAAACAAAATATAACAAAGCTACGGCTCTAGTGTGTGTAATATTCTACTTTCCATATATTGTAATTACTAGCCCATTTGAATCAAGCTAATGGTTTGAGGAGGTCTTGTGTGTGTATTTTCAGAGACACTGGCTGTGTTCAGAATCACGCACTACACATTTAATACCTTATACTGCATACTATGCAGTTCAGTATGCTGTATGTGACCACCATGACTATCAGCACATAAATGATAAACTGGCAGCTACTGAGTGATGTTTACGCATGGTTATGTTTTATTTTTTTCACCAGGAAAAAGTTTGATTGTAATATATTGTCACTACTGTGTTTGTGTTAGTCTGCCTGTTAACTTGTGACATCAAGGATAGCATTAGCATGTTATGAAATGAATGTTTTATTAAAAAAAGAAAAAAAAAAACATTACAGCAAATCTCACCATAGTCATTTTATGTGTTTAAAGTTGTGGTTTCCCGTCTCCCCAGCAGCACACGGCCATTTTTGTCCTAATTTCTTTAGTCACACATTTATGCTGAACATATGTAAATCGCTAACTCCACACTCTAGCATAGTAGGTGGTGGTAAAATCATTAGTTGCCACCTGCCATTAAGCACAAGAAAGTAACAATGACCATAATGCATTTTGGGATGCAGTATATCAAGTGGTCAATGCAATAAATGTCCAGGTATGTTTGTCATGCTGCAGATTTCCAGGTTTGACACATACGGTTCTTTATACTTTTGGTCAGTGTGCACAGTAGATGGTAGTATGTCATTCTGAACACAGCCAGAATGTACCTTTAATTTTAGGACTCCTGTATAGGATACAGCTGTGCGTTTCACTTTAAACACAGACCATATGCTAGGGGGGCCTGGCCACATGGCAGGAGCTGCTGGGGAGGGAGGGCAGGGAGGTTCCAATTAAAGCAGACAAAACAGAAGGATGTTGACTAAAACGGTGGAACACACCACCAAGCTATACTCAACAATCTGGACATTGACTATGACGATGAAAAAGTTGATTTCCACAATGATGGAGTCCCCTCCCCTCCCCCTCCCCACCCTATACT
>JAPSES010000044.1:16117241-16139097 GCA_029822895.1 Maxillicosta whitleyi | reverse complement strand
ATCTCCCAGGCCTCCCCGATTATGGGTTTTACTCTGCGCCCAGTGACCAGAGGGGGGGGCCCTGCTCCTTTGCTGACTATGGCTCCCTGGGGCCCCAAGCGGCTCAGATGCTGCACAGTGAGCATGCCACCTCCGCCTGCAACTCCCCCCTCCAGCACCTACACAGCCCGGATCAATTTAAGAACCCAGGTTTGTATATGCGCATCTATCTCATCCACGTTTTGGACTTTTCAGTTTGATTCATGACATTATTTCATGCAGATGGTCTAATACTTTATTGTTTTACTTTTACATTTTCTCCTTTTTTCAAAAAAGAAAACAAATCCCTCCTCTCCCTGCAAAAAAAAAATCCTATAAAAGTTTACTGACAAAAAGCATTGCATGTTGTTCCTCATTTTTTTTCCTATTTCTTTTTATTACCTATTTTTTATTGTAGACTCTGTTTCTTTGTGAAGTTATGTTCCAGCCCCTGCTTGCATATTAGGGGCCAACACATACAGAATGTAATTCTCCATTTGCATGTGAACAAAATAAGTACTGATGAGTACTCTGGCTATTATAGCAGAGCTTAAGTTTATCTTCAGGTTTCAACAGCGAAGAAGCAAGAAAGTCTGAGAGTGAGTGTAAATTCTGGCTGAGCTATTTGAGTACTTAAGGTATAAGAATGTGTAAGTGGATTCCTTTTAGTGTTTGTCAGTAACTGCAAAACAAGTGAAAGTGGTTTAACATGTTGGCATCCAATACATCTTGTTTTTTTCACAATATGTTTTTATCTTGTGCATTTTTCTTTTTGATGGTCTTTATCCACTTTATGTAACTATACAGTTGCTGTTGAAAGCTAGGGATGAGGTTAGATGAGACTGTAATGACTTAAAAAGCACATTGACATTTCACTCCCTACATGCATGCTTATATACTATTTTTGAGAGCACAATGTACTTTTTAGAACTAACATTATAGCTGTTATTCACATCCTGCCAGGATGTGAATAACAGCTATAATGTTAGCTATAATGTTAGCTATAATGTTCTACATATATTATTAATAAGCTACTAATCATTTGTGCATTGAATTGATCATTTTTTTATTTCAAAAACTGAAAGTGAAGGTCTAGTTTAGTGAATCACACTCATGCATGTTGGAATCAGACATGTGAAGCCCTGTTTTAGACATTATTGTTGATCATGTGTTTATCAGAGGAAATGTGGAGAGCATGCTTTTTCTAGAGATTGTCTGTTTTCAGAGGTTACTTTAACTTCCCTGCCTCAAGACTCACTTTCTTCTTTCTGTTTCACTTAAATCTTGCGTTAAATGTTGTTCTTTTAAGAATGCAATTGCACCTGCGCATCCAATTGAAGAGTATTGTAAAAGGAATCCCCTTCACCCTTTTGGATGAAAAGAAAAAACAAAAAAACAAATAGGTGTGGGGACAGTGAAGCAAACAGTGATGGCCTTAGTAGGCCGAAGGACAGGCCAAGTCTCCCCTCACAGTCCAAAAGTGTTGTCCAGCTGCCCTAGGCACATGTTGACATTTGCTGCAAATTGTCTGCATAAACTCTTGAACACCAAACAGCAAACATAACAAGAAATGTGTGCAGAGAACTCTGTACCAGTGATTTTTGTGGAGTTCTGATGGGTTTTCTTGTTGATCTGCAGCTTTATCGTCCGTCTCATAAGACTTGTGTATGCACTTTGTCAGCACTGCAAACATTGTGTAGCTCCCTATATCTTCACTTAGTGTGTATCCATTATGCAGTGTGACATAGTGATTAACTGCATACACAGCTGAATTCCACTAGGGATATTACTCTCTACTTTATTTCACCGTAAAGATTCACACCGATGCCCTGATTTGTGTTGGTTTTGATCATCGTAGCATGTCGATAAAAGTACCTTAGAATTGACGTACGTGTAGAAATGATATTGTGTCACTTGCCAGAAAGAAGTAAGTGCAGGTTAAAGCCCCGAGGGTCTGCCTCAGCTTTAAAAGGCAGGAAATACACAGCAGTCACTTTGTTGTGTTTTTTTTTTTTTTTTTTTTAAATCACTGTAGATCACAGGTTTGTCACATCTAAGACATTTAAATCCTGTGTGTTGTTGGATCAGTTTGATTTCAATTTATCTCCTTGATGCATATTAGTAGAATAGACTTCGTATTTGCCTATGCAAGCCTATGCAACTTTTACGTCTATGAAGGTCAAAGTGCTCATTAAATAAAGGGAAGTACAATAATGAGCTTAGACTGTTTGTTTAAGTGGATAAAGCATGCAGTATATGGGTCCTTGGATACCGGAAATGTATGTGTACATTATGGCGTTATGATGCCAGAGCTCAGATCACCTATATTTCATTTATCATTTCATTACTGTTTAAATGCTGGAGGCAGCCGTGCTCATCACAAAGCAAGGCTCTGCAGACTCTCAGCCAGTAAAGGCAAATAGGATAGCACCCATGTACAATTTCTCTTCAAATGTTATTAGTAAATGCTTTTCATGCATACGTTGTTCGCATCTGTACTGGTGCTCAGCATTAATGTAAATCTCAGACATATTTTAGTATAACATAAAGCTGTTTTAGAGGCCACTGTCTGGCAGTGGTGCAAAGTGTTCAGTATAGAGTGACACATTAGACATTCATTAATTCAGTGCTTTCCATTTTCTTTCAAAGAACTTCACACACAAGTCACTCTACGCGTTGAATTATTTTTTTTTCTTCTCAGTCAAATACATTTCCCTTGCAAGTGCCAAAATATAACTATAGGAAAGACTTAGAACTCTACGTCTATTCATCCCCTCGATAAAAGACAAAACAACATTGTACAATCAGGACGCAAAGCAAAATGAATAGTAACACACTGATATGTATATTTAAACAATGGCCTCCTGTGTTACAATGGACTCGCAGTACACTCGGGATTGTTTAGCTAAAGGCAGAACCAGTGCATCCTCTGAGTTTAAAAGAAAAAGCCATTTGACAGGAAGAGGGCGAGCCTCACGCTAATAAAAATCAGCAGTCATAAGAAATGAGGATTGCCATTTCAACTGAAAAAAATCCTTAATTATATAATAAGCCAGCCTACTGGGGGCTGTGCAGGCAAGATAAGCTCACTGTTTAAAGCCCTTATAGTTAAACAGTGTCAACTCCACTAGATGTGTATTTAGTGAGATGGCTTCATTTTAGTGTAGTGCACTACACAGATACCTAAAGTATGTTCAGGTGCTTCTAATGGCTGACTAATGTGGCTATGAAGGATGAAATATTCATAAGTTGACAATGGTACAGGTTATATATTCTATTTTAAACGTATGGTTCTAATATGCCTTTACTATATATTTCTCTAAATGTACACACAGACTTTCCCTCATGCATCATAGGTTTCATGAGCTTACACAACAAAGATGGAGCATTTTCAGTGGTCGGGATGATTTTTCTTTTTAATGCAGTTGTTTAGTTTTTGTAGGTGAATAAGGGTGAGATGGAGGGTTATGTGAGGCTGACAGCAGAGGAGATTGCTGTTAAGAGATCACTTCATTTTTCTTCTTCCCCGACAGTTTTTTTCCCCCTTTTTCTGCCTTTTTTTTTTTTGGGATTGCCAGTGTTACTGGCCTTTCATAGGGTTTTCAAAAAGACATTTTATTAGTCTGAGTTGCTCTTACTCACAGGGCCAAGGTGGTAAGTCATGTACAGTATTTCTTTTTCATCCCCCTCGAGTTTGGACCTGCATATGAACTCAGGTCAAGCTTTTATATTTCCCCCTCATGCCTCTCGCTCTTGTCTTCACAAAGCGCTTGTGCTTTCTGCTGGAAGTCACTCCAGCAGACTGAGCTGCTGAATCACAGAGCTGACAGTGTTTCCTGCACCATCAAGAATATTTTTAGTAGGTTGTTGTTGGTACTTATGAGTCACTAGGTCATATATGAAATAAATGAGCCTGCTAGACTTAACAGTGTAGCTCTTACACTGTTGTAGTGTGAAGTATGTCAAAGGTTAGGGAGCGAAATACTCAATATTCTATATATACTCTATTGTGAAAATACTGTGTAATCCTTATTCAGTGGCTGGTGTTGTTTTATAGTTCTTCACATATGCATGGCAACATTTACACTGCAACCTTACTAGTTTATTAGCATGGTGGAACTATTTCCAGCAGTGTGCTTGTTTTGTGTTGTGCATGGTTATATAAAGTGAATGTTACTCCTATACATAAAACACACAGCATGTAGATTATTATATTTAGAATATCATACTGGATTCACCCTTTGTTTTTTAAGCTCTCACTAAACTAAGTCTTGAACTATTTTGTCAGTCGATTATAAATGAAATTGACTATTTAGCCTTTGAAGCTGATGCAAAACCTTTTGCGATAAACAAATGAATCCAGTAATGTGTTCTTTTAATTTATATTTGTCCATTCGGATCATTGCCAGTTTCTGCTGAAATATGGTACTGGTGGATGTTTCTGAGCTGCTGCGCTCCCTGCTGTGTTTGTATGCAGGCACCAACCCCTCGAGGCCCGGAGGATTCCCCGGCGCTAACAGTCCAGGGCCTGTGGCCGACCTGTACGGACCTAGCAGCCAGGATTCAGCTGTGGGCAACTACATCAGTGCTGCTAGCCCTCAGCCTGGCTCTGGGTTTGGCCCCAGCATCACAGTGAGTAATAAAATGCAGACTGTCTGTCATCACTGACCTCACTTTTAGCTCAGCCTCCTCTTTTGTGTCAGAAAGCCACTCTAATTATCACTAAAAGGAAACATAATGCCAGTGCACACTGATTGTAGCTCTTTGTAAATGTAACATTGTTAGTGTAAAAGCTTACTAATATTAAGCTCCTATATTCAACTCAATCAACCAGAAATAACCATAATAATGTAGATAAGCCCAAAGCAACCAATCAGTTCACCGAGTGCAGCTGGATTTGGTCTAAAATACTCGAATTTGTCAATGAGGTTAGAGGTCAAACGAGAATTTGCTACATAAAGATAAACCCTGCTCTGAGCACAGAAAGTTATCTGTGTCACATGCAAATGTTTATTCCCCTTGGCTGTTGCACAAATCACCTCACTTCAGACCCTGTTTCACCTTCATGGAACAAATTTCTTTTATTTTTAGAATCCCATCTGTCCCAGAGCTTGAGTTTGCTCCATCACTAGGACACTGCTCGTGAGCAAGTTCTGTCTCTGTCAGTGTCCTTGCCCAGGTGTTGTTGATCAGCCAGGTGCTGTTTCATTTCCTCTGGTGAATCAGTTAGTTCCTTGTTGCCATGTGAACTCATGAGTATAATACTTGCAGAGCTGGTACAGGAGGCAATGTCCGCATCATCAGCCTTTTGCTGATGAATTCAGGTGCTTTGCCTGAATGTCATTTTAGGTAAGGTGCACCAGGCTGTTAATAAACCTTCTTCTGGTCGCTGTAATTACAATAGTAATAGAAGCAATGCTAGGTCATCTATATATTCATCTTTTTAAAAAACACCTGGGAAGAAAAAATATCAAAGTAAATACCAGTTTAAGTTTAACTCTGATGTCAGTAGAAGTCCCTTCCCAGATCAAATTCATCCACTCAGAAACAACATTCCTGGCCTAAAGCTGTTCATTAATTTTCTATATGTATGTATACTGCAAAAATTCTCTTAGTTTATTTCCATTTTAGTTACAACTGATGATGTATTAGACTCCAACTGTCTGCTGGGTTTGTCACCTAGGACACATTTATGCATTGACACTATTTTAATTTGGTGGTAAATCAAAAATATGAGAAACTGAGCAAGTATAATATAACCTGTTTTCACTGACTTTGACTTTTCCCATAACAAATATTCATATATTCATTTATCAGTTCTGGACATTTAAAAGGTCTTTTCTCAACATTTCAGTCAGTGCAGGAGGTGAGTCTTTCACATTTATGAGCCTAATACAAAATGGAAACATATCTCTGTGCTTTTTTTTTTTTTTTTTTATCTGAATAGTCCAGAGATTCTCTCTTATGTTTAGAACCCTGTTGTTTATAATGGGACTCGACTCCATCGGCAGTGCGTCTGCTCCGCTCTGGACCTCATTGAATAATTAATCAAAAATTTTACCATCTGAATTTTATGGCCCCTAGCAAGTTGGAGCAGGACTAAGCGCTTCAACTCACTCGGAGGTTTGTCAGGGCATGTTTGTACAGTTTTACATGACTGAACTGACTGACACAATATAGGTTATGAACATAACGCTTTCCAAAAGGAGCTAATTAACGCATGGCTTAACTAAGGTGGAATAACTGTGGAGCCCATTAATACGGCAAGCATGAGTAGAGGGTGACGCCTTTTCCAAACTTCACAGTCCACTTCATTTACTGCCAGAGAATGTGAAGCCACAGACACTCAGTTTTTGAAAGACATTATGATGAACTTTGAATTCCGTAATCACACGTTTCTGGCATCTCTAATGAGTAAAAGTACAGGATATTTATCACTTTTCAGAGTATAAAGAATCAAACAGTGCAACGGTGTAGAAAGGATAGACTAAATGTGAACCATATATCAGATCCTGAACAAGATAATGTGCAAATAACTCATTTTAATTTCAGCAAATATGAGTAATTGATTTATGATATTAAACAAAAGCAGAGCTTAAAAGAAAACTACAGTTTATTGGCTTTTTGCTCTCTAAGCAAAGCCTCTCTTATTAATTGCTTTAGGTCCACTGGCTATCTGCCATAATCTGTTGGTCTCAGTTTAGGAAGCAAAATATTTGCTATGAACGATCAGGCTGGCTCATTTTCAAAGCAGATTTACCAGCAGATAGTTTGCAGATGGAAATGAGGCGATTTGCTTCCATTATTTATCATTTGTTGCAACTGTTTTGTAACCAGATTTTAGCGCTGAGTTAAAGATTGCAACATCTGTTGAGTAATATAAAATCAAATCTATACATGCAAAATATTCTCACCAAAAATATCTTTTTACCAAATACAATTCATGCCAGCTTTTTATTTATTTATTTATTTATTTATTTATTTATTTATTTATTTATTTTTCTCGAAATGAATTGTGCCTCTTACATGACGGGCTGTTGTAAATCCACCACTTCAGAATCACCAGTAAATCAAATGGAGCAGAGACGGGATGAAGCAGTCCAAGAACTGATAGCTCTATTCACAGCATTAAAGAAAGGAAATGATTGAAAATGAAAACATACTTTTAATCCATTCTTGACAGTGTGCACTGGTACTGAATACTTGTACAATGATCACATGCCACAGCCTCATAGATGGCTGCAGATTCACTGATTCGTCCTTCAGTCGCACGCTTCAGTGGTTTTATTAATCCCTTTAGCCAATATGAAAACAGTCACTGTGAAGAAGCAGTAATGAACTTAACTGTTTTTATGCAAGACAATTAGAGCGCAATTAGCTGATTGAGGTGATAAAGGAAGCTAATCGTGGTGGAAAGTGTTTCTCTTTTCACTGTTGTGTAGAATTGAAGGATTTCTAGCCACGTGTCGGCTCACGGTATCCTGATAACTGAGCTACACAGTCAAAAGCATTCAGTACTCCAAAGCACACTGACCTCACTGCCAGTATTTATGATTCTTCTCTCTGCATGCTCTCAGATTAGATCAGCTGTGTACGTTAGCATGAATGGGTGTTGTGTGTGTGTATTATCTATTTACACCACCGGGGCTGAGGTTATTGGAACCTGAGAGCTACCTACGCATAATAAATCACATGGTTTGGTGTTTTTTTGTTGGCATTATAGTATTGTGTATCTGGCTATTTAAAACATCCTTCCCTCTTCCTCTGGTGATTTATTTTCTCCTCCTGCAGTCCATGTATTGCTGCAGGCACCTATTATCTATTACAAGAGTATAAAACAAACCTGTAAAATATACAACAATAGCCTATTGCTTTGCTACTGAACACCATCAAACTGAATCAACAAGTACACGTTCATGCTAGCTTGAAAAATTGATGTGATACTCACTTTTCTTTCCTTGAATTGCATACTGACAAAAGCACTAACTGTACACTTTTAGGGCCCGTTGATTGCGACAGCTTTTACAAATGGATACCATTGAACAGGTGGCGGGTTGCCATCTCATCAGAGGTATTGCATTTTATTTACTGTGCATTTCTATCAGTCTCTCTCCCTAATATGTGTTCACCGCATTCTTTGTTGTCTTCAAAATGACAGAGCTGGTAGGAGAGTGTGAGTGTGACAGATGGTTCAACTCTTCACAAGTGAAGAGGCCCCCACTGATTATCTCATGGCTTATGTCTTAAGTTAAAAAAAAAAAAAGAAACACACACACACACAAAAAGAGAAAATTATGCAAGAAAAAAGTATTTGGATTTGATCACAGATTTTTGTGGGACGTTGGAAGATTTAAGACTGTTGCTCACACATACACACTACTGCTAGTTCTGGCATATGTAAGCCTTTAGAAATGTGCCCCATCCTAGAATAGTTCCATTTGTTGCTTGTGTAAATCATTTCAGTCATATGTGATCTTTTACACTCAAACAACCCTTACACTATGGGCTGGGCATTAGGCTGAATTAATCTGATAATTTAATGATGATCTTTTTGTTTATTTTTCAATGGTCTAAATCATTTTTTTTCAGGGGCCACATACAGCCCAATATGATCCCATAATAATAATAATAATCATAATAACTGTTTTTTTCTGTTTGTTTTAGTGTTAAAAAGTAAAATGACATTATGAAAATGTAATTATGAACATATGAATAACCTGGGGGGAAAAAAAGTGAATTTTAACAATATTATGCCTGAGCTCATTATTTACACATGTGGCATAAAACATTTGGTAACAGACATCTGGAACTGACATACGTATTTAACTTTACGATCCAAATCACTTGTTCTGACTCAGGGACACCCTTCCGTGTAATTTTTGTACTTCACAAATTCATCCTTTTTTTTGGCCCACGGGCTGTAAGTGTAACACCCATGTTCTAAATGATCAAATCAAGATTAGTGCTGCCTCTGGAGTCCTTTCATGCTCAACCAAAAACAGAAACATTATTATCTGTACTATATTAATGATAAACATGTTTCTCCAGCCACTGCCACAACCGTGCTTTAGTTTATTTAAAGTTTACATCCGAACAAATGCTACACTAATGTTACTTTTCCACTTGTGGTTTCAGCTCGAGCCTTCGTGGCTTTTTTGTCGTTTCCACTGCCTGAGAGCACTGATGGACAGATATTATCAGATACTGTTTCTCTCAGTGGTTTTAAGCCAAAGTGATACTCTGTGTAAATAGAAGAAAATAGTCATTATTTGTGTTTTGTACATGTGGACGTGCAACACACACTGAAATGAAACCTCTGCTTTTAATCCATCACTAGAGGAACACACAGACTAGGAGCAGTGGGCTACTGTGTCAGACGCCTGTGGAGCAAATGGGGGGTTAAGTACCTTGCTCAAGGGCAAGGTAGCCAACAGTTTCTGTGCCTGTCTTTGGAATCAAACCCCCAACCCTTTAGTCACGAGCTGCTTCTCCAGCCCTTAGGTGCAGACTACAGACTGGTAGTTGCTGACACAAAGTCAAGATAACAGGAAACACGTCAGAATAAATGTTCAAGTCGACTCCATCTTGTTAAATCGACTTTTTTTAAATTATTCATTATTTATGTTTTTGCCCGAGAAAATCTTTTAATGTCTTTTTTTTTTTAATTAGAACTAACAGTTATGAGTTTTTTTCACTATCATTGTGTCACTCATAGCTGCAGTAGCACTGAAGACACGGTCACAATAGTTTACACTGCGTTGCTATGACAACCAGATGTACTGAGGGTGGAAATGCCAAACCAAGCCAGTGGATACAAGCTGAGTCAATACCTGCTGTGGAAAAGTGGCATAAGGGCTTATTGAACCTGTTGTTTGTTGATAATACACATCTATGACATAGTTTTAAGGATTGTTTGGATCGTGTTTTGTCTTGGATTCATATACACTGTTGACCATAAAATTGGAATAAAATATCTGTACCTCTTTTCATGAAATGATCATCACAATATGATTTATCCTTGATAGATAATGTATCAGTGGGACTCGGTGTTGAATCGTTGCACCGGGTCAAAAATGATTACTGATGTGTATCAAAGAAAGAAAAAGAGGAATGTGTCTGAAAAATGAATTATTCCAACTTTATACACCAGTGTACATAGAACGAGAAGATACACCTTTTTTTTTTTTTTGTCACCCAGCCTGTTACAAACATTTAACTGTTTTATTCTTGTCTATTTTTCTATTTCTATGCCTAACATCATCCTCAATATGCATTCCCATCAATAAAACCACTTAAAATGTGTTGTACAAGGTTTGTGTGATTTCTGTTTTGCTCATTTGTTCATACTTTCATTATCATTATTATTATAATTATATGGATGCATTATATGTTTAAAGTATCCGTGCATGTATGTGGTTTAAATGAACAGTATTTATGTAGTGGCCTGTTAACTAATAGCGAACATACATGCACAGAGTTGTTGTTTCCTGTAATTATTATGTAAATGCTGCAGAGCTATAGCAGTACTCAGACACTGTATTGATGCCCAGCGTGTGTTATTGGAGTGAAATGTCCTGACTCTAATGCTGTGACTATGTTTTGTTTCTCTGTATCACCCAGCAGAGTATATCTGGTGGCCCAGGAAAGACAGGACGAAGTTTCTAATTGGCTTTGTGTGCAGGTGATGCTTTTCAACTTCAAGCACTACAGCGTCACCGAGGCAAAAAGAAAGAAAGTCGGAACCATATGAAGAAGAAAAGAAAACGTTAGTCATCTCAGAAAAATAACAACTGCTGTACTATATTCCAAACCTCCTATAACTTTACAACCTGGTTTGGTATGATGTTTCACGTCGATTTCATTCACCTATTATCCTCCTCTGTTGTTTAGAGTTTTCTGATTAGCTTCTAGATAAGTCATTTTAGTTTAACCGTTTTAATTTGGTGTCATTTTCTTTTATCTTCTAGTATTTTTTTTTTTTTTGTGTAAATGAATTTTTTTGTTCGTTTTTTTTTTTTGTTTTGGTTTGTTTTTTGGGGTTTTTTTGGAAGTACGGGGGGTTATAGCCAAGAATATCTGCAAGTCATGTCTTCATCTTTGTATGAGTTAGTGTAAAGGAAAAATGATTGGATGTTTCCATTCAGTCTTTCTACTAAAAAAAAAGTAAAAGTGGAAAGACTCAAAGAAAAAAAATAATAATTTTGACAGAAAAATTTAAAGAGGGTATCTAAGTAATAATCTTAGTAGCTGTTTTATTTCTTGTGATGTCTCATTGTTAACCATAATTACCTATTTTTGGGCAATACAAAGAGGACTCCAATATTTTTATGGTCCTTTTTTATAAGTGTTGTTTTTGTTGTTTAGAAATATATATATATGCTATAACAAATTTCATATAACTACATTGTGAATTCAAACTTGAGAAAAAGAAATGTAGCTGTACATATTATTCCAGTCACTGCATATAACCAACTCAGTGAGAGAATAGCATATTTTTGTGATGGTGTGTCAAAAGAACATGTTATAGCGTGTGAATAGAAGAAAAAGCTGTAAACAGTTATTATTATACTTTTCTGCTGGAAGACTGTATCGACCCCAGAGACAAACAGAACACACTTGCTCTGTAAATACTGAAGCCGAATAATTTTACAAGTGTCATACCAGCAAATTTACAAAGGGTGAGTAAGTAACCAGTTTTAAGATCTAATAAAAAAAAAAAAGAACCTGATTGGTATCTTTTGTCTAACTGTATAAGATATCGGTATCATTTCAAAGAAGAGAGAGAGAGAGAGAGAAAAAAAGACGATTTAATCCAAAGCACACTGTACTTAGATGTGAAGATTAGAACTTGAACCAGGCGTTTTACAGTGCTCTGTGCATCCTGACACTTTTATACTCTTGAGAGGAAACTCAACTTGTTAGCTGTATGTTCTTGTTTGTTTCATCCTGCTTGTTCCTGACTCATTTTGGAACACAATATCTGGGCTCTGTGCTTGAGCCTTTATGAAATGCTTGTTCTCTGAATCGGTTCTTTTTTGAATGAATTAGGAAAGTAAACCATTTTGATACCATACCTCAGCCTTGTGAGTTCTATTGTGGAGTCATTGGCAGGTTTAAGTTATTGTAGTGGCAAAAATAATTGAAAACACTGAAAGGTAATAAAGCGAGTAATCATTGCACTGTGAGTAGTAAAGTACAGGCCAATTCCTATTTGCACATGTATATGTTGGCTTTGTAAAAAAAAAAAAGAGAAAAAAAAAAAACGGTCCTGTGCGCTGGGATAGTGTGAAGGATTTTGGGGGTTGATGTATTATCGACTAGACAAACACTTCAGAGCTTTGAGGTGAGTTAACAGCGTGGCGTGTTGCAGTGAACTGAGGCGATGCCTTCATATATATGTTGGACCCACGTCTCATATGAAGGTGTTTATACAGGGTCAAAAGATGACACACAATTAATCACTATAAGTCGCTGCACCGGGTTTTACACAGTATGTGTGGTTAATTATTTCACTCAAACGTTTAATTATAACAATAATGATGAGGATAATAATAATAATAATAACATGCTCCAGAGTGCAGTCTGTTTTTTTTTTTTTTTTTTTCAAGTCACTGACTGATGGAATGAATGGTGTTTATTCTGAAATACTTTACCTGCTGCAGATGTATTTGTTGTTTTTCATTTGACCCAGTTC
Source organism: Maxillicosta whitleyi (assembly GCA_029822895.1). Taxonomy (NCBI): domain Eukaryota; kingdom Metazoa; phylum Chordata; class Actinopteri; order Perciformes; family Neosebastidae; genus Maxillicosta; species Maxillicosta whitleyi. The sequence continues at coordinate 16,126,385 of JAPSES010000044.1, read as the reverse complement.
TTTGTCTCATTATTTTTATTTCAGACAACCAGGTAAAGAAATATGCTGGATACTTCTAAAGTAAATGATATGGAGGTGTGATCAAGTAATAATTTAAAGAGTAAAGAGGAAAAAAAAAACCCTTGTAATGTTCAAATGTAAAAGAAAATAAGAAATACAAAACTATAAAAAAAAAAAAAAAAGAAAGATGCTTCTTTGCTGATTTCAAGTTTAATCAGAGTTTTATTGATACTTTGTGGTTTATATATTAATAATTGTAATATACTATTAAAATGTACTGTGCATCCATTGCTTTCTCTCTTTCCATTCCCCATCCTCAGAGATCCTACTATCTTTTGTTGATCATTCATGTATTTCATTAGTGTGTAAAGAAATCACAGTTAACTTGTAAACAGAGTGCTGTCTTTGATACCAGTGTAGTGCTCTTTGTTGTTCTCCCTTGCTCTACCTCTCCTTTCTCTCATATTTATCCCTCTCCCTCTCGCGCTCTTTTCTATCTCCTGTAATTACAAGTAGATGTTATATAGGACTCATTAATATAATACTTGTAGTGAATAGTGGATTTAGGACCAGTCAAGATAGACCTTTCTCTCAATGATCATGTTATTCTGATATTTGCAGACAATTATTTTGGTAGAGGTTCATTGTAATTTATTCCCTGTATGTTTTCTGTTGGTTTGGTTTTACCACTCTCACATGGTTTCAGCTAACCAAAGCTCTCATGGATGAACAATAGAGAAACAGTTGCTGTAAGATGGAATTGTACACAAGGCATTATTTGGATCCCCACCCTTGAATGTTTTAAAAGGGGTGTGCCATACTACCTTAAATGCTAATGCTAGATATGCAAAACCTTTATTTTGGATTATTTTCAAGAGGGACACGAGCTATAACCATGAAAAAAAAAAAAAAAAAGGATTTTATGTAAAAATTTGTCTTTTTTTTTGTAACATACCAATTATAACCACAATCTTTTCATGTTTGTAAAGTATTTTTTTACTTTTATTTCTTACAAAAAAAAAAATATTCGTCTTATCCTGGGAACTAGATTTTAACTTTATCTTAACGCCGTTCGCACATGTGTAAAAAGTAAAATGGTCACTGTAAAACACCCTGGAAATGAGAAAACGCCTTGAGGCCGATTAGTTGAAGGTTGATTTCACGTTAGAATGTGAGCTGAGCTAAAAATCAATCTGACCTATGAGATTATAAAAACACAGACACTGCAGTGTTAGCTTTTATTGGTCAAAGTGCATATTATTGTCAAACAACAGACGTTGCGTTAAACCCACTGTTTTTGACATCGTACAGAACTGATCGAGCTCAGTAACTGGAGCTGTGTGGACACTCCAACAGCAGACCCAGTTATTTTTTGACCTTTAATTACAATTAAACATAACTCACTGTATTTATCCGTTTTCTTTTATTCTTTTCACCCCATGGAGTCTTTAAATTAAGCGCATGAATAAATAACATTACTGTCTCTATTTATTCCTCTCAATTAGTAAAAACTGTCAAATAACATGCAATATGTAGAGTAATGACAGTTTCTGAGTGAGGTTAAGAGAAAGAGGACGTTATTTAAAAAGTACGAAAAGGAAAATTAGGCCAAATGACAGTATTCACATATTTAGTGAGTCTGATAATACAAGCCAATTCAACTTAATTGCCAAATTATACAAGTCACATTGGCTTTAAATGAAACAATCATGCAGGAAAAATGCTGTTTATTGGGGGAAAAAAACAACAAAAGAAGAGACAAAAAAAAACATGTTAAAAGTATTTATTAATATTTTCGTCTATTGTTGCCTGTGCTGCTAAAAACTAATGAATATGAATGAGTATAATCATTTCAAGTCATTTGTACTTGTACTAGTTGTGTTTTATTCGGAGATAAAAGAGAAGTGTCCCTCCTTTTCTGTAGCATTGTTCCTTCAATTTGTTTACCTGAAAAACGTTATTCAATTATAAATTATAATTTAAATCAAGTAAATGATACAAGATGCTCATGTGGAGCCTCACGTTTTGTTGCCATTTCAACTGAAAAACTATAATCAGCGTAAGAATATAATACGATAACTATTGTTTTGCAGCATCTGGTGGCTCTTAGATTATAAGCATTGAAGGAAAAAAAAAAAGTGTTGAGATGGCTGGTTTTCCCTTCTGTGATCTAAAAGTGGACTCCTGTTTTGTGATCCTGTAGCTTGGACTTTAAGGTAGCATGGCTCTGTTGCTGTAATTTCATTTTATCTCAAACTGACAGCAGTTTACAGCTGATGAATGTTACACATCTTAGTAGACTAGCTTAGCCATTTGGGGAGAGGGGAGGGGTCTTGGTTTAAGAAAATAATCAAAAAAGAAAAAAAGTCAACCTGGAAGGTGTTGACATTTGTAGTGTACTACCGTATCCATTTAAACTTGAATCTCGAGGCAAGTGCTAGGCAATGGCCAAACAACTGATCCCATCCATTCTGGGAAATTCCACCCTGAAACCAACACGCTCTTATGAGGTTTCTGTCGGCTTGGGTTTGACTGTTTTACGAATATGAACGACTGTCTCCAAAAAGCAGGGGACGTCGTACGAGTTTTTGCTAGTCGGCTCCATTTCCAGTGAATCCAACTGACTTTGAAGGCTCATTGAATGTTCTTGAGCATTTATACCCAAAAGAGGCTTATTCATAGCGGTGCTAATGGTTTTAAAACCAGACAATGTGCCCTTATCTCTGAGAGATACTGGATACTGTCACAGTGACCACAAAGTGACTCTCGCTAACACCGTTTATAGTCTCCGGCCTCTTGTTTCAGGATATAATAAAGATTGAAAGTTCATGTTCGCAAATTTAGACTGAACTCAAGGTGACAGAAATAAGATAAGTCATGCTACACTTGTGTTTTTAGGGTGAATTTCCCTTTTCAGTCCAAACCATTGCCATCCCACGCATTACGAAATCCACACATACAGTTGCAATATATATATATGTATATGTATAGATTGGTATATATTTGCAATTCTCACTCATTTGAACTTATTAGACTGGAGACCTCAGCTGTATACAGAATATCCCACACACAGCTCAACCAGGTTCATATAGTCAAATCGTCATTGTTAGCTTATGTTCACCAACACGAGAGTTCACCCCTGGCGTGTTGTCGAGTTTGGAGCAGACTGCATGGCCTAGAGGGGAGCCTGGAAGCTCTTCAGACTGCATGGGCGGCAGTGTGAGGCTCTGCTGTGCTTCCATGTTTCTGCAGGCTGAGCACAGAGCTCTCTTCACTGCTGTCTGCCCATTCCTAACACTTGCCCCTTTTTTTTATGTTAACCAACTTTTTATGGCGAGAGACAGACAGACTTGACTGACATCTGAAAGCATCTTTCAGGTTATCATATGGCTTGCTTAAGCCCTGTTGTAAAATATACAAAAAAAATAATAATAATAATGGATGGGGGTCTCTCACATATCAAATGTGGAAAGTCTAATTTTATATTTGTATTTTCAAATAATAATATTGACAAAAAATGTCTGTGAAAGGTTTCCATCCTCTACTGTGGTCCAGAAATTGATGTGTCTGTCTGGAAAATAAATAAAATAAACTGAATTGTTATATTACTTGTTTTCACTGTATTGTTGTATTTTTATTTTTGCTATGTATTTGCTAAAGATTGGATGATTTTATATGATGTAACAGTGTTTCTGTCTCAGTAAATCTGATGATATTTATCTCATGTCAGTTTTAAATGCATAATTATTTAGTGAACCCTTGCATCCAGACACATTTCCTTCCCCATACTGTTGAACATCTGCACACTTTCCATAAGCGGACACTTGGCCGAGTGTGTTCCGTGTTTATTAAAAACAACAGGGTTTTTCACTGTGCATTTTCACTCGACCGCACACACTCAGCGTGTCAGCAACGGATCCTTCGAGGTCACTCCTAAATCAGCGGGATTAATAGAGTCTGAGTACTAAGATGCATTTGGGGAAACTGTGAACAAACAAGCTCTGGCGTGTAATTCTGCTGCCCCTCAGTGGTCTGTCCCTGCGTTCAAGACGAGCGCCACATCCACCCAGTGGTTTAGGTTTCATCTGTATCACATGGAGAACATCAATATTAGCCAAGGCTCAGTGAGCTGCTCAGGATGGGGTGAGTAAATGAACAAACAATCTGATGCATGACAGGCCTTTTCCATCTTAACACTAACACACACTTATGTTTATATTAAAGTTGGAGCTTTGGTGTGTTTGCCACAATGTGATTAGTTCTGCTTTTCCTAAAGTGGAGATTTTCAAGGAGACAGAAAGCAAATAAAATCTGATTTTGTTTTCCCAGGTGAACCAGAAGAACGAACCACTGAAAATTATGAAAATCATTTCTGCAAAGTCAACTGCGACCTAAAAAAAATAAATAAATAAAAAGTTTATTTTTCTCATAAATGGAATCACACTTGCTTTTGACAGCTGGTGTCTGATGGAGTTGTTCTGTTTTTCTTTTTGTTTTTTTCCAGTATTTTTACCCTTTGTTAGACCAACTGGGTGCAGCTTAATAACAAGATAATTATCCGCTGATTATTCACCATCAGATGCAAGTTGTGCTGCAGGATAGATTATAAATGGTAACTAGTATGTTTTGTCTGGAAAATTCAAGGATCAGAATATGTAATGTGGGTTCCTGTCAGGTGAGACCAACAGTCCGACAGCTTCATCACTCATTCAGACACGGTGATCTATAATTCTGACTTAGATCAATACCTTTCTCAGCTCTGTTTTTCACTGTGGCACAAGCAGCTTAGATCACCGCAGTAATTTTATAACATCTAATGGGGACAATTCAGAGATCACTGCAAGTCTGTGTGTATCTTTCACTTTTGCAGACATATATATACACACACACATATATATATATAAAGTATGTTCAAACATTATCCCACAGTGCAATAGCAGTTCCTTCATAACTTTTATTCCAAATCTAAAATATGGACTTAAATGTGAGGTATTTGTTTAGGATGTTTTAGTAATTGGAATAATTTACAGGTCTCCATCACGTTGTTGATGCTCGTCCCTGTCTGTTTTTAACTTCCAGGCCTAACTAGCTGACCTTTCCAGTGCAGCCGCCTTTAATTACGCACTAATTAAAAGTGCCATTACGATCAGAGAGCTCCACACTCACTGGTCCTTTAGTTGGAGGATTCAGGTCTTTGGTGGAACGCTGCAAGACAATCAGCAGTCATTATGGGAGGTAAATGTCAGCACACACCAGAGAAAAGGAAACCGTTATTAATCTGAAGTTAGTTTACAGATGGTTTGGACAGAAAAGTCTGACTCTCCAACAGGATGGAGGGCTTCTTTTATTCTGTTTACACTGCAGGAAGAAGTGGACTTTTTGGTCATTTTGTGGTATTTTTATTTTATTTTTTTATTTTTATGTCAACAATAAACTCTTATCCAAGTTACTTAAGCTACGTTAAGATGTCAGACCCATGTGTGACCCATGAATGGGATACAGATCAGATTTTATATTTATTTTTTTAATGTCAACTCAGTCTTAATAGTCATGCAGATTAAGATTCAGATTTGCCACAACTCTGCCCTTTGAGGAGTCTCTCAAAACATATACTCACAACATATGCATGAATACCAAATAATAATAGTTAAAATTCATGTTATTTATAGGCACCTCTCTGGGCATACAAGGACACTGTAAATATACGTAAAAATCACATCATTACAAATAAAAATAAACAATGTGTACACAGAATAATAAAATGTACAGTTACTGCAATAAAGTGAATCCAAAATACCATAAATATAATTGTAAAACACTGACATTGTCCATTTTGCAACATACATGTAATACTGATAATATTTTCATTTTTCAGTTTAAAAGTAAGGCTTTTTTTTTCTCTATTTAACTTTTCTCAAGTGATTTATCAACATTTATCGTGATATTATCTTATGTATTTTGCATTTTTCAACGTAAATCATGTATTTTCCCTATATTTAATTATCTAATCATGTAGTTATTCGTGAAAGCCCAGAGTAAATTCAAAGGTTATTACATCAAAACAGCGAAAAGTGAAGAAAAAGTGACTTTTTCAGCAAATATATGATTAACTGAACATAAAATAAGTGTATCCATCCACTGTCATTGATCCAACTCCATGGCTTTTACTGGTGAATCAACATTGTAGAAGATGACGGTGTTTCCATGGTAACTACAGAGCCTCTGAACATCCAAATGGGTCATATCTGATGACCATGAAAAGACGACAAACTGCATTTTACAACAATTATTTACATGTATTAATAGAATTAATAGATCAGCAAACAGTTTAGATGGGGGCCTGGGTCTTTATGGGGTCATTCAGGATTATGACCAGTTCACAATGGATCTTATACTGGAAACAATTTTATTTTAAAATATTTGAACAGTCAAATATATATATAAAAAAGCAATAAATCAGATTTCAGCTCTTCACTTTCAGACCCAAAGGAATTTTTACTACAAACATAAAAATGACTCCACGTGTTTCAGTGGTGGATGATGAAACACAGACCAGCTTTCACACAATCACACACCTCCATCATAAAATAACATATCGTCCAAAGTTGGCTGCACCAATACAAGGTACAAAACACAATATGTCAGGAATGTTTCTTTAGGGATACATTATATATATATACATACATTATAATATTATATAATAATCACTATAATACTACTACAATAATACTTCCTTGAATCCTTCAGATGTAAATGTGAGTTAACATAGTAACACTGTAGTCGTTACATAGATGTCTTCAGTTTATAATGTATGGTCCTTTCAAGAAAACCCTGAATAAATAGAGTAAGATAACATTAAATGGCTGGATGTGAAATGCAGAAAAACAAAGTAAAATGAAGTGGACGTTAAGAGTTAAATCTGTTTTTATTATATCATCTAATACCAGGAATCATAAATGAGCCTCAAGTCTGATCAACATAACAACACGCTCTGTTTGAGAAATGAAAACTCAACCCAAAACGTTAGAGACTACAGACTATTACTGCAGTAAGTTACATTTGAAGTTGTTGAGTAATTCAGATCTATGTGACTTGACACTTCCCAAATGCAGTGTGAGTGGCAGCGTGTATACAGTGACATACTTCTGCACATAAATACGTGTGCACAGAGCAGCGTGGCAGCGGCTCATTTAATGGCCTCACCTCATAGCAGTGTAAATTTCCCGTGGGCCAGTACTAACAGGCTGAATGTGACAGCTCCTGGCAAACACAAACAAGTCACCATGTACAGAAATGCCGCTGCAGGGATGCAGCATGGCAACAAGGCTCCGGCCGCTGTGGAGGTGGAGGAGATAAAGAAGTGCTGGTTCAAGAGGCGGTGGGCTGCCATCGCCGTGTGCGTCAGACTGAAAGCAGCCGAGAGCTGAAGAATACCTGGCTGCCATGCATATTCATGCTGCGATGTGCAGTTGTGTAGACTCCCAGCCCCCATCCCCAGTCTGAGAGGACACCTCAGGGCCCCTCTGTATTTATTAACGCTAATTAAGAGCTAGTCTGAGATGCTGGCATGTTTAATTGCCAATTACAGGTAGGGTTAGATATAGATGAAAATGACAGCTATTTATACATGCATCATCCTAAATAATCAAGCTGTGTTTATACCTTGAAAATGAAAAAGGAATGAAAGGTTGGGAGGCATCCAGGATCCACATACAAGCCTGGCATTGTATGAATTCAAGTGCAATAATGAGCAATGTTCAATGGATATGCACTTAATTTTATGTGCGTCACTAAATTATCTCCCTGCACAGCCATGTAATGGTTGCTCCTCTTTTGAAGCGGAAAATTTTTTTGACAGAGCTGTGTAATAGAGTCAATAGTTGATGGGAAGACTGCTGTGGATGGGGAGATGAGGCACTCAGGTGGCTGCTTCCTCCCAGACTCCAGGCCTAATGTAGCCTTTGGCATGGAAATTGACGTGACATTGATGGGCACTCTCCTGCCGGCACAGAGTCATGCGCCTGCACAGCCTTCCAATTCACTAATAATTGCTGATTAAAAACTAGTTAAGAGTCCATGAAAACTCAAATGTGCATTAACCAAATGACCTTCTGGGAATGGCAAATAGTCTGGTGCCAAGAACATAGACCGCTTCAGATGTTAAACTGGTCGGGATTGTTTTTGAGGAGGTGGAAAGAGGAAATAGACCGGAGTTAGACAAGTGTGAAACAAGTGGGGTTTTTTTGGTTTGTTTGTTTGTTTGTCTGCTTTTCTTTAATCAGCTGATCCAAGACGTGTCTCTTATTGGATGAGTCTGTCAAGCTGAGTTTAAGATGAACATAGTTGAAGGAGAAAACGCACTGATGGAGCTCTTCAATAATTCCACTTCCTATGTTTAGCTACATATGGAATAACTTCATAACTTAAAGATTAGAACTTTCTTTCTCCGGTGTCTTTAAGGTACATATATGTACTATTATTCCTATTATTCCAGACTCTTTTATAGAGCTCACTGTTGAAAAAATTTTGAGTATGTATAACACTGTCATAATCTTAAAGTGTAGCATCTGATGATACTTTATATTATAACTCTGTTAATTTAGCTGTTGTTAGATGGAAAACAGCCAAAAATAAAACCACCAATCACCTGTGTTTATGTTGTCAGTAGCTGTTAAAGGTCTGTTTGGAATCGTCCAAACAGGGTCAGAACTGTTTGAACTGTGGGTCAACAACTGGTGAAATTAGCAAAGATAATAACATCCCATAATAACGTTATACCGTCATTAAGCCTCAGAATCAAACTCACCTGTGCAGATAAAACACTGTTATTTCAGCTTCCAACTTCATTCTTGTCATTTACAGCTGTGTCCAGGGGTGAAAACCACAGTGCTTTTAGCCTTTATCACTCTGTCACTTAAAACCTCTAAAAGTTGTTTCTTCTTGGTTCTCATCCCACCTTTGTGAAGCTTTGGTCAAAGGCAGGCAGACTGACTCACTACTGCCTCTAGTGGTCACATAAATCTGATCAACCATCATCAATAATCCAGTACAATGGCATCTATGGCAGAACTTAAGCTCTTTATACCAAACACAGAAACGATACTTTCAGGTAACTATGGTCTATTCGTGGGGGGGGGGGGGGGG
>JAPSES010000044.1:16093085-16103943 GCA_029822895.1 Maxillicosta whitleyi | reverse complement strand
CCCCCCCCCCCCCCCCGACCAGAAACGTGCATATAATGAGGAAGAACTCGCTACGCACACACCCACGAAACGAGGCCGAGCTCGTCACTCACAACTCGGAAGCCTGCGTCGGCATCCTTGAGGTGATTGCACGTCGAAGAAGGGGAATGGAAACCGGGAAAGGGGTGGGGGGGGTGGGGTGGAAGTACAGACTCACAGATTCCAAATGTTCAGCCTTTTCTCTCTTCACACGAAGCACACCCATCACTCAATAACTGCCCCCACCCCCCACCCTGAAGTACTCACTGATTTACCATTTACTCTTAACTCTTCGAGATGCTGTTTTTGGTTTGCAGGCTACAATACTAACGCTTGTATCTTCAAATATAAATGCATATTCGACATCACCTTTTTGCTGTTTTTAAGTGCTTCAGAAGATGAGTCTTGGGGCAGGGGGAGGGTGGGGGTGGTGGGCGATACTCTGATTTCCCTCTACCGCGACCATCTTCTCAAAATACAAGAAAATAAAACAAAGGTATTCATTGTAAGACTACAGTAACATCACATACTATTAGTTTGTTTTCACCCTGTTTTCACATCTAGAGCCTACAGATGCATCACTGTCCACTGAAAATGCCTGCAGGCTGCCTTAACAACCACTTGGCATTTGCCATATGAGAACCTGATTATGTCACTTTGTCTGCGGATTATGGGTATTGGGGGGGTAATAATAAATGTGGGTTATGTTTAACTTTATGCCAGATTAAATGTCAATATCCAAAGTGCAGGAAAACTGCTAAATGCTAATGGGCAATATCTGTGCCAGTACTTGCTTCCACGTCGAGCAGATAGGATTGTTCCTATACTTATTCAGAGGGCAGCATCGGATGATACACTCATCCATCACATGCTGTACAATGGAAGCAAAAACAAAAGCATGTTAAATACCAGCGAGCTGACTGAGATTAGACGTGATCGTTAAATGTCAAAACAGCTTGTACAAAAAAAAAGAAAAAAAAAAAGAAAGAAAACAGGGCTGCAGTTATGACTTTACCCATCTCTGCACAAACACAAGCCTAATCAGGACACAGTGGGAAGAAACATGCTTCCGAACTCTGGTCCGATTGTGTCTACCCCCGTATTAACACCACTGGTATTCAGTCACAATAAATCAACAGGTGGTTCACTGTGAGCAAGCGGGAAAAAAAATAATTAAAAATTAACCAGAGGATTGCAATTAAGTTCATACATTTAGACAGAAAACAGCGCATGGAGCAATGTGCTTTAAGGGGAGACGGACAGGAACACTCCGTTGTTTACAGTGAACAACGGTCCCAGTTTTCCTCTAAAGTAATTATTTGGTGTTTTTTCACAACATCATGGGACTATAATACGGCTCCAATTAACTATTTCCGAATTGAGAACATCAACATGACAGGGGCCATTTGGCAAAAATAATTAAAGAATAAACAATATTTAACATAGTCATGGCTTTATCAACACTACCTGAGTTACATTTAATAATTCTGTATAATCAACTTTTTTTCTGTAAAGTAACAGCCCAGAGCCATTCTTTCAAGGAGTATTTCTTGTCAGTACATATATTTCTCTAGTAATTAAAAGATAAAAGCAATTAGTTTACATAAAGTGCTATTAATCCACACATTAACCAAATCATATCGGCTAGAGAGAAGAAACCTGGAAAGTTTCTTTGTTAATGTCCAATAAACTAATCCTGATTTGGAGAAGTGATGAAAATGATGTTGAGGCTGGACAGTTTGCAGCTGACGAATTTAGACGCCATTAGATCTGAGAACACAAGCTCTTCTGCAAAAGTCACACTTTTTTGCAGGAGGGTTTGTTAGATGAGCTGAAAATACATCTAAAACTTTTCTGAACAAAGTACTGACTGCAGGTCACACCAGCATCTTGGGGTTGATTTTGTTTTGTTTACTTAAGTTTTTTTTTTTTTTAAACCCATTTCATGTGTGGATCACACTCACTATGTTATTGCACACTGGTTTGCAAACGTAAAATGTTATCCACAGTATAACATTAAAACACAACTCATCTTCACATTTCAATACAGTTTGACAAAGTGGCTAGTCAGGGACCCTAGATTAGTATTGCGATTTTTTTTTATGTTATGTTACTGTTATCTTTGTGTGGCAATGAACAGCGACCTTATTCATTTCCACCAGTAAACATGCAAGAAATACAATGCCGTAAGACAGAAAAGTAAAGACCAAATGCTGAATCCGGAAGACAAACAAAATCTATGTTGTAAAACGCAACACTGTCTTTGACTAGAGGACTTTTTTTAAAAAAAAAAAGAGAAATTCAGGCAAAAATAACATCCTGAGCCTTTCTGCTAACAAACAGAACTAAAAGCAGAGGCTGAAAGAACATCTCTCACTTAACATGTGTTTAGTCCTAAAATAAGAATTCATGTCTGAAGGTATAGTCATCTGAAGTTAAGATTAACCAGACCTCGTAGTATTCTGCATGAAATGTGTGGAAAGCTTCAAGATTAAAAGGTTGGCTTTTAACGGACAAGTAGAACCTGGAGTTTCAGTCCTTAGCACATCTGTAATAAACAATAAAACAGGGTGGGGGCGGGGGCAGGGGGCGTTGCTTTCCTTCAAACTGGGCACTTCTGTTCTGTACGTGTGCTCTGGGGTCATACTGCAGTGCAGATAACACTCATGTTAGGTCAGACAAAACAGTAGAAAAGAAAAAGCAAGGGTTTCATTTGTGGGCTCTGATTCCATCTAAAGGTTTAAGACAAGGCGCTCCCTTCCTGGATGGGGTCTTCTGCTGAACTTACAGTTTAACAGGACTCCAAAGATCGGTATTCCACAACTTCAAGGCATTCTTTTCTAAATGTGTTCTCCTTTCGTTCACGATGAATTCAAGCCTGCACGATGGTGTGTATGTATAACGTCTAACATATCTACAATGAACCTGTGAATGCATGAAGAAAGAAAACGACTGAGGCATCCCATAGTCACACTGACGGCTGCCGCAGTTCAACAGGATAAAGGCTTGGGAGGTGCAGTCCATGACACCTTTTTGTTGAACATCGTCCCTAAAGAGCCATGACGCAAACCACTAACGCAGCTCAAAGTGTCCATCCAACGTACTGAAGAGGCACCGATCAGCTCCTTAAACGCATCCCTTGAGCGTGTGTTCGTGTTCGTCTGATGCCCCCAAGAAGTCTGTGACTCCTCCCGAGACTCCAAGGAAAATCTGTCATGCTAAACTATCAATTGTTTCACAGTTGTCACTTTAGCTATCCAACAGGATTGGTGATTTCCAAGGTAGATAACCGCAGCACCCAGAGGAGAAGCAGGTAAGTACTGTAGGCGTTCTACCTCACTGATCAGGTCCATCCTTGGTCTCATCATAAACCACTACTCTTTTTGGATCTGAAGCAGAGAGCACAAACAGGAGGCACATGGTTAGTTCTCACTGGACTACAGTACTACACACAACTAGTACAAGGACTTTAACTGCCAATAAATATTATATGAATATCTTAAGTTCATCATTTTCCTATATCAGTGTAGAATAGAAAGGGTTTTTAGTTTCCTGTACACGAGTCAGAGGCAGGTCTGAAATGCAAACGTGCACGTGTTGAAACCATTCTTTAAATTGTAAATGCAAAATAATTTACATTTAACAGGCTTTTGAATATTTTATTCAAGGCAAAGGTGGTGGAACTCCTTCTAGTTTGACAATCATTAACATTTGTTTCATATGGTCACATGAGGAGCTTATATTTCTGCTCAGACATACAGAGTATGTTGGCATTTTGACTTTAAAAACTTGTGTCATCCGTGCATCCTAAGACAGTGTCTTTCCTGCCATGTCAAACGGCATTAAAGCAACCTTTGTGCATGTGCTAACATTTGCCCAACCTGAATAGAATTGTACTCACGCATGACCTGAAAGCAATGCTTCCACGGATCATGACCAAAAAAACACAGGAACTGCAGAACATCGCTGACCTCCAGGTCTGTGCTGCAAAGTCAGTCTATGGATCTATATATGTGTAATTATTTGCATATGACCACATCAAAAGTTGCTTCATAAATGTGTCGGAATAATAAAGATGCTTTAGTGACAAACAGTAAAACTGAAGCAGTGCTTGAATTGACTAAAGACACTGACTGTGAGGCAAATACACTGTGAAGTAAAAATATGTAAATGCAAAGATACAAACAATGAAAACACTAAGGTGTTCTCAAACAAAAAGTGAAAACCTTTTTTCTTTTTATAGCGCTGCTGTTTTTGGATTAAGTTCAAAACACTCCTGGGCTTTTTTTTTTTTTTTAACCATTTCTGCACAGCCATATGCACTCAAAAGAGGAACATGACAATGAGTGTCCTACAGCTGCAAATGTTCTAGCATTTTCTAAAATAATACAATTATTTTGGATAGTGAGATAACAAAAAAAAAAAACATTTAGGTTACCTTGTTTTTGCAAGTTGAAAATGGATTCCATTTCTGGTGAAGGAAAATAAAGTTATGTTAAAAACTGTCAGAAGAGCAATACTGACCTCCAAATATATATGATGAAGAGTTTAAAATGGACATTTTAAAGTCTTCTACTGTTTCTGTTCAATACATTAAATCTCTTAATAATATAAACATCTCTTGATGTAAATGGAAATGTAAAAGTTACCTTTAGTGTGATAAGTGACAGCAGCTTTTATGTCAAACGAGCCCCAGCTACACCTCCGGCCAGTGTCTTTAGTGTGGGTCAGCTCTTTAGTCGAGCCAAACAGCAGAGTGGTCAGCTGGCCCGGGGCAGACTTAGCACCGTTGTCTTTACTCGGGGCCACAGCAGAACCTGCACTCTTGGCCTCCTCTTTTGTCTTTTCCTGACCACAGGGCTGCACTTTGTTCTCCTCCTCACTCACACAAGCAGGAGAACAAGCATTAGACACATTGCAGGGGGTGCGAGTCCTTTTCTCAGACTCTGGAGCCAGCATGGCTGGATCTGAGACTGATGGGCTAGCATCAAAGGAGGAGTGAGCAGCCTTGCCTGCAGCAGCCTGGCACTCGCTTTGAGGTGCAACCACAGTATTCTTGTCCGCTGTAGGCACCTGTCCATTTCCTCCTTCAGGACCCAAGTTAGGCTCATTGATAAAGGAAAGCCCCCACTGATTCTGGAAGATGTCCCCTAAGGCTTTCTGATTTTTCTGAGCAGCCGGTGGGTCAAGGTGGCGAGCACTAGGGAGCACAGGTTGCATATTTAAAGGGTAAATTAAAAGAGTACACTTTCTAAGCTCAAATGCTTCTCCATCTACAGGACTACTTGTAGAGCTACAGTTACTTTCCAAAGGAGATGCTACATTCTCGCCACTTGGGATAGATTGGGCTGGTGGAATACTACTAGCAGCAGGAGCAAAGAAGGTACCCACTGATGGGCATCCGTTTCCATTTCCAGAAACAGGACCATTAGTAAAGCTAGCTGAGGTGATAGTTTTCATAGCAGACATAGGGACCTGTGACAGTCTAACAGGAGGAGGCAGTGTCTCTCCTCCACCTTGAGCTACCTTGTTGAGGTTCTCTTTTACTTTACTTGCATAACTGATCTTGGGAACAATTTTAGCACTGCTATTGTCCACAGGAAATACTGGAGGGGGCTTGAACAAAGTCCATGAGTCCTCTTTTGAAGGTGAGGAAAGTTTGGCTTTGTGCCTTTCCTCAGTCTTTTTACCAAAGGTGCCTACTGATTTGCCATCTGAATTTTTCCTCTGAGAATCAGCCACTGAAGCGTCTGAGGATGCCGCCCGTCGAGCTGCTGACTGAGCTTCTACTTTATGTGTGGCTCGAAAGCCATCAAGTCTAGAAGTCACTCCCTTCTCAGTCGTCTCCAGGTTAAAAGCCCCAGGCTCCTGTGTAGTGTTGCCCTTCTGCATGTCTTTCTCCTTCTCTCGGATCACATTATCAGTGTTCTTGACGTTGTTACATCTGGCCTTACGTTTCTTCGGAGTTGTATATCCACCTTCAGAGCCGCTGCCATCATTGTCTTTGCTAGAATAGCCATTTGTAATTAAGCTACAGTTTACAACACCATTTTGGAGCAAAACAGAGTCTTTTTTATCCAAAGGTTGATCATTGTGATGATTTAAATCCAGGGCTTTTTCCTTGTCATTTTTAAGGTCCATATTCTTCTTATGGTCCAAGCCTTTGCTGCCCGCTTTTGGAACAGTCATGTACAGCTTCTGTGTTGACTTCTGCTTCACATTTGCATTATTTGTGTGTCTGTTACCATTGTTGTTGGTGGGATGTGACATACCAACAGTATCAGACTGATGTGGATTCTTCTCCCCGTCTTCGTCACTGACACTTACTTTTTTATTGCCTGGAAAGTAAAACACAATTAGTGTATGCTACATTGACAGAGCTACTAAAACCAGAGACTATGGGCAACTACAAAATTAACAGAATGTTATACATTTATGCCTTCTTCTGAATTAATCATAAAAAGAATCTAATAATTGTACATTACTTTCGAAGGAACAATAACAAAAGACTGCACGTAACTAGTATTTATAAAGAAGTTGATGCAATGATAAGCAACACAGGACTAAAAATCTACTAACTTAAAAAGACTACCTTGCTAATACTGTGCCATTAAGTAAGACTTAAAACCTGCTTGCATGAAGCAGTACCTGAGGTCGAGCTGAACAGATGCAACCAATTAGTGTCAGTTTCTCTGTTTTCCAATATGTATATTAAATCTTAAGAAAAGGTACTACAGAACATACAGAAAACCTTCACAATACAATTGACAGCTAAGCCACAGAGGCCCTACATTAGCATATATTTTATATTCAAAATAATAAGTGACATCTGGCACTTAATGTCATCTACTCTCTTCAAACAGGATCAGGCTGAGGTTTCCTCTTCAAACCCCAAACATGCACATGCCTGGAAAAAGAGACTGTTCTCATAGTGAAGGGCTTAATAAATAATGTAGGTTTACAGCAACCACAGCTGAAAAGAAGAATACGAGTGACTATTATTATTAACATTATAATTCTTAGTAGTAATAGCAGTAGTAGTAGTATTTTAACCAGGTTGTGGGAGATAAATACATGGGAAGTATGTCAAAATAAAAACCCAGTACACATAGTGTGACGGTTCACATAATAAACTGCACTCTGGACTGTTGGCTAATGAACTTTCTAGAGAACTGGAGATCATCTGACTTCAAAGATACCCAGTTGCCAGGTGTAAATGAAATAAATATGGACTGGCAGTGAACCATAAATAGGTGTATGCAATCCATTGCACAGATGCATGGGAACTGCTGTGTCAACGTGGGTCTTCCCATTCAATGGCTTCTGCAGGCAGCCTCATTCTATTTTTTAGGCATTCAGGAGCACATGGTTAAAATATTTGCCACATCATGCCGTTTTGTTAACATTAAATCGATCAGCCGCTGCGCAGCATATCTGTATCTAACGGTCACTGCTCCGACCTGCTGCGTGGCTTCATGTTAACTCGTCAACATGCAACAGGCCTGTCAACTAGCTAGCATTAGCTAATGTCAACTAAGCAGCGGCTCGTTTGGTTTCAACACGCCCTGGTACCGACACTTGGCAATGCCACGACACCACAAGCTAACAGCAGCAACCCGAGACACATGGAAACCGAATGAGTACAACTACATGCTAGTTTTATGCGCTGTCGTGGCTGTAGAATTTTTTAAAAAGTGGGGTTACTTTAGCATTAGCTCGCAGTGATGTTGTAACATGGCCGACAGGAAATGGCAGAACAGAACATTCCAGTGGAGCCGGCTCATTTTCCTAAACTGGACACAAGCATGCCGAAATGAATAAGACGAATTCATGACTGTTACTGAAGGCGAGTGGCCATGCACAAGCACAGGCTCATGCATTCAACACATCTGATGACAAAGAGAACAATCTGGACCTGAATTAAATGCATTTGCCTGAGGAAAATGGGTGGTGGAACCGGCGCACAAGGTCAATCCCCGATATGTCAAACCACCACCACCGACAACTGTCACGCAACGTCAGCCTGCTAACTAGCCAACTTAGTGGATGATTTCGTATTCGACAGCATCCACATACCGCCCTAAACGGTTATCTACTCACCAATTATTGCATTTCTGTAATTATTCCGAACACTACTATTTAGTTTGAAGCTAGCAAGCTAAGCTTTCAATCACGTTGGAGTAAACGTTAACGCTGGTTAGCAATTGCTAGTAGGCTCGTTGACATTAGCTGAGTAAGGCTAGCCAGCGTTAGCTAACTTTTCCGGATGGCCCAACCTGTTTTCTTCGTCTGCGTTTCCTGATGCTGGCGCTGGAAGTGGGTCTGATCATGTTTTAAACCAGTTGTATGTTGAATAGAGTTTCTGTCCTCTCCGTGGTGGTGATATTGTCTGTCTTGTGCCCGATCTTTGGGCTGTTCCTCCATTGAAGTGTAGAATGTCGGACTTGTTCAGCCAATATGTTAGCTCACTGGGTAAGTACAGAACAGTCCAATCACTACCAGTGTAAAACGGAAGCTATTTGAAGCCGCTGTAAACGTCAGCAGTAAACGTCTAAAAATGGCACTATTTTGGGTGGTCACCGCCACTAAAGTCCATGTCGAGTGTTTTTGCAGAGTTATGCATAGAATAATCTGCAAGACTTTTCAGGCGCTGGCATTTCTGGGATTACTTCAACCAGAATTAACGCACAGGCGATATTAAAAAAAAAAAAACCTTTCAGGGTGGGCAACACCGGGGTGGGGTTCATGTAATCATATGACCGGAGGCTCTGCCACGTCTCCAGGCAGTGGATACACTTTGGTTTAGGGACCAGAGCATACTTTCTCCTTTCCTAAAATGGAAAATCATCTTATTCCACATGCAATAGGAATAACATCTAAAAGTTCATCATTTGCAAGAATTTACCCACAACATTTAAAAAGTGAAGAACATGCAACTGCTATAATAGTTTTTGCATCTTGGGTATAAAAAGTAACAGAATTAGAAATGAAATCAACATTTATTAGCTTATAATACATACCATGTTAAATCTATATTCACTGCTTGTAATAATATGTTACACAGACAAATGCATTCACCTCTATTAATGTTTGCAGTTGTGTAATTTCATTGATCTGCAAATAAAATGCCTACTGAATGAAAAAAGTGAAACTTTTATCCAAGTATGAGTCACTAATATGGGTGCAAATGTGAAATTTTGAGATTTAACAAGAGAATGGGTTTTACTCAAAATGAATGTTTGTCTCAGAGCTACAAGATCTACTTCACAACAATGTCTGCACTTCATAATACATTCACTTTTCATGCTGTTTCTAGTAGAATATTTATAAATCTATTGTATAAGTGTGTATACACCATTATATGTGTAATAATATTGTATCATATACATTGAAAACATCAGCGAACCAGCACTTTTGTCATTTGTTTTCCGACACGTTATTAAAGTATGTAAGAGTTAGCACAATTAATCATTTCTTTAAAAAATATAGACTAGTGAGTAGCATACAAGTAAATATCTGTATAAGTAGAAGATGAATGCAGCAAATTATATAGATGGAGCACTGCATTACATAACTAATGGTGTGAGCTAGATTAAGTCATTATAGAATTAAGCATCTCTAACTGCTATGCTTTTTAAAAATCAGTCCTCTTTTTATGCTTTAAACATAATTTGCGGTGTTCTCCATAACTGCCCAATAATTAACATGTCTATCATAATCAGCTTGTTTTTAGTGAGGGACAGTCTTATTCACAGTGTGCATCTGATTTAATTGTCTGGGTTTGACAAGACGCACAAAGATGGGCTCAAAACCTGTCATATATGATGAAATATAGTCTGATTTGGATTTGAGGCTACTGGATTAGACTCACTGACAGTAAAGCAGTGATTTGTAATAACCGCTGCACTCAGAATCACATCTAATGTGTTAATAATAATTGTGATATTAAGCATTACAGCCTTTTTCCATAATATAAACTCTTATTAATGAGTCCAGAATAGGTGAAAACTGCTTACATATCAGTGGAAACTGTTGCACAAGAAAGTTTTACTGTCATACTAGTACATGTAAAGGTTAATCTGATCCAAAATGTGAGAACATTCCTAACCTCAAATTAACCCATTAAGACCCAAACAGCCACTGGAATCCAAAACCATCTACTGATATAAAATATTCAATAATTTCTGCATAGCTAATCCTATCAATATACTGAAATAATTGGTGTAAAATGTAGTTTGTCCTCTTTTCATAGTCATCAGAAATTACCCATTTAGACATTCAGAGCCTACATAGTGAACATGGAAACACCATCATCTTCTATAACATTGACTCACCGATAAAAACCCACAGAGTTTGATCAGTGACAGTAGATAGACACACTAGGTTTTATTTTCAGTTATTGATATTTTTGCTGAAAAAGTAATTTTTCCTCAGTTTTGTCCCTGTCTGATATAGTAACCCTCAACTTTTAAGAGGATCTACATGATCCGTTTATTAAATATAGGAAAATACCCGATTTCCACTGGAAAAAAATGCAGCATTACATAAGATAATAATTATAATAAATGGTGATAAATGACTTAAGAAAGAGAAAAAATTAATTCAGGGGCTGCCACAGAAGTACCTCTAGGTCTTTATTTGCAGTGTGCAGATAAATGTAATGTGGTCCAACAGTGATCAAATGAGCCAACAGTGACCTCTAGTGGCTCGAATTACAAAGTCTTTTTTCAAATAAAGTACATTGTAAAACACGACAGACAGACAGAGAGAGAGAGAGAGATTAGATAGATAGATAGATAGATAGATAGATAGATAGATAGATAGATAGATAGATAGATAG
>JAPSES010000044.1:16066063-16084925 GCA_029822895.1 Maxillicosta whitleyi | reverse complement strand
ACTATTATGCTTTAGTTTATCATTTCCACACGTACATTATAACTTACAGATCACATTGGATCGACAGGTACACAAAACATTTAGTAACAGCTGGAATATTATTAAAATCGCCCATACTTCTTTTAAGACATTTCAGGTAATTCCGAATTTATTTTTTTTGTTGCAAAATTATACTTTGTTTTAGTCTAAATACATGAAAACATTTACATTTACAAAGACAAAAATTTGGATTTAGGAATATTTAAAGGGTATTATGACACTGAATTGGTCTCAATGTGGAACCTGGACTAATAAATACATTTTTGCATAGCACAAATTCATCCTAGGGGCCGGATCGGGCCCTTTGGCGGGCCGGATTTGGCTCCCGGGCCGCATGTTTGACACCTGTGACGTAAATAAACTATCTTTATGATGAAGATTGAAGAAGGGAGTAGAGGGAACGCTGCTGGTTTATATAAAATGAAAGACTGCCTCTGCCACACTCTCTCCTTTTAGAGCCTAGGCAGAAGCCCACACCTGTAAACCCCACAGCACCAGCCATCTCCCGGTATGTCACTCACAGCCTTTTTGTACACCGACCCAAGATTAAAGGTTACATCAAACCACTCTGACCTTTCTGGCACCTGTCCTCCTTCCCATCTCTCTATTCCACTACTCCAAACGCAAACCACACAAAAGACTGACAGACGAGTGATGACAGACAATATGTCAGCCTTTATGGTGGGCTTGATGTGGAATCACCTGGGAGCACAGCACCACCATCCGTAAAAACGGGGGGAATACTTTCATCTTCAGAAGCCATAAGAGAGAGAAAGATAAAAAAGAGCCGCCATTAGAGGCTTCACTGATGTCTATGTTTCTGCAGCTGACACACTTTTTCTGACAGTTGCTGAGTCATGCTGCCTATCATGGCTTAAGCAAGTTAAATTTATTCCAGTAAGGACACCCTGGAGCGTCTGGTCTACTGTCACTGCTGCTTATGAAGGATTATTACATTAAGCTTCACTTAATCAACATTAGGTACATGCTCATTAGTATACATATTAGTTATATTTCGGCTCTATAGTACCGTTTATCTTTATAAAACACTTTTTAATGCCTTATTCTGCATAAACATATTCAACAACTAGTCCAGGCATTAACTGACAGGTTCCCTCAGTAGCATCTTAACCCATAAACATAACCCATAACCCAAACATCCACCGTCAATCAAAAGCATCTACTGATCTAAACTCATTAAAACCTGTTGATCCACTAATTCTATCAATACATGTAAATAATTGGTGTAAAATACAGTTCGTTATCTTTTAATGGTCATCAGATATGACCCATTTGGATGGTCAGAGGCTCCGTAGTTACCGTAGAAACACCATCATTGTCTACAACACTGATTCGCCAGTAAAACCCACTGAGTTTGATCAATGACAGCAGATGGATACATGTGTTTTTGTGTTGAGTTATTGATATTTTTGCTGAAAAACTCAGTTTTTTTTTTAGTTTTCTCTATTTGGGATATAATAACCTTCAACTTTAATCAGAGCTTTTATGAACATGTACATGATCAGTGCATTAAATTTAAGAAAATATTAGATTTTTACTGAAAATTCACAAAATACTATTTATTACAATAAGTGGTGATAAATCACTTAAGAAAGGTGAAATAGACAGAAAAAATTATATACAGTGGGTCTTTATGTGTTAATGATTACTTTACCTGTAAATATGGAAGTTGTTACATTAATTGTACATTAATTACCTAAGGACCTTAAGATGAATATTAACTTAATATTAACATAAAAAATATAAATACAAGTCTATTCACATTAAAAAAAAAAACAAGTTACTCAAGATTAAAAATAGTTAAGTATTGTTTACTATTCTTGTGGTTATCAATAACAAGTGCCTATAACTAGTATGTCTGTATGTCTAGTACAGTAGTAAAATAGTATTGTGAAATTTTCGTGTCCTTTTTCTTGTGTTACGTGCAGATTCTTGTATAGAAATTATTTTTTTTAAATGTGTTTTATCTGGGGAAAAAAATAATATTTTTCTTTTATCTCAGTAAGTATTTAGTGTTAAAATAGACCCAAAGTTCTTTCAAACCTGCTTCATAACATTAGTCTACTTCTGGTTTGAATTTTTAGCCCATCTGTCGTATTTTTAGGGCCCAGTTTCATAGAAGCACCTATTTAAAGGTTGTTTCTAATATTTGTTTACAACATTTGTTTTGTCGAATAAAACTGTACCACACTGATACTGGAATCCAGTCCAAGTAACTTCAAATCAAATGAATGATGAAAACATCCTGGGAGAATGTTTTAACAGTAAACTCACTGATGTATAACACACATGTAGGATTCTCTGCATGTTTTCACTACACAGTGGGATTGCTCAGTGTGTTGGATTTGATCTAAGTGGGCAGGTCTACATTCTCTGATGGTCTTGGTAGGAGTTTATTGAGGCAGAAGTGTTATTGCCTAGTTGTGTTTGACAGTTATGTAGATTCAGCCATTAATAAGTGTTTTGCAATGACTAGAAATGTCAAATATGCTACTAATTTGTGGACTAAAAGAAAAGTGGTTAATGGTAATTATATATATACATTAATATATATAAAAAAAATAAATAAAAAAAAAAACAGAGATCCTCATGACCTAATTATTAACTAACCCCAATGGTCAAGCTGTCATTTCTGGTCAATACCCCAAGGTTAAAGGTTAAAGGTTAAAGCGTTCATTAAGCAGAAGTGCACTTATTTCAATGCTGAACAAAATTACAAATATAGCTTTAAACAATTTCTGCTCATTTTTGTTTTCTAATTATAACGTCTTACCATTACGCTACAGTTCATCCATGCCTTGGTGCCATATTACTGACCTGATTTCGCTTCACCCTGCAGTTATTGTTGAACAAAATTTTGCACACTGCGTGTAACTGGACAATACAATTACAAGTGAACTGAATTGAAGTGAAACAAATATGGAGTCGGGCCATGGCATCTACATTTGTAATGTCTGAATGGAGAAACATCCTTATACATTATTCAGGACAGATCTACATTTTTTACATCACGTATCACCTGATGCTATAGAGGACATTTCCATTCTGGAATATCCGCAGCAGTTTGTTGTCTGTGGTGACCTCATGAAAATTTGCTCCCTTTTCGTTTGCAAAAAACAGGTCAGGCTTCCAAATGGAGTCCAGCATGGAGGGGTCCAGGTCCAGAGAATCATCTGGGTACTCTTTATAAGCCAGGCGTGGGTCATTCCACTGCTGCCTCAGAAATACATTAAGACGATAATCCTAAAGGAGAGAATTAAGCGATAATTAGAATTAAACTATGATAATAAATCACTGAAATGTAATATTCCTATTATTGTCAATGTGATATTTCAGTGCTTCGTGAAGTCTAAGCCTGTAATAGGAATTAAACAGCAAGGGATGACTTGTAGCATTTATATGGCGACAGCTTTGACCTAAATGCATATGTTGTCATGTTATATATGCATTAATGCAGTTGAATTCTTCATTTTATGCCTTTAAGCACAAGTGTGATATCGCTATAACTTAATTTCTTTTGAAATGTATTTAATGTGACCTAACATTCCTTAAAGCCACACTTAACAGGCTCCCACTACCACATTTTCAGGTCAGTAACAGTCAGAGACGTGACTCAAACACTCAGTCATCAATTTAGCCGACTTTACACTGTGGAGACTGAAAGTTAAAGAATTAGAATTAACTATTGTGCCATTTCAAAGTAAAATAAAACGACAGGACTGAGAGGAAGTGAACGGGAAAAAAAGGCAGAAACAAATGAACCTGCAATGTCTGTCAGTGGGTGAATGGCACTGTGCCCACACACTGAAAATGTGCACAAGAAAAAAAAAAAAAAGCATGAAGGCAGACCAACAGCTCTGAGTGCTCACAACTCAAATGACAGCAAACTTCACTTACAGTTTCATCAATTAAAATTTGATGAGTGTCCCTTAGAGGTATTTTATGAAATACACAAGTCTTCCCAACACTAAACTTGAAAAAAAAAAAAAAAAAAAGATTGTCCAAAAATCCTCTCTGTCCTCATAAATAAAACATGGCCTTTTACTTGACAGACACAGAAGTATTTTTCCACCTTAATGAGAAAATGTTCACTCACATTATGCAACGTACAAGATAGTGTTTAGAATCATACAACATCCTCATAATGTGATGGAAGTATGTTTAGGAGCTGGGAATCTTGTTCTAACTGGACCAGAGATAAATACAGAATGAGGAGTAACACAGAAAAGCTTCACGCAAACAGAAGAAAACAGGATGGAGCTGAATAACACAGGGCTGCAAAGTTAGTATCTGTGCTCAAAAGTCTATACTCTGCTCAGTTTTCAATATTTGACCCAAACTACTGTAAAACTGACAACTATTGAATGAGTATTCTGTAAAAAGTAGGAAAAAAAGTGTCAGTGGTACTGTTTAAAACCACTGTTCTCTTTACTACCATCTTCCTCAAAGCTTTTACTGGATGTGATAAATGAAATAAATGAATATTCTTACCATAGTTGTTTCAGTGATGGATCCAAAACTGTTGATGAAGATGTTACAGGTGACGTTTACAGGAGGACCTGACAGAAACAAATGATCACATTCAACTAAAAATAAACTGGCTTTTTTTTTTTTTTTTTTTTTAGGTAGCACTGATGGTGTTTTTTGAGCAGACCACGTGAGGAATTGAAACAGAAATGAGTAGAGTACGCCTGCGAAATAACATCTGCTCACTGTCTTCATAGTGTGCCATGTTCTGTCCTGATAGATAGACTTATATGAGATAACCAGCATGAAATTGTGTTGTCATTTCCAGTACGTTCCCATTAGTGCGGTCCATCTGTCGTCCAACGAAACTTTAAATATTTCAGGGACTCATTTCCTAAGAGGCAATAATTTATTGATTCTCCTTTAGTTACATTAGTATATTTATAGATAATCATCCGGGATTACCCAGCATGCACTGACAGAGATGTGGAGCAAAAATGAAAAATATATGAAATGCGACCCCAGAGGCTGAGGGGGAAGTGTGTCATGAAGAATCTGCTGGATTCACTCTCAAGAAGAGATCAAGAGTGAACTCATACAGGCCTGTGGGGTGACGTACAAGGGTTACTGCACATCTCTGATGAAAACAGCTCTGAAAGAAGTCTGTGTAAAAAATATGTTAACCCAAGGCAGTGGGTCAGCATGAAAACAGTAACAGCCCATGACAAAAAAAACAAGGCTCCTGTGTGGAAAACGTTACAGCTCCCAGCTCCTCTCACTTCTGACCCATCTGCGAATGATTTGTGCTACTTGGCTGTGCAAATTGTTATGCAAATTGAGCAGCACACTCTCCCCCACACCTGTTCTGACACGGGCAGTGCCACCGCTGCACGCCATGTTACCTTTGAAGTTTGGTCTGATGCGAGCGTCATATCCAGATGTTCGTCCCATCAGTTTGTCCAGAAAGTCTGATGGGGAAGGGGCTTTGGGTGCCCTGCTGGGGAGCTTCATCTCTTTACAAGACACAGACCTGCCAACAGGAACAGGATACAGTACGTTTAGCGGCACTGATGATTAAACCAAAAATCAAAACAAAACATTAATGTGATACTGTAAAGGAATCCACTATAACAGACAGTGCATTGCTTCTGAAATGTAAACATTTGGATTCATTTGTTAAAATGGTGTGTAGAAATACTCTATATTATTTCCTTAGTCTCCCATCATGTAAAGTTTTCAATTTAATATTTCATCAGTAATATCAAAATGTATTAAAAGTGTTCAAATGTATATATAACCAGAGCCACTTCAAATAGAATTTGTTTGTGAAATAATGTAATTCACAGCCTTTGTGATAAATATCATTAGCATTTTTTTTTTTGCAAAATAATTCATGAACTTTCTATTGCTGTTAATTGAAGTTTACAATTTCCACCGAAATATATTTAATGCATGACTCAATAAACTCACAGATAAAATGCCTCTATACCACAGAAGCAAACCGCTCATATTTTTCTGTCAATCATTTCATCAGTGTGACACACAGATGTATTAATGTGCTTCTAAACCAAGCCACCCCACTTATATTTTCTCATAAATAAGTTAAAATGTTTTCCAATATTCTCTTACCTTCCTTGCAGAAAAATGACAGACGAAGCCCACGCTGCACAGATAATGTGCAACAACATTCTTAGTTAGTTAGACCAGTGAAGAAGAAGAAAAAAAAACAAAAAATGAAGTTAGAGTGTGGAGCTGCAGGGAACTTCTTGTTGCTTTTCCAGTCTGGCTTTGTCTTCTGAACTCAGCTTAGCCTCCCTCCCTCTGTGCAGGTGTAAAATACAGGAAGCTGCTGCTGTATAATTCAAAATCCAGCGAAGTTTTTTTTTCCCTGCTTGTGTTTGTGTGGTTGACTTCAAGCTTTATCTCTTTTTTATGGCCATATGCATGCTTCAGGAATTACTGCAAGAATATTTAAAGAGACAGCATCACGCTGCCACGGTAGTATGGTCTCACAGTTCATCATGAGAACGTTAGATTAGTGGTAAAACTAGATGTTAAAACAGATCATATTTGCAAATAAGGTTTTTTTTTTCATTCATTTTAGTGACTTTCCTTGTTTAAAAATCCAAATATTTACTACTTTTATTGATTTAATTCTGCAAATACTGTTGAACATTTGTGCATGATTCCAAGTCATTTATCAACATTAAATATTAGTGGACTTTAATGACTCTTTTTAACAGACAAGAGGAAGGTATTATTATTATTATCTCTAAATTACAGGCTTTTAAAGTGAAGTATTATTTGTCATATTGTAGTAAAAAAAAACCAAAAACAAGCTTTTGAGAAGTGTATCAGTCAGTATCACCAGCAAATGACACCAAATATGTAAAAAAAAATCTTTTGTGTATGTAATTCTAATGCATTATATTAAGCCCGAACTGTTGATATTTATTTCATTATATTCATTCACAATATAAATGCAGATTTAAGGTTTTAACAAAAGCAATGACACAAGGCTATTACCGTTCATGAAAAAAAAAAAAAAAGAAGGAATCCCTTTAGATCCAATTATCTTACATGCACCTTTTTTATGTCACTGTACGTCCAGAGGTTATTTATCTGAGATGTCCAGTGTTTCTGGTCTAATTATTTCATTTTCAAACTGCCAGAAAAATTGAGACATAAATGTGGGAACTCGTGTTTATTCCTCCATGCAGAGGGGGAGGCAGTTCAGCCATTTACTCATGTAAAATTAATGTCAAAGATAGAGATGGGAGGTTATGGCACGTGTTTGCCTCACACTTCTGTGCGCGCTCCGGAGACTCCAGTGTCAAACAAGATCTGAAATGTGTGAAAATATAAACCATGAATACACTCTTAATAACAACAAGCTCACAGTATTAAAAAAAAAAAAAGAAAAAAAAAGATGTTTCTGCATGCTTGAGCATTTTTACCTCCGGACTAGGAAAAGTAGGCCATGCTTCATTTTAATGTTGTTTTGTGTGGACTCACACTGGATCTACTTAATTAGACTGCATTTCCACAAAGTGTAAAATGTACATGTCAGGTGCCCTTCATCCCACCCCATCTGTCCTAAAGATTAACAGCTTCAAACTAATGTGAGATCTTCAACATCAGATCATTTAAATAACAGGCCCAGTCACTTCAGTTCATACACCGTGGATGAGTGATATCAAACAACACTTCAAGTTAAGGTTCAAAGCTAATTTATGACTAAAAACAGCAGATGAAAAAAACAGATTCACTGCAAGGTCCACGGAGCGGCTGTTGTTTTGGTTCTTCAGTAGATTAATTAACTGCTGCTTCCAGTGATTTTTGGAAATACTGAACATCAGCTTTAAAGTGGTGGTGCTGGGTACTTGCTTTTTTAAGCATTTATGTTTATGTTTCAGTATATTGTGATTCAAGTACCCCTCACTCTGTGATGTAGGTTTGAGATACTCACAGGCTTTTATAGACAAGTAGAGACGATAAATACACGACTGCAACTACCCTGCAAAAATCAAAATCTTACTAAATGATTTTTTTTTTCTCATTTCTAGTCAAAATATCTCATCACGCTTAAAATAAGACATAATCACCCATGAAGACTAACTTGCAAGTGAGATACAAGAACTTATGTTCAGACAATAAATCTTGAAAATCTTATTTCAAGAAATCTTACCAAGATAATTTTCACTTGTTCCATTGGCAGTTTTTTTTTTTTTTTTTGCTTCAAGCAACAACAAAAACATTCTACTAACGGAACAAGTGAAAATTGGTGTTTACACAGTGGGAAAAAATGTGTATTTCTTTTTATTTCTAGTCAAAATACCTCTTCACACTTAAAATCAACCACAAAGAGTAACTTATCAGTGAGATATAAGAACTTATTTTTAGACAATAGATCTTGAAAATCTTATTTTAAGATATCTAAGCAAGATAAGTTTTACTTGCATTCATAGATTGACTTTTTTTCGTGCTTGAATTAAGCTAAATAAATAAAATACAATAAAATAAAAATCTTGAATTAAACCAAAAAATCTTGAATCAAGCAAAAAAAATAAATAAATAAATAAATAAATAAATCTGCCAATGGAACAAGTGAAAATTATCTAGGGAAGATTTCTTGAAATAAGATTTTCAAGACCTATTGTCTAAAAATAAGTTCTTATATCTCACTGAGAAGTCACTCTTTAAGTGATTATGTCTTATTTAAAGTGTGATGAGATATTTTGACTAGAAATGAGAAAAATACCCTTTTTTATTTTTAGATTTAGTTTTTTTTTCCTCCAATGTATAATCACCAGAAAAGTAACTACACTTTTCCATAACATAAAATATTTATTCTTTGGACCTGGACCCAGAGGAGAGAGCTGTACAGGATCATGTGCATTATTAGATTCTGGTGTTTTTCCCTCTGATTTCAGCTCCTGAGGCTTTATGATTCATGTTCTTTAAGTGATCAGTGAAAATTCCACATAACACATTAAACTTTATTCACTAATGATGGTAACGGCCCACATGATTAGATTAGATTTCATTTACTGATTATATGCGGAGTCTATTTACTGTAACTACTGCTTATGTTTTTTTTAGACTGATCTAATTGTACTTATATTTCAGTCATAAAGTGTACCTTTAACACGCTATCCATACCAATACAGATACTGTGCAAATCCAATATTTATTTCCACATTTTGGGTTCTCACCCATAAATAAATTGCCATTTTATGTCATTAAAAAGACACTTTTTAAATGACTCCCTTAATGATCATCCTCACACTCACACTAATTCACATGTCCATTATTGCTTTGTGTAATGAACATGCAATACAATAGCAGATACACAAGTTTCATTATATTTAGCTACAGTTACAATGCCAGAGTAGTGTTTTAATTTGTTTAAGTCAGTGTATATCATCATACTTTGGCCACACAAGTAGCAGTGTTTGTGGAAAAAAAAAATCGATACATATAGAAACATTTTGAGTCGGCAACTTTATGTGACACTGCTGGTTAACTTAAAATCAGACTAAAGCTTCTGCATTTATATCCAATGTTAGTTACCACGAGGGGAATTCTTTTGTCTATTTGCTCAGGAAAATAAAGAATAGAAAATTTTATTTTAAAAAAGTTTTGTTCTTAAGAGTTTTCTGACAAATTATGTGTATTTGATAAAACACTAGTGTGGACTGACTTTGTTCTTATTTGTATTAGTGTCAGAGGTTCTCAAATCGGGTCCTCGAGGGCCGGTGTCCTACATTTTTTAGATATTTCCATCACACCTGGAAGCCATTACAACGTTATCAGGCTTCTGCAGAGCTGGATGATGAGCTGATCATAAATTGATTCAGGTGTGATGGACGAGGGAAAGATCTAAAACATACAGGACACCAGCCCTCGAGGACCGATTTTGAGAACTACTGGTGTAGATACAATACGATAAGCCAGAGTTTTGTGATTTGATCCACAGCAAACTTTTTCTCAGATTGATTAGTAAACATAACTGTTGTCACCATTACTAACATGAAGCATGAATGAAAAAATGGAATCACTCCAATTTAAAAATAGTTTTTATTGCAGCTTTTTCATGTCAAGCTGCTTGAATCACACAGATGAGCACAGTAACCCATGCTCAACATTACCAGCCTGGTGGGGAAAAGCAGGCACACTGACTAGGATTTAACAAAACAGGAGCAGAATGTTTGGTTGGAAGCAGACAGATGAAAACCTGATGGAGGGGAAAAAAAACAAAAAACAAACAAGCAGCAACAAAATCTTTGCGGTGAATAAAAATTTCAGATACGAAAATATTTCAGCAACATGACAAAATTTACAATGATTTTCCTATTTAATTTATATGAACAGCCGTGTCTTTAAGACTGTGGCGTCGACTGGAAAAGTTCAGCGTTCGTGTGAAGTGAAAAGTGGTTTCCAAAGTTTCCATTTTAATCCTCATGGATGTTGAACAGCTTGGCTACTTCATTCAGATCTGCGTGCTCCTCTCCGTCCTTGATTATCTACAAAAAAAAAAGATAAAAGGCAAGCTTTGTGTTAACTCTTTAAATATTACAAATTGACCATTTAATGATAATTATTAAATTATTTTATATCCTTCAGCAAGTGTGATTATTAACAAAATAAAATGAAGGTTGAGCTAATACATAAAACACATTATGTTTTACAGGCATTGACTGAAGTTAGCATGCTAACCAGCTAGCCCCAACCTGTACTCGTTCATTAAGTAGTGTCCATGTAGCTCTTCACAAGTAAAGGAACAAAATCAGATGCAACACTTAGCATGTTTTTAGAACCAGTACATTTGTTGTAATGGCTTAAAAAAGTACAACAATATCAGTATATTATAATGACCTCTGTTACTCTGTTGGACATTTTACAAACTACGAGTATAAGCAGAAGTTGTGGCCATATTTTTCCATGGCTAATATTAGAATTTTGACTCTAATGAAAAAAAGTAAAAAAAAAAAAATCACTATGTAGATTTTTCATGCTTAGTTTGATGTTCATTTCCAGCATAATTTATTAATCACTTAGAGTTTAATGGCCAGAGAGACAGATTTATTTATAACTTTAACAGAGATGTTCAGTTCAACAGCTATCCAGATTCTACTTGGTGAAACATTCATTTCAGACACATGTAATACCTTTTCAGTGTCAACATTTTTAGGACAGGGGTGAGGAAATTGTCCATTTAATTGGCTGCAACATTTTCCCTGTTTCACACAAGTATTACTAAATCAGCCTGTAAAAAACACATTGGGCGACTTCATTTAGAGCTCTGATCTGTCAAAATGAGGCAGTTTATGTAGCAAACAAACTAGGCAATTAATTCAGCTGTAAAAAAAAAAAAAAAAGTTAATTGACGAGGGATGCACCCATTTCGAGATTACTATCAAATAAATATATACAGTTATTTCAAATACACATGGCGGTAAACATCTATTATCCTCAGTAAAAGTGATGTTTGACTAATGAATCTGATGATGATGCTTGGTTTTACTGTGGTTGTGTGTTGGTTTGGGCTAAAATCCGAGTTAAATCTTGAGTCGGCTGACACCATAAAGGAG
The DNA here is from genome assembly GCA_029822895.1 of Maxillicosta whitleyi. Classification (NCBI taxonomy): domain Eukaryota; kingdom Metazoa; phylum Chordata; class Actinopteri; order Perciformes; family Neosebastidae; genus Maxillicosta; species Maxillicosta whitleyi. Next base: position 16,073,304 of record JAPSES010000044.1, on the reverse strand, counting down.
AACTGGAGGAATGCAGAGGTCTTTGCTGACTCTGAACAGTGGACACCAACATCCCTCTGTTGAAACTTGGAGTTGATTTTGGATCGTAATGTTAAAGCAGCTAACCTTTCTCGCGATGGGCATTCGGTTGAAGACGTTCCACAGAATAATGCCCACGACCACTTTGTCTCTCAGGTAGAAGATGACCCCTTTTCCATAGTCATCCTTATGCCCCACCGTGGGAGGGGCAGGTGTGGAAGAGGCCACGGGGCTAACAGCGGTGTCCTCCGTCTCACTTTCTGAGCGGATTCCAGTTCCTGTAGATGGTTTAACAATAAAAGGGCTCAATCTTCAGTCCTCGAACGCACCGCTAGGACAGTTACATCGTCGATCATCAGGCGGTGGGGTCCTACCTGACTTCTCTGTAGCTGCTTTAGGCGTGTCCTTCGCAGTGGCTTTGGCGAACACTCCGACTGTTGGTAGACTGCTGTCAACAATCCCGATGGCCTCGTAGCCTACATCAGGTCCAAGGTCACTCCTGTGAGACGCCATACGAGTTTGGGAAACAAGTTAAGGGAACCATTTGATTCAAACTTCTCAGCAATTTCTCTATTTATTAAAAATATCAACAAACCTCTATGACATGATACAATGAAATTTAAGAACATACTCTGAATAAACCCACCCTATTAATAGTTAATATCATATTTCTGGAACTACACCATTGCATTTTAACAGTGGAACGCTACACACAGCCACATTTCCAGTGTACCGACTATATTTTCTGAGCAGGAATTACAAACTATTGCACATTTTTATTGCAAGTGTTTTGCTAAGGCTCCTCTCCTTCCAGCGGGAGGTTCAGTAGCTCCAAGATGTGAAAGCTTTACTGTCAAAACACCGACACTGTGGATATGTTTGTGTACCTCACACTGTTACCCACTGGGACACACACACACATAAAAAAACAAGGCAGAGAGGGCACTTGTTAAAATTTAGCTGTAAAATTCAGAGACATCCCACCACTGCCGCCCAGTGGGACTCAAGCTGATGACCTGAAGTAATGTCACAGTCAACCAAACAGAAGATGCTAACCTAGACAGATTACACTGATTTTTCTGCCCACAGAGTCTGCAGACCGACAGCTCATTAGGAAGCATTGCTTTGAGACGAGTAGGGGGTGGGGGGCCATTTCCAATGTCACTGCTTTAAAATTCCTGAAATCACTTCACTGTGTTTTCAAGTATATAAAAAGGTGTCAGACTAAACTCTCCAAAGGGGTCAGTTTGCTTTGGCATTTTTAGAAACTTAACATATTGTCTAATTATATCAGCTGGTGAGCGAGCACTGATCATTTGAGTATTGAGTCTGTGGCTTTTTTTGTGAGGGGGTGGGAGAATGTAGTGAACCCATGTCGTCAGCAATGTGTCGTATTTCACCAGCTGCTAAAACATGCAGTTAAAATTGGCTTAAAAATGTGGGTTGTCTGCCTGCCGGACAAATACAAGAGTCTCCTATTTCAAAGTGATGGACATCTAACAGCTTACAAAAATGAGGACTTAATGGGTTTTAAGATTTCAGAGCTTTCATGCATGTTCTGACCTATAAAAAACATTAAATACTAGTACATTTACATGCTCCGGGGCCTTTTATTGAATAAATTACGTGCAAAGGAACTTAAGTGATCGACAATTCAGCCTGGTTCTCACTTTCAACAATTCTTTTCTTTGTCCTTTATAGGCTTTCATGGCAACCACTGGCAGGAAACAGGAAGTAGTCCAATACTCACCAGAACATAGACTGATGCCAGTAAGGTTTGCTGGCTCCGGTCATGTTCTCTCCTGCTAATCTGCCACTCACAACGGCGTGGTCATGGTGTTCCACTCGCCTGCGACCTAGTCTGATGTCATAGAAACAGGCAGCATCTCCAGCCTAAGACAAGAAAGGTATGTGGTGTGTGGAGCAGTGATGTAAAATGGGTTTCAGAAGTTACATTTCAGACTTCGTCATTAGGAATACAATTTAAGCAATTAAATTTTTTTCCTGAATAATACCCCCCACCCACTTTATTTAGGCATTTATCAAACACCAGCACAAAGATGTCCTTAATTTTGAGACATGAGGGCTGCATAACTTGATGAAAAAGTCATAAATAATGCAAACACTGTGGACAATTTTGCAATTTGGACAGACATACAAGTTAAAGATCAGTTTGACATGTGCATTCAGTTAGAATTAAGAGGAAAAATAGGTTTTAGATGTGCTGCCTTTCATTTTGCATATTTTACCCAGTGCACCTCTGCTCAGTGTCACTGAATCCACTACACTCACTGAACCTGAATACTATATTGATTAACTCTGCAGCTACTTTGTAAAACTTCAACATTTTAGCCACATTACATCTGGGTGCTTCTATGAAACTCTGCATTTTGGTACCTGGCAATAAAGGAGAAATGTAGACATATTTCCCCTCAGGATGTAGCCAATGATGACCTCAGATAAACACAAATATTCTTGCTCTGAGCTATCCCAAAATTAATGAATTTTTAATAAAATATTGGGGCCAAAAATAGGACCAAAATTGGGACAGGAAAAGCTACCTAGGTGTATTTGATATGGAAAACATGGCTTGAAATGCTCTTATGTAGTACTATTAGTAAAGACACTGGGTTAAATGTGATGATCCTAGTGGATTTTCTAATCCAGACATGCAGATTTTCCATTAATGGGCAGTTTCACTCCAGGTTTTGTATGTAACCCATTGTTTCCACTTGTGTTACATGATGTACCTGGCTGTTTAAACAAATAAATTGCAAATGATTTAAAACAGCGGTAATTTTTTGTCAGACCCTCTGCATAATCAGTTCGATGACCAAAATGTACGTGAGAGAGATTTGAAAAAAATAGTAGTGCATAATTGTTGTGTCCTTTTTATCATGTCACATGTAGATTTTTGTATAAAATTATGTAATAGTAATGGATTCGATTTTATATGCCCCCGCCTGCCCCGGGGTGCCCGTTTGCGCCTGCGGCCCCCTCTGAGTGTTTGTGCGTGTTGATGCACCGGTGTGGGTGGTGCTGCGGGTGGGGGGGTGGGATGTCTTGCCCAATGGCCGGCTGGGATGGAGCGGGATTTGAGGCGCCAACCCGCTCTACCAACTGAGCCATGGCCACCCCACAAATAAGCATATAAAAATGTGTTTTATTTGAAAAATAGTTTCTCTTTTATCTCAGTAAATATTTGTTTTTAAAATAGACCAAATGTGCTTCCAAACTTGCTTCAGAATATCTGGTTTGTATTTTTAGCCCCTCTGTCCTGTTTCTAGCAACCAGAATCATAGAAACACCCCATCTTTGTTACAACAGGATTATTTTTTTATTTTTATTTTTTTTTACACTCTAACTTATGTAAAAGTGAAATATACTCCATAATCCAATGACTAAATACACTAAAAATGAAATATGTAATAAATACGTATAAGGTCTAAAATTCAGAGCACTGACTGTAGACTTTCAAAAAGGTCTAATAAATATTATTCCAAGTTAAAAGTTACTGAGGTTTCCCATTGCTGAGTATAAAACCAGCTGCATCATGTGAACATTAACTTACCACCCAGATATTGGACCTGGCCTGCAGTTCTGCATTGACTCTAAAGCCACCGAAGTCTGAGTCCACTTCCAGACCTGCTGACTTGGCAAGGTCAACATTGGGCTCTAATCCAACAGCTGCAACAATGTGATCAGTTTTAACCTGTGGAGGGGGGAGGGGGGGGGTGTTGAATGATTAACAAGTCTGTTAATTTTCCCACATAACTTTAAACCTGCACGGATTGGACCTACCATTCGGCCATCCTTCAAGAGAATTTCTAACTTATCGTCTTTGGCGACCACAGACTTGACCAAAGCTTCTGAGATGATCTTTACACCCTCTAGAGAGAAAAGGTAACAAACAAGAAAAAGGTTGAGCATCAAACTGGCACCATGAGCCCAGAGGAGACCAGAGAACAGACATCAACCTTTCTTGACTTTTTCTGTTGTCCAGTTGCTCAGATACTCCGGCAGCACTTTGCCCATGTTGCCCTTCTCAGGGAACATCTGTATCACCTCCAGATCAGACTCTGCAGCTGAAAACGGAAAACATAACAACAAGTGTAACAAAATCAATTCTATAAAACATTCAAATTATTGCTTCTTTGTCCTTTTAACATTTGTTGGGGGTTACTTACATCTCCGGCCGAGGGCGCAGGCCAGCTCACTGCCCAGGAAGCCGCCCCCGATGATTGTAATGGATTTGATGTTTCTGGAGACCTTGTCCAATAATTTAAAGTCCTCGATCTGGAAATAAAACACAAAATCCATTTCAATAATCAATGTTTAATACTGGTCATGAAAAAAGCAGCTACATTTAGTGTTTGTGATTTTGGATGAGATTCAGAGGAATTTGTAATGGAAATATTATGTATATTATTATACAGTATATCACTGACACTAAAACCTCATAACTGTAATAAACCTACCGCCCCCTAGTGGCCGTTTACTTACCTTGCGGAACAAAGTTGTCTTGCCCATCACATCCTCTCCTGCTCTTTCAATGACCTGCAGATTCCTAGGCACTCCCCCTGAACAACAAAGTCTTAAGTTAGCTTCTTTTGAATGTTTTATAGAGCATGTGTTAATAAATATTTCTTAAAATGCAACTCACCTGTAGCAATTAAACACTTATCATAAGCAATCTCTGTGTCATCATCCAGTTTTACTTTGTTTCCTCTCACATCCATGTGGACAACCTAGAGGAGATTGAATTATGTTCATGCAGCCAAACATAGCCTTAAAAGCTAAAAATATACAGAACAAATAAATAATAATTGATGATACCAATAATGCATGGAGTCAAATATAGTACTGTCCAATTATTATCTAAAACTAACTAAACTAACCTTTTTCCCAGTGAGAACTGCCACCCCTCCATTTTCTGCACTGCTCAACTCTTCTGGGTTAATGTAAAATGATGGTGGCTGGAAGTAGATACTACAAAATGAAAGAACAATAAAGAGAACAATGATTTAACACTGACAAGTCAAAGGTACACCAAGACCCTCAAGACAGATTGATGTCTGACTGTGAAGACATTTAAAAAAAAAAAAAAACTGTATCCAGCAATCCTCTTCTGCGTTAAAATATATGTCTGCATAACAGGAAGTGTTGTAAGTTTTATGCAAGTGGAATGATGTAAATAGACAGACAAAGACAAAATGCAGGGTAATAAAAATGGTGTACTTATTTGAGAATCACTAGACAGTGGGAGGATGGTAGAATACTGCTGCATACCCTAAAAGCACAAAAGTTAAGTCAGCATACCTCCTTTCCTTTCCATTCCACTGTTTGAAACGCAGCGTTTCTGTCACACTGGGGTCGTCAGAGAACCACAGCTCCTTAGACAGAGGTGGTCTCATGTATGGAAGATCTGGCTCATCAGTCACAATCAGTACCTGAAAGAAAAACAGGAAAACTGGCTTCAATAAACAGTGGATTTGGTCTCTTTATAGAAAAGATAGAAAAACCTAGAGTTGAACAGGTTTTTAAGGTTGTTTTGATTGTGACAGTGTAACTGACCCTGGCACCGGGGTCTCTGGCTCGAATTGATCGGGCAGCAGCGAAAGAGGCGGTACCTCCACCAATAAGGAGGTAGCGAGCATGTGAGGGGATCTTGGGGGCAACAGGTGCAGCATCTCCTCCTATGTATGGCAACAACAGCCAAGACAGAAAGCAAGAACAAAGGATACAGGGTTAAAGTATGCTCTTAAAACTCACCAGCAGCTGTAACCTGTAAAAAGAACCAAAAGGCACAGGGGTGACAATGGACCTGCTAAGTTAAAAACAAACAAAAGAAACCAAAGGAGTTGTTATGTAAGACAGATTATTAACCTTTATCATTATTAAAATCCAAACACTATGAAAGATTTGTGAAGACATGGAGAGAAGCTGTAATGAGGAAAAAAGTTATAATGGTAAGAAATAGGAGGGATAAAAAACGTGTGTGAAGTTAACATTAACGTTATCGGTGTCTCCCCGTTTCCCTGCTCCGTCCCAGGCCAGACTGTGGTCTTACCACTCTCTGCCACAACTTCAGGCTGAGGCTCGGGCAGTTCTGCTGACGGAATTTCTGCTGCTTCTGCTGTGGGTTCTGTTAGTGTAACCGGAGCATCAGTTGGTTAAGACAAAGCAAACCCTCAAAACTAGTAAATGATTGACTAGGAATTAGGGCTGGGCAATAAAATGAACTAATGTGATTTCTCAACATTTTGTTGCTTTCTCTAGCGGCTGATGCAACTCATGACAGACATTCATTCATCGCCTGAACCTGCTTGATCCTCACTAGGGTGAGGGCGAGATGCCAGTTCATCACAGGGTTGACAACCAACCACTCACACATCCACACCCATGGGTAATTTAGATAAACCGATTAACCCATCAGTGCATGTCTTTAGATGGTGGGAGGAAGCCAGAGGACCTGGAGAGAACCCACACAAACACAGGGAGAACAAACTCCATACAGAAAGATCCCTGACTGGACTCATGACAGACATGTAGCTTTTATCATTTTATTGCTATAGATAAATATTGTGATACTGTGATGAACTGGTGACATGTCCAGGGTGTACTCTGCCTTCACTCCAGGACCCCCTTGACCCCCCCAAGGGTTAAGCATTCAGAAAATGAATAAATGATATAGTAAATGCTATATAGTTTTAATAAAGACATTCAAAATTCAGTTTTCTGGTCATATCACCCAGCCCTACACTGCATCCATGCACAGGTCTGACTGAGTGCTTACCACTCTCCACAGCAGCTGCAGGGGGCGGCTCTGACACTTCAGGTGTGGGTGATGGCTCTGCTATCACTGCAGCAACATTAAAGGATAACTTCTAATATGCACTACAAGTAACAAATGAACTCCATGTATTTTAACTGAGGTAGAGGGTGATTTTACTCTGCAGTCTCAGTTCTAGTGGGGTGAAATAACGGATCTGAAAATATGCTATCTTCACAAGTCTTACCCTCCTCTACTATGGCTGCGACAGGTTGTTCTGCTGCCTCCTCTACTATAGCTGGAGCAGGTTCTGTTTCCTCTACTACAGCTGGAGCAGGTTCTGTTTCCTCTACTACAGCTGGAGCAGGTTCTGTTTCCTCTACTACAGCTGCAGCAGGTTCTGTTTCCTCTACTACAGCTGCAGCAGGTTCTGTTTCCTCTACTACAGCTG
>JAPSES010000044.1:16033865-16059581 GCA_029822895.1 Maxillicosta whitleyi | reverse complement strand
TTGACCCCAATGTTAATGAAAATTTCAAAGTGATCCAGAATCCAGGATTTCTTCCAGATCACCCCCAAAAGTTAATTTCTTCCTTGTGCCATTGCCAACAAATCCTGAAAATTTCATCAAAGTCAGTCTATAACTTTTTGAGTTATGTTGCACACAACCAGACAAACAAACAAACTCTGGCAAAAACATAACCTCCTTGGCGGAGGTAATTATATGTACCGAAACTAAAAGAGGGAGTAAACTTCATAATTTAACCCCAAAGCTCACACATCTGTTATATCATACCTGGTCTGACCTCTTCTTTTGCCACCACAGGTTAAGACTTTCTCACTGGATGGACTTAAACTGGCAGTCGTCATCTGCTCGACCATCATGCGATCACAGCTCGTGTCCTGCTCAGCATCTTCATGTGTATCAGCAGGAAAACCTGAGATCTGTTGGAAACCAGAAGTTCTTTTGTACTTGAGATGTTGGAAGTATTTGAAAAGTGCTTTCACAGTAATATCGGTTACCTCTCCATCTTCTGTTTGGTATAAGTCCATCGTCTTTAGGCTCTTCATGTATTTTACTGCCATGATTCGCCCTTGAATTGCAAGTCTTTTATGTTCTCTGTAATGCAGTGTTTCTATCTCCCTCTTTAGATCAGCGAAGGCAACCAGAGGAATTTGGCCTGAAAATAGAGCATTAAATGCATTCAGTCCAACTTACTTGAGTACTTTTCTAATAAAGCACACAACTTAATAAAACACTTATAATAAATAACAATACAAACAGCAAAGATTAAATAAAAAAACAGACACTGGATTAATAAAACTGTACTATCACTTACAGAACTTACTTTCAGAAAATATAAACTGATTAAGTTTACATAAATGTAGTGTTTCCAGACCTGAAATAAAGCTGCCAATTTAAGTTTGGTGGAATAACCACTCTCTGTTACATTGCTGGTGGTATTTTTTTGTCATTCATTGATCAAAAATATAAATAGTTCAGGCTTGTTTGAGGTCTATAGTCATTTTTTGATCATATTCCAGAGTTGATGTCTGGATATTTGGAGTGGCCTCTTCATTTTTTCCAGAGCTGTTTATAATTATAGTTAACATTGTTTCAGTTCATAATCAGACCCTGAGATCATACCCATCAAGCTGAATAATTCCATTCTGAACTCCCATGTGGGGCAGTATTGAGCAGGTAATTGTGGAAAATGTGAAAGTGAAATCTAGAATCCAGATCCACATTCTGAACCAGGCCATCTTTGAAGAAGACAGAGACATGCAAAGACCTATTTTGTGTAGATTTTTAAGTCAAAATGAGCCAAACTTTTCAGATGCACCCAACAGCATTAACCCTTACAAAAGGCAAGAGTAAAAGACGGAAGGATTATATAAAACAAAGGTACTACCACTAAAAAATCTGAATGTTTTTTGTCTGTTTGTTTGTTTTTTTGTTTTTTTTTGTTCTGTACTTTTATATTTTAAAGTAACAATAAATCTGGTCCACAACAAACACTACACTGTAAAAAACAGACATAACACATTAAAAAAGAGAAAAGTAATAGTCAGAACTTTGATCTGAGCTTCTGTAGAAATATAATGATGCAACATAATGAACTCACTGGAAGGAAACTCCTCCCTCAAAATGGAAAACCAATTATTGTTATTTTCATGTGATTATAAACGAACAAACAAAACCATGACAGTGGTGGAAAAAACATTTTTGAACACTCGTGCATTTCTGATATATTGCATTAAGTCATTGAACCCTTATTCTATTCTCCAAACCCACATTCTCTTTTACTCTTTCCTCTGTTCCATCGAGATCAAACTGGATGTTTTAGCAACATAATGTCAACATCATTTTTTGTTGTTAACAACAAAAAATTATTTGTGTCTGTCTGAAGCAGCCATACTATTTCAAACACAAAAATGATATTTCTGCAAATATTTCCTAATAATATTGAAATTATGTTAAATTGTATTCCACTTCTGTAGTTAGGTCCTCCTTACAGATGAACCCATAAAGACCCAAACATCCAACAATGACCAAACGTATCCACTGCTCTAAACTTTTTAATATCTGTTGATATAATAATCATATGAATAAATAATATTTTTTAATGTAAAATACAGTTATTCATCGTTTTGATGGTCATCAGATACGACCCATTTGGACATTCAGAGGCTTCATAGTTACCATGGAAACGATGCCATCTTCTACAACATTGATTCACCAGTAAAACCCATGGACTTTGATAAATGACAGTGGATGGGAACACTTGGTTTATGTTCAGTTAATGATAGATTTAGCTTTTTCTTCATTTTTCTCAGTTTTTAATATAATAACCCACAACTTTAACCTGAGCTTTTATGATGATCAGTAAATTAAATATAGAATTTTAGATTTTCACCAAAAAACACAAAATACAGAGGAAAAATATTAGAATAAGTGGTGATAAATCAATTAAGAAAACTTAAATAGAGAGAAAAATTCACCGGGAGACTGCCACAAAAACTAGCACTGCATTTTTATGGGTTAAACCAGGTTCGCTATAATAATGAAGCTGCTCTCTACTGTTCCCTCACCTGTGGCATCATCCACTGATTGGCTGAAGATCTTGGGAGCATGAGGGTAACAATAATGGCCACCAACAGTAGTCTTCTGGAGGACAATGTTGTCCTTCAGAGTCTTTGTCCACTGGATGAAGTTTCTCACTTTGGGGTCCGTCACATAAGGTTGACCTTTGTGGTGACCTGTAAACAAACATACAGCTCAGGTCCAACCGCACGAATCGATGGTGTTTTCATTAATAAGTGACTGAGAGTCGACCCTACTGTCACAGCTGACCTGACCTGTAATGAACATCTCTGTCTCACAGCTGGTTGTGAGGTAAGGCACTGAGCCTTCCACTCGACACACCCGCATCTGAGTGCAAACCAGGTAGGTCACTGTGGAAGACAAGGACATACACCCAATTCAATGCACAGACACGCTGCTTTTGGAAGATTTCCATAAGTCAAAAAGAAAGCACAATGATTCAATCAAGTATAACTGATATAATTCCAAACAGTTCCATACTTGGACAAATGTGATTAAAGATTTCTGACTGAGAGGACGAAAAAACTTGAAGGATAAATGGAAGGTCAGATGACCCGTCGACTGCATGAATCCAGCGATACGTCCAGTATTTCTCTGGAACTAAAACAAAGGAACATAATCAGCAACTAAATTGAATTCTCTACAATGTTCAGTACCTGTAAAAATCTATGTCTTACCTATGTTCCCTTTGCTCTTTAGTCTTTCAACACGACCAACAAATGTTACTAAACTAATAACATCACATACAGAACTCTTGGGCAGTTTTTCCAGTTCTGACCTGTGGGGGAAAAACTATTAGAATGTGTATGTTTACAGGTAACAGACACTTATATTTAATAGTTTTTAAACCATTTGAAGAGCATTTTAAATAGATTTATTAATACAGATTTTCTTAATCTACTGATCAACATTGATTTTTTTTAATAATGGTTTTCTTAGTCAAGCATTGCAGGTAAATACAAGCATCAGGAAAAGTGGGTTTATGCAGGAACAGGATATTAGCATCAAATCAAGAGTCAGATAACAGCTGTAGAAACTGAAAGTGGTGGAAAAAACTTCAGAATTTGAGTCGCCTTCCTTTTGCAGCTTAATGTCAGTCCGAACCAAAGTATTAAACAAAAAGACGAATAATATAAATGATCTGCTATCGATTAAAACTGTTATCTGACAGAATATTTTAGGCCAATAAGTGTCTGTGATTAGTCCAAAATCTGCACCAGTGGGAATATTGTGCACAGCCTGACAGCACACATATGTAGATGTACCTGCATTACAATAAGTTTGGATATATTTATGATTTTTTTTTTTTTTTTTTTTAACTATCAATGGCAGTTTTAATTTACATTTTGCCAACAGGTGCATGCAAAGGAAAGAAAAAAATATAGAATATAGTTCACTTGTTTAAGATTTGTAAATTTGGGTAGAGAGGCTTGACACATTTTGACAAAGGTAAATTAGAGGACGAATAATTGAAATTAGACAAAATGTGAATGACAGGTAATTATTTCTAAAATGTTATATTTAAAAATGTGAATTAAATGTTAAATTTAATGTTGTGTCTGCTCAGCCTGCAGATACCATGAAACTTATTTCATGAAGTTATACAGAATTCACTACAGTAAAATAATATTGATCAAAATGCTTCACAATGGAATGACTAAACAAAGACTTAGACAGAGTAATAAATGAAAACCTGGTAGTGAACTGGTAGGGGACCTCAGGCAGTTCCCACTGTGGCAGAACCCTTTTTGGTGAGATCACACTGATGACTGAAGCTGGGTTACGGGGGTTGAGGCAGATTTCTGAGAAAAAAAACAAAAACATATGAACAATATATGATGGAAAATGCTATGGAGAAAAGTTCATCATTCCTGTCAGACACACCACAATAAACATGGTAGCGGCAGATAATATTTCATTGAATGGATTTATATTTCTTCACTGGTATTTAACCTGAAACTTCAGCAGACATTGACATACCGACAGAGTTAAATGACTTCATTCCGTGATGGCCCATTTGGGGTCGTGACCGTTTTGAATAACTCTGCTTCAGTGTGTAATTTTGAAGGTACAGCACCATGCCCACGCTCAATCTCTGGTAAAACTCTGGACAAAGTTCATTCCAAAGAACGAGAGACATCATGCCGCTCTGGTCCCCAACCTCAAAGTAGGCCTGTAATACCACAGAATGGGAGTTTATGATGAGGCACACTATAAAAGCTAAGTACAAGGATAAAATCTGAATGTTAGATCCAAACTCTAACTCATACTCACCTGGTAGGGGTAATCAATCTTTTGCCCAAACTTGCCGTAATACCTTAATCTGGATTTGTTCATGATCTTCACAAGGAGAGGCAGAGGTTTCCATGTGCTTTTAAAGTTTTCCTCCAGATTACACAGTAGAGTAATCTTAGATACTGTGAAAAAGAAGACAGTAAGAGTAAAATTAATAGAAATATCAAATATAAAATAAAAACATAAACATATGGGGAACACTCATTTTGAATTATTACACTACAGATAACTACCCAATTAGTCAGTTAGTTTAACAAACATTATTATAACCCCTGTATTCTGGATATATGCATTAAATGCTACCACCAAAAGGGGTCACTTTTTCATAGGATGTGGGAATGAGCTTGTGCATTTCACTTTTGAGGGCAGCCTGGATGTTATATGATATTAAGCTAAATTTTGGGGGAAGCAAATCATCTGTGGGCTATCACAATGGATGAAAGGAGTAATTTCATTTCTTGCTTTGGGGGAAAAGTGACATCACAAGAAATAAATCCGACCTATTTTGGGACATGGAAGACTTCTTCCACAACTTCCTGGATAAGTCTAACACACAAGTAGATGGACAGAATGAAAATTAAAATGATAAATAAACACAACTAAGCATCATTAATTGTCTTTTACTGTAATGAACATCCAAACCATCAGGATAAATTATAAAGTGTATTTATGTAATTAATGTATTTGTTTGTGATGGTAGAATATTTCATCTTCAAAGCTGATAAATTAATTTTATTTTTTATATTAACAGTTCTATAGTCTATAAGTTGTTTACAGTGCTTAAAAACTGACTGCCACAGATGCTACTAAATGGTACCAAGATTTTGATCCTGCCTCTTGTTAATATTCATGGCATCAAAACTTCAAAAAGTAATAACTCAAAAAATATGTGGAATGGAGCTTTCGGATTTTGCAAGTTTTCAAGAACTTGAGAAAAGTTTTCACACAAATTTGTCTAAGTAAATCCATGACATTAACTGGACCCAAGGGAAGTTGGCATGAAATGACCCTGATGTGAAGTGTCCCAATATTTGACCCAACCTTAACTGCTTCTCCTTTAGGCAAAAACTCAAATAGAGCTTCATAAGTCTTTGCCATATGATAACTGTTTGACAATGAGGACTCACCGTCCAGTACTGTGTGGGATGAGGGGGACCCTATGGCCCACATGTCTCCCTCCGGATCATCATTGTTCCACAAAGCCAGGTAATGTTTGCGGCTCACCTGCAGTGGCACATCACTCTGTAAAGCCACGCTCCTTTCCATGCCTTCCTTCACCAGTATAGGAAGCGAAGTGACATCCTGTCCATGAAGCCACATAGAAGACACGCCGCATGTGAGGTTTTCAATACAGATGTAACCGTGACCCAGCCTCCTCTCATTGTAAACAAAGGAACACTGAGTGATGCGGACATCAGCCCCTGTCCTCAACATGCTTTTATGCACTAGGTGGTTTAACCTAGGGTCCAGGAAGCATTTTGCTCGCCATACTCCGTCTGTGACAGTCACGTCGTAGCTGTAGGGGTCCGGCTGCGGCTGTTGTCCGTCGTGTTGTTCTGATAAGTATCTCTGCACAGCGATGACAGCGACTGGAGACGACTCCTCCGCTTTGAGTTTCAGACACTGAGTGGAAGAAAGACGCTCCAATGTCTTCTGAAGGAAAGATACTCCAGAAACAAGAGTCACCGTCGATGAAGAACACGAGATTTCCTCCATTATTATCTATGTGAACTCAAAACTCAACTTAGTTTATTAAGCTAGCCGATGTGTCTCCGGTTTCTTGTGTTAGCTTAACTAACTTTGTGCTAACATTAGCCATAACGCCTCTACTGTGTTTTAACGCACACAGAAAACATTAACCTATGATTAAATACACGCACAGACTTCTTGTGCTTCCACCTCTTTACCATAAACACAACAGACGCGTTTTACTGTGTTTTGTGAATACTTCAGTAAGTTACCCGCTGCTACTGCTGTTACAAATAACACGGGTGCTGTTTGATTACGTCACGGTTTCTTTTAAACACGCAGACTAGTACAAATAACAATAAATCTAGCAACGTTAAAACATACGATGTCTACTGTATGTCCACGCTTAAGAGCAGATCAATCTGATCTCAACATTGGCCACCGAACACAGGAAATACTTATTTTTAAATTCCGCGCCGGGACAAACCAGAGTGGTATGACGTCACCAAACGCGACAAGTACGTTGTAGTCTAAATGTAGTTCTCCATACTTCACGTTTGTCTATTAAAATATAAATAACGCAATTACGAGAAATATATACTGAATGTGCCAGAAACCTGATATGGATCTGATATTGAGGGGTTCATCAAATAAATAAATAAAGACAATTTCCACCATATGTATTGGGGCATAAAGGTGCAAAACTAAAACTGGTACGAAATAACCAGAACAGTTCAAGTAAATCCATTTTTATGCAGGTAGATTTGTATCTCTTCAAGCTGAACAAAGTCTAATCCACTTGACACTGTTTATCATTCAGCCCCGAGATTTATTACAGATGGCAGCTACAATGTGTAACATTGTGACCTGTATTCTAAAGTTTAGACCTATCTATCTAACAGGCATGTTAGACATTGGATTTCATTTGTTTTTAAAGCCCTCACTGGTCTTTTACAATCCTATATTACATTTTTCCCCCCTATCTTTTAATGCAAGTCACCAAGCTCAAAACAATGGCTCACACTGCAGGTTCCTTCGGTGTGTACTGAATTTGGGAAGCCCCGTTTTTCTTCTTGTGATACTGCAACTTGTAATACTCTGTAAAACCACCTGAAACATACCACACTTTTATCATTGGGACCATTTAAATCCGTAATTGCATCTTATTTTACCTGTTTTTAAGAAGAGTTATCGGGTTTCAATTCATCTTTGTCACTTATACTTTTTGGTATTCCTGATGTTCATTGTATGCTTCAAATGTTTTGTGTTTTGTCTTAGTTATATTGTAAATGAGGTCGCTCCCTCAATATATCTCCAAGTTTAAATAAGTATTATGAGAATATATAAACAGTGCAGGCTCAGGTGTAGTCTCATGTATTAAATTTTCAAACAAAGTAATTATATCATATCATTTACAAGCAAGTTAAATTACCACTATATACAGAGGATTCATGTACTGTATGTGATAATGATATATTTCCTTAAGTAAAATATGTGGAAACATCAGTCTCATGTCTAGTCTTTCACATTAGCTATATTTCAAGATAATTAAAACAACTTTATAGACGTCATCAGAAGTACACTTCTTGTCGTCTTATTAATCTTTGGTAGTGAACGCATTAGATTATACTATGTTTAATAACCACATGCTTTGAATTTTGTTATGAACTGAAATCTCAGCTTTGTTTTCATAAGCAAAATCTTACCAAGATCCAGCTATAAGTAACTTCCTCCACAGAGATGAAATGGTATGACATACTAAAATATTATTCAATCAAACAGTAATTTAAAGCACACAGTGATAAAGGCATCAGTAGAGTTTTTTTTTTTGTTTTTTTTTTGTTTTTTTTAAACATGTATTAACAAAACAAGATTTCGTTCTTGAATTTCTTTAAGGATCATTTTCATGGTCTGAGCTATAATATTCCAATGAACTGATGTCTCAGGTTATTTTGTTTTGAAACTTGTGGCAGTTGTTTGGGTAAGAGTGTTTCCTGTTTCAACATGACAACACTCCCTCGGCATGAAAACATTGTCCAAAAACAAGAAAAAACTCTTTCTGAGTATAATGTGGCTAAACTTGCCTTCAGCAGCAGCTTTCACATGGGTGTATTACAACATTACAACACTAGTTCCTTATTAATTCTTAGGTGGATAAATAAGAGCAAATTTTTGCAGCTAATTTACAGCGGGATGAAGTAGATTAAGTCATTATAATCAATAACAAACATTTTACTGTGTACATAATAGAACATAATGTCTCTGCAGCAAACTAACAATTAAATCTGTGCCGCTTTCATGATTATTCGATTATAAACAGGAATTACTGTCATTCATTGTGCTGACCTCTTACAAAATTCATTGTTGCAACTTCCTGGCAAGTGAATTAGACCTCATAATGCTCTCATTAAGATGTGTTTAACATTTACAGGTTGGGCTGATAGTCTATCCCACAGATCTACTCATGTAGAATAAACACAACAGTATTCAAGCAATGAGTGCAGTAAAATGGTATTACATTTGGAATAAAATAATGATATAACTGCATATCTATCCAGTCAATCAATCAATCAATCCATCCATCCATCCATCCATCCATGAATCAATAAACCTCTATTTATTCTCAAGAAATTATTGAGGAGCAAAACTGATGTACAATGACAATCAGTCAAATTAAAACAAGCAAAGACACATGACAAAGAAATCTATTAATACAAATTTAAAACACAGGCTAAAAAAACAAGTAAATTCTTTAAAAAGAGAATATAAAATGCATTTATATAGAGCAGTTACAAGTAGTGAAGGGAATTTTAATTAATATATACAGCCTTGTTAATATTTATTTCAGACATAAAAGCAAAAAAAAAAAAAAAAGGTCAACAATTTCAACAGTATATTATCACAAAATAAATAATAATAATAATTATTATTATTATTTAATCGTGAGTAAAAATCCAGTCATTAACATCTATTTACTAATTCAGTAGTCTTATTTTTTTCATTTCATTCATAACGTGACCGCCTCCTCAGCAAAGACTACAATCCCAGAATGCCTTGCGACCTTGGCAGAATTTCTTGTCGACGTGGGAAGGGAGGGATTCGGACACAAACAAATGTTCACGGGTTTGATGTCAGGCCACGTTACGGGTAACTGAGACATGTCAGCTGCATTTAACAGATAACTCCATGACATTTCAAACATGTGGCTCAAACCTGAGGAAATACTGCTGAAAAACGCTTTTAAATTATGGGTCACGGAGAAGGATAACGAGTACTTCGTACTGCAGCGGAGACGGGGCTACGGGGAAGGTGGCGGCGGGCTGACAGGTAACGTTAGCGGCTGTGTTCTGTCAGGTTTATGTCCTTTCAACCCGATGCTTGTCTCGGTCAGCAGCTGTGGCATCGAGTCGTATTGAAACAGATGAGTTATTAATAGGGTTTCAGCCCGTGCTTTTGCTCTGCCGTGTGCCGTGGGAGCTATAGGGCGGTGCTTCTGTATAGCCCACTGTGTGCCTCCAGAAAAATATCCACACTGCAACAGGTTTAAGCCAAGTGGAAACATTACAGGAGTCTGTGTGCACAGAGAACAGCTGGGTTCCCATATTGACACAGCTAGACGGCCTCTTTTAAGTATACGGATCAGCATATTGTCTTATTTGCTTTACTTTACAACCACAATTGCATCCAATAGACCTCACACTGTTCACACAAAACTGTTTTTCTTTTACTGCAAATAGTTCTTTCAATATGTATTTTTATACATAATGCGTAATTATTACAATATACGTCCTTCAACAAGGTGCAAGGATACTGTTTTTACTTTTTACATATTTTTTTAAATATTTTTATATTTCTTACTTTAATCCTTACTTTAATATTACTATCCATATGCTGCTGTAACATCCCCATCATGGGGCTAATATTATCTTATCTTAACTTATCTTATCTTAGTGTTAGACCTTGTGAATTATGCTTCAAGCAGCTGTTGCATTTGTGCAGATTTTTAAAAGTTTTCCTCAATAATTTGCCATCAGGAAGATTAATATTTAATTAATTAATATTATTTAACTCATCAAATTAAAGCATTTGGAAAGCAAAGTTGATGATGAGTTTGCAGATGTAGCCTATTATTATTTACTGGTTAAGTTTTGTTTGTTTGTTCTGTTAAGTTTTATTAATTTTATATATTTTTTATTATATGACATTAGAATGGTACATTGAATGGAGACTATTACTAAGTAATCAAGGCTAAACATAAATAGCATCTAAGCTAGAGATACTGTGATGAGAAAAGAAATAATCTCTTAAAAAGTCGTAATTTATTGTCAGCTGTTCCATGCTCACTTCATCAATTATCAAATATGATTCTTAAACCTTTTTTCCAAGTACTGTAACAATGCACGTACAAAATATGCAAAAGTTATTCGTTTTTAGTCAAATAACAGCATCAAAAAGACACTTAAAAACACCAGAGAGAAGTTCAGTTACTTTAATTCCTGTTGAAGTATTGCTGTTGTTCTGATCAGTATACACATCTTGACTTAACGTTGGATAAGTGTGTGACCTTTAAAGTGATTGTAAGCGGCAGAACACTGAGATTTTTCTGAACAAAGTTAAACAAGGCAGTACTAATGGATGATTTACACATTAAACTGTAAATCCTCATGATTGCTTGTGGTGTTTATGAAGAAACAAGCTCTAACATTACATTATGGAGATATTTTTTCTTCAATTCACTTCACTTTAGTCTGTCAGTAGAAATATGGAAACCAAACATCAGACAAATGTAAATGCATCAAATGCTCTGACTTGTGAAGATGAATGATGACACATATACTTTTTTTTCATTTCCTATGATCAACACTGGACTAAGGTATTCAAATCTTTATTTTAACCATAGGAAATGGTTTATAAATATGTTATATAAACACATTTATGAACAAATTGTCTAAAAAACAACTAGCCTAGAAAGTGGAGCCTGACTGCATATGGATCATTCATCTTTCAACATTTGTTTCGGTACCGTATCTTTTGGTCGCCTATCTATAGGACACAGAGGTCATACTTTTGAGTAAAACATTATCCATTTATGTTGGTTTGTTGTGGCTGGAGGATTATGAAATGTTTGTTTTAGGAAAGGAATATTTTATGTGTTAATATTTTAAAGAGAGAGGCTCAGCAGTAAAATAGCCTGTACTATAATAATGTAATGAAATCCACCAAGGTTGGGCACTTTCTGTGCATGACACGACAATAAAACCATCCATCAGTCTGCATTTCATTCCCTGCTGTTTTTACTGTCTGTTCCCTGTGTCTGGTTAAAAGGACGTACATAGCTGTAAAAACTTAAATAACATAAATTTACCAGCACAGACAGTTGTAAAGTCATGTATTTTTGGTGTCATGGCTTATCTAAGCTCCTGGAGATGACAGTCGGATTGAATTTCTGCACCGCGTTTTCCCCGAGGCTAGAGGTAGAAAAATAAAATAAACATACAACTGAAATGTCACTGCAATGTCAGTGACTGCTGCCGCCGCCGCCGCAATAAATGGGTGTGAGTGACTTTTTTTGGACACGTAGATACTAAATTGAGCTGTCACTTTTTCATTGAATGTAGTTTTGAGGACAGACGTTGCAAAAGGAATCACCATTGTTGCATTGAAAAACTACATGGATCTATCCATTTATCTGTTGTTTCTCAGGAACAATGTATTAAAGGGGTGATATTTTGCAAATGTCACTTTTATTGGTCTTTAGTTCATTTATTTGTGTATTTTAGGACCATAATAGTTCATAAAGTTTGAATTAGAACCCTCCAGGTGCTGCAAAGATATCTTTATATTCATTCTGGCAAAGTTAAGATGATTTCTACAACCTGTTTCAATTCCTGCTTAATTTGTTATGTTTTATAACTTGTTACATCACAATATTTTGCACATGTAAGGTCAAGACTTCTGATGAACATTTCTCTGAATACGACATAATTGTTTATCAGCAGCAGTGGTTGTAGTAAAAACTGAAAATATGTCCAAACTTTGAGCTGATTACCTAAAATGTTCAGTTGTTGGTTGTATTAATGAACACAAATGATCTCGTTGTCTTTTATGGCAATGAAAAACTGAAGCATTAAATGGCTGAAAGGGATAGAGCAGCACAGCCAAAAACTTGGAGCGGGTGGGGCACGAAGTGACTCATTTGGATTTAAAGGGCCATTGCTCAAAAATGACCTTTCCTATGTCATTATTCAGAAACAGGGTTGTATAGTTGAACGTGGCGTTGAATTAATGAAGAATTCAGACCCAAACGTAGCATTTACAGTTTATGTACACCGCAGGGAAATGTTTTTTTTTTTTTTTTAGAAATGCATGATCCAATTTAACCCATAAAGACCCAAACATCCACTGGCAACTACAACTATTTAGTCATGCAAAAGGTTTAATGACTGTTGATCCATTGATCCTATCAATCCATATAAATAACTAATATAAAATACAGTTTGTCATCTTTTCATGGTCATCAGATATGACCCATTTTGACGTTTAGAGGCTCCATGGTTACCATGGAAACACCATCTTCTACAACAGTAAAACCCATGGAATTGGATCAGTGACAGTGGATGGACACACTGGGTTTAAGTTCAGTTAATGACAGATTTTACACAAGAAGTGTTTTTTTTTTCTCTTCAGTTTTGTCTGTTTCTCCTTTTTGGTGACACCTTACCAAACATCAAGAGTAAAAAATACCATCAGATGAAAATGAATAGTCAAACTGACAGCATGTGGATCAACAGGACCTAGAATCAACATGCTAACCCTCTATTTTAATGTGAGATTCAATGAACATTTACATGATTAGTAAATTAAATACAGGAAAATATCTTATTTGTACTAATAAAATACAAAATACAGAGGATAGTTTTATAAATAAATGCTGATGAATCAATTAAGAAAGGTTAGATATAGGGAAAATTCCATATTCACCCATAGGTTCAACTATTTTTATAACTCATGGGTAGAAAAAAACCCAGTGGAAAACCATTATCCCCACCTAAGAGAGTCCTACTGATGAGTGCAGCTTGTAGCCTCTAACCGCACACTGCAGCATGTCAGGCTTTAAAGCAATTAATGCATAATTAATGATAATGAATGGCGTTCTTTGGGAACACAAAAGGACTGAGGCCCAAACTGGCTGATTTAATCATAGTGGGGGTTAAATGCTACCTGATAGTACATGGCATGTTCCAGTTGAAGCCCTCTTCAGTACAAGAGCCTTTTATGCATGAAGTGGCCTTTATTTGCTTGTCTAACCTCGTGTTTGTGATGCTATTCTGCTCACATGAGGACATATAGAACATGGACTGTATTTGATGTGTTCTTCCTACTTGGCAGCTCTCTGGTAGATCATATGCAGAGCTGATCTATGTTCAGCATGCAGGCGGGTATTATGCTGATGCAGACTGTGGTTTCACTGTCGCCTTGTTAATTATTCACGGAGGGCAGGTCAGAGGGAAGTTAGAAAGGTAACAGATTTTTCTAATTTTACACCTTCTGATATGGACCTTTGGGATCATCCATTTCCACACTGTCTTTATGCTCGGTGAAGTCACGATTGAAGATGTAAACAAGGCATCAGTCCAATAATGTGATGAAAAGCACAGTGTTGGCCCCTGCCATTTCCCCCAGATAGACTGGAAGTGTGTATTCATGAGCTTACACCAGACAATGTATTCAGAAGATTAGGATTGTAGCCAGAATGAAAGCAGAAGCAGCATCATATGTACAACATTATCAACAGATATGATCCTCTTTTAACAATAATACAGACTCAGAACAATGATAATACCAGAACCTGAGTGTTTTCATGTGAATAATGTAGCAAGAATGTTCTTTTTTAACGCTAGTGTCCTAATGTGGAACAGCTTTTATCTTCACACCTAATTGTTAAATATGAAAGGAACTTGAAATCTCATGTACAGATGTTTTATGGAGTACAATGATGTATTGTCATTCATTCATTCATCTTCTGAACCCACTTTATCCTCACTACGTAGGGTCACTTGGAGCCCATCCCAGCTACTTAAGGGTGAAGGGGTAGTGGGGTACACCCTGGACATGTCACCAGTTCATTATAGGGCTGAACGTATAGAGACAAACAATCACTCTCACATGCACACCTATGGGCAATTTTAGATGAACCGATAAACTATCATTGCATGTGTTTGGATGGTGGGAGGAAGCTGGAGTACCCAGAGAGAACCCACGCAGACACGGATGTATTGTCGTATTCTAGCTTTTGGTGTGGGTGATGAGTGTTTTTGGGTTTTTTTGTTCTGTTACTTAAATTGCGTACATTCATGCTGAATGTCTGGTGCTTATTTGTGGCTATTTTTTAACATCTCAGGACAGTTAACATTCTGCACATTAGCTTAGCATTTTGTTCTTTTGGGTTTTGTCGTTGGCATCAATCATTCTACAATTATTAATACAAAGTCATGATGCTTTTTGATACTGTAAACCTCTGTACCCACAGTCGGTTAACACTAATGTTTATTTTCTTCTTTTCCCATGATTCCAGTGTTTATTATCTGTAGTAGCCTATTATTTAAGTCGCCTCTTTAAATGAAACATTTGCCGTACACAGTCACAAACACACAAATATGAATCTGTGCCTGAGCTCTGACTGGAGGGCATGTGTGCATTGACTAAATATATTAATGTACTGTATGTTTCAGGCCTCCTCGTGGGAACTTTGGATACTGTGTTGGACTCGACATCTAAAGTCGCTCCTTTTCGCATTCTACATCACACACCAGATTCGCAGGTGTACTGGTCAATAGCATGTGGTAGGTTTTACTTGTTCTGATCGTCACCTTCTGTTTCATTTTAATTGGAATGTCTTTTTTTTTTTAATGATCATCTATTGTAAATGTTCTGTGTGAGTTTTCACCACATCTCTACTCTGTCAGTTTGATCATTCATTTCCATCTGATTGTATTTTCTACTCTTGATGTTTGGTAAGGTGTCACCAAAGAGGAGATTTGCCAGCACTGGGATTGGCTGCAGCAGAACATCATGAGGACGCTCTCGGTTTTTGACTCTAGCGAAGACATCACCAGCTTTGTACAGGGCAAGATTAGAGTAAGTATTCTATATTTTATTAAACGTGTTTGTTTTACACTGGATTCACACACAGCTGATGATGATGTTACTCCGTCAGGGGTCAGACATAATGTCCTCAAAGTTTGATCATAAATAATCAAAGACAGTGATACGATGGAGAAATGAATTATTCCAACACCAGTTTGAAAAAAGAATGAAAAAAATGAATGATTATTATTAATTAAAAGAATGTCACTGGAATCAACTTTTTTTTTTTTATTAGTAACAGAACATGAATAAAACATTCACGATACAGGAAGGTGATTTTTGATTTTCTGAACAACATTCACCCAAACATGAACATACAAACAACCACTGAAAAAATGTATGAAAAGACAGAATGAAAATTATAAAAACTATTAACAGCCATGTTTAAACAGCATAAATAAATTCAGTATAAAACAACAACATTAAAAAAAACAACAAGATGGTAGAAAAAAGACCAAGGGAAAAATAATAATAATAAAAAATACATTAAAATCAATTTATTGAAAAAAAAAGATAGGGATAAACTCCTTATGTAAAAATTATCTTTTTATGAACCAGATCAGATGGTTTATTTTAATTTTTATGTACAGTTTGATGGTCAGTGGTATATTTATTTTACTTTGACTTTACAGACCCTTCAAGTACAAGATATAAAAATAACCTTTCAGAAGTTCAGGAGCTCTGTATGGATTAGATTTTCAGTTGGACAGTTATTCAATATACAATGATAACACATTATTGATCTCACACTGGGGAAATTCAAGTACCACAGCAGCATTTGCGGTAAAGTGAGTATGCAGATCAGGAAAGATAGTAATTAAATAAGAAGAAAGATAAAATGAATAATATTGAATGAATATCAAACGTGGTTAAATTCTAATAGTGTCCATTTTTTTCTCTACAGATTGACAATCGATTAATGAATGTGTTATTAGCTTTTCCTGCTTCAAACTGTTGTTGTTCATCAACCTTGAATCTATATAAGAACCTCTTTCATTTCCTCATAAAACAAAAATCAAATGGCATAGAGCTGTGACCTTATGAAATGGTTTTGAAGTCTGTGCTCATGCCCCGCCTTTGTGACTCATTGCTGTCTTTGCAATCTAAGCTTTTCTGTTTTTCCGTTAGGGTCTTATTGCTGAAGAGGGGAAGTCATCCCTGGTCCTTGAGGACGACCCGGAGAAGTTCAGAGAAGCACTTTTGAGGTTTGAGAAGTGGTTTGAGCTGCCACCGGAGGAAAAGCTGGTCACGTATTACTCATGCAGCTACTGGAAAGGCAAAGTGCCGTGCCAGGGTTGGCTCTACCTCAGCACTAACTTTCTCTGCTTCTATTCATACCTGCTGGGAGCTGAGGGTAAGCCACTTCTCCACTGTGAATTCACATAAGCTGACATTTATCTTGATTATTCGGAATGATGGTAGCAAAGTAGGCTGCAGTTCGAAGTGTCCTAAGTGTAATGGGCTTTTGCTGCATTATGGAGTAATTTTTTGGATTTCTTTTCCATTCAAAATAGTCAGAAATAATGACAGCTTGTATAATTGTCAAAAAGATTGGCTTTTGTAATTGTTTAAGGGCCATTAGAAATCCATTATAACCCACACAGTTCGGTGGCAAGTTATGCAGATAATCAGTGCGACAGAGTTTCATGGAAATTCAACAATGACTGACATTTAAATAATTGTTATAATGACAATTCTGCACAAAACAATCACCTGTGGGCATTAGCAGATCCGTAAATGTCAAATATGCAGTAGAATGTGTTATTTATTTGAATGTAGATCTGTTTTGTTTAACAGTTTAACACATACCGAATATTGTCACACTGAATATTTCTATACAGAGCTGTCTAATTGGGAGTTTCAGTCACCTACATTATCTGTTTATTGTTTATTGACTGTGCAGTAAAATTGGTCATTTCCTGGGATGAGATCTGGAGGCTGGAGAAAACCTCTAATGTTCTTCTGACTGAGAGCATCCACGTCTTGGCTCATGGGGAGGATCACTACTTTTCCATGCTGCTGCACCTTAATGAAACATTCGTTATCATGGAACAACTGGCCAACTATTCCATTAAGCGCCTATTTGACAAAGAGGCCTTCCAAAGAGAGCCAGCACTCTGCGACCCCCTGCAAATTACCAAAAGGTACAGTCAACCCGCTACTCTGCAGAGCTTTACATGATCCTGTTAGTGCCGGCAGCCAAGTCGAGGAGTCACAGAAAAAATAAGCTGTCTTCAATCAAATCATACTCTTAAGCCTGATTTACTAAGATCGCAAATAACTGGTGCCAATTTGCTTTCTCGCGCTAAATAATGCACATGCTATTGATTTGCATGTCACGGATCGACTAAGATTACCAGCACAAATGAGAATAGGCGCAAAGTCTTGGAGACTGCTCTATTTTTTTAATCAAGGTCTTTTTTTTAATTAAGATTTTGAAAAGTATAAATACAATTGCATTTACTGTACAAACATTTTTCCTTTTTTTTTTTTTAACCCCCCAGAAACATTAAAAATTAGAGGAAAAAAGAACAAATCAGCCAGAAAGAGAAATACACAAATACATCTTACATATACTTGTACAATACACTCTACAAATTAATCTCATCCATGTTTACAGTTTCAATGTGAGCTAAGAAAGGTTGCCATGCATCAGAGAACGTCTGAACTGACCCCTTAACAGTGAATCTTTTGTCCAGTTGGACATGGTACATAACCTCTTTCACCCAGTGACCATACACTGGTGGTTTTGGTTCCTTCCATTTTAGCAATGTCATCCTTCTAGTTGTGACAGAACGCCATCATGTTGGCTTGTAGTTTATTCAGCGACGTCTCTTGGGGGTCACTCCAAGGAGACCGTCCTATTTAAATGAGGATCCTGTATATGCTACTGGTTGTCGTCATGGAGACAGTACACTAGAACTAGAGCTCTGGCATACATCAGAACTAATGGCAACAGTGCGCCGGAATGATCTGGATACAAGGAAATGCAACGCTGCAGGGAGTTTTGTAATAGAAGGTATTGCATGACTCCTCATTATGACTGGTTCCAAACTATCTAGAAGTTCTAAAATGGCATTACTAGGTACGGGATGCGTCTCAATAATTTTTTCTTCCATCATTCCAAAAATGTTGACACAAGCAGAAAAGATTCTCCGCATTGCCTTTGGTTGTGCCTATGCCGCCTATACAGCAAATCTTTTGTAATTTTTGTAACTCTAGTTCAATTTTGATCATGGTTCTCATGTCAATCCTTGTCCTTGTCTTAATCCTTCTTATCATTTGCTTCTCCGTTCAACAGCTTCCACTGCAGATTAATGCATGACTAAAAACACTGACTTTAGCACCTGTGCGTCATGTGACATCTTGTTGTGTTGCACATGCAGGTTTATGCTGTTATCATTTATTGGCCACATTTAAAAAGGATAAATCTTACAAACAGACAAGCAAAATATTAGATATAAGCAGCAAATTCTTCTTCTTGTTCTTGTTATTATTATTATAAAATACAGCACCTCAAGTATATACATATGTAGTAATATATATATATATTATGACCATGTAGCTGTTGACATCATATGACATTTTGTGCAGGGTTTTTACTGTGATTAAAGCTAAAACTAAAAGATAAATCAGTTATTGTGAGATTGTGACAGGAAAACACTGAGAAATCATGGAACCAATGTGATTTCCTTCAGTGTGATATTCTAAACATGGTACTTGTGCTGTGTTTTTTCCCCACAGAGGCCTAGAAGCCCATGCAAAGAGTGAACAGTTCCGGACATTTTTCAGGCTTCCCAAAGAGGAAAACTTATTAGAGGTGCATGAGAGCTTCCTGTGGGTGCCCTTCAGCCATTTTAACACACTTGGAAAGATCTGCCTGTCTGAGAACTACCTGTGTTTCGCCAGTCAGGATGGGAGTCAGTGTCATGTGATCATTCCAATGAGAGAGGTAAGCACAGACCGATGGAGCGCTGATATCATACACTAATGATCTCCTGGCTGATCGTTGAACTCCAGAAAATATTAGAACTTTATCTGCATATTGAATCTCCTCATTTATAAGGCCGTAATTCATCTTACTGTCAGATACGCTGCTGCTGTAATATTAACTCAGAAAATAATTAAGGTGGCTGTATTTAAAATGTATTACTTAATTTTCTCTAATGAATGACTAATAAACCGGTGGATTTGCGATTGTCTGCTTCGTTATGGTCCAGGTTGTTAATGTGGAGAAGCCAGATTCCAGCACCAGGGCTTTAACGGTGTGTGTGCGAGGGAAAAGGGCGCTGCGTTTCTCCGAGGTTCGGGATTACCAGCGTCTTTCCAACACAATCCGTAGCAGGTGTGGGATTAGTGCCAGCCCTCTGCACTCGGCCTCATTAGAGGTAAGTCACAATTAAATTTTAGTTTCTTTATGCTATTATATGCACTACATTTTCTAGTTGTAATTTTTATATGATGACAAGTAATGCAGCCTCTTTTCTCTCTGTTTTCTGTCTGCAAGGTCATACGAGGTGGGTGTCAGTCACTCATCAACCACTTTGAGGACAACCCAGAGGATGTAACTCTGATGGTGGGACAGAAAGACAGCAGTAAAGCCGTGAGCACAGAGGCACTCATGACAGTGTTCCACCCACAGGATGTGGAAAACCTTGACCCCAAAATGGTAACCATCAGAACTTTGAATCTGACATGTGACTCATGACATATATTTTGCTGTTAAACTGCTGCATCTTCTTACAAACACACAGATTTTTTTCCATCATGTAGCTATCATTTAGCATAGCATAACGCAAGATAAATATTTTCTTCTCTGTTTGTAATTCAGCGTGAGGGCATGCTGGTTCTACCATGATATGGAGCATTAACAGCTGATGTTTTGTCTGTGTTTGTCAGCTTAAAGAAAAGATGAAGGAGCAGTCTTGGAACATACATTTCTCTGAATACGGACGGGGCACAAGCATGTTCTTCACCAGGAAGACGCGAGATTTGATAGTGCGTGGTGTTCCCGAAGCCCTGAGGGGAGAGCTGTGGATGCTTTTTTCAGGTATTTATTCATCACACATCAACACATTATTTAATTCAGCATTAAGGGATTTATTAGTGAAGTGTTTGGTCTCAGGAGTACGGCCCAGCATGAATAATTCAGTGAAACGTGTTCGGTGTGGACAAATGCAGTGTCTGGTTTGCTTCTGCAGGGGCTGTGAATGACATGGCCACTCATCCTGGCTACTACACTGAGCTGGTTGAACAGTCTCTGGGCACAAGCACACTGGCTACAGATGAGATCGAGAGGGACCTGCACCGTTCTCTGCCCGAACATCCTGCCTTTCAGAGCGACACCGGGATCTCTGCTCTGCGCAGGGTCCTTACTGCCTATGCATACAGGAACCCAAAAATTGGCTACTGTCAGGTACAAAACACACACACACTCATAAACACACTAACAACATTTCTATACCGGCCTTTTCCCCGCTAGCGGGGGTTGACCGGTCCTTTGATTCCTCTCCTCCACATTTCTGTCACCTGCCATCTCCTTCTCCATCACCCTCATATCACCCTCTGTCAGGTATAAAGCATGTTTTTTGTTTGTTTTGTTTTTTTACCCCCACCCTCAGGGGAATTGCATCTATCTGTTCTTCCGTTTGTCTGAGATTTTGTCCAGTTGACTTCTTGAACACCATTTACCCAATGCTTTTCAAATTTGGCATGCATGTTCCGTACCACTTAGGAGGAGTGCAGTCCACAGTTTCATGGTGGAATTTCAGCTTTTAGAATTCTTTTTTTTTTTTTTTTTTTTTTTACAAATTTCAACTTCCAACAGATTTCTCAAACACTGTTCACCCCATTCTTTTCAAATTGTTCCAGGAAGGTTTTTCACCTTAAATTTTGCCTCCTGTGTTTTAACTCCAAATACTTATTCTGCCAAAAGTTTTCTCAATTACTGTGTTTAACTAGACCACGTTCAGCTTTAATTACAGGAAACACACCATACAATGCTCATGCGATGTCACAGTATGTGTCACAACAGTTATTACCAGTATATATAAAAAGATGGGTGTTTTTTTTTTTTCAGAAATAAGAAGCTATTCACTGCCTGAAAATGAAATGTATTCTTCAATACAGTAATTATCTACTGGAAGGATCTGATCTATTGGCTGAGCGAAATCATCTGTGTTATGATTAGTTCAGAATCTTTTTTTTTTTTTCTGCCCAAACACCCTCTGATTAAATGGCCGACAGAGGGTTCAAATAGTAGCTGATGTTATAATTATAAAAAGTAATTAATGAATATGTAAGTAAAACTTTTTATTGTTCCACCTGAACTGAATCATTTCCATGTAATACATTTATGTTACATTGAAATATTCAGGAGTAGTACACACATTGGATGCATTCACAAGTACTGCACACAATTGGTACATTCAGTATTACTGCATGTGGTACATTCAGGTGTAGTACTCAAAGTATCACTAGGTTGTAATACATTGAGGAGTACTACATGTACGTATTCCTTTTTTAATTTAATTTACTCTGAGGTAATTTGTTCATATGCACCTTTAATTTAGTTTTTACATCTTACATATTCAATCAATTCATACACATCTTTATTTGAACTTTCTTACATTATTAGATTATTATAGAGTATGTATCTTTACTTTCATTTATTTTATGTCTGAAAAAGTTCTTGATTAATTCTAAAAATCCAGCAGGACAAAGGTGTCTCAATCTAGGTAAAAACAAACGTAAAATAGCATGTTCTTAATCCAGATGTTGTCAATATTGCAATATTTTTAGTCCAAAAATGATTTGAAAGGGCAGTTTCCAGCAAATAAAAACATAAAGGCATCTCTACAGAAAAAAAAGCTTTTTATAAGTGAAGAGAAAGCAGATTGCATCATGATTCTATGTCAAATTATTATTTCTATCAATGTGAAAGTGATAAATCTTTTTGTATTATGTTAGTAACTGTATTCTATTTTATATCCTTGAAACTTAAACCAGATAATGATGACCTGTATTTGGTTGGTTTGTTAATGTAAGGCACAAAAAAGCCAAGGTTGAGTCTCATTTTTAAGGAAGTAGTGTTATTGAAATCACACATTATTCATCCATGCTGCTGTCGTCTCTGTTAGAAGTGAGAACAGATGTCTGTTTCTTCAAGCCTATTCTTTTATCCTTTTCTCATGCTCAGGCCATGAACATCCTCACCTCAGTCCTCCTGCTCTATGCAAAAGAAGAGGAGGCGTTCTGGCTGCTAGTGGCCGTCTGTGAGAGGATGCTGCCAGATTATTTCAACCGTAGAATAATTGGTAAGAGGAAGCTGACTGAGGATGGTACTCCTGTTAGGAAGTGACGTTCTCAGAATTTCAGGAAGTGACTTAAAAGTAAAGGTTTTAAAATGTTCTAAATCTACTTTCAGGCGCTTTGGTTGACCAGGCTGTGTTTGAAGACCTGATTCGGGAAAACCTCCCGCAGCTGGTGGAGCACATGACAGATCTGAGTTTTTTCTCATCTGTGTCCTTGTCCTGGTTTCTGACACTCTTCATCAGTGTCCTACCCATCGAGAGCGCTGTGAACGTGGTGGACTGTTTCTTCTACGATGGCATCAAAGCCATCCTGCAGCTCGGCCTGGCGGTGTTGGATTACAACATGGAGGCTCTGATCAGCTGCCATGACGACGCAGAGGCCGTCACCATTCTCAACAAGTCTGTGTCAACAACCTCAGAAAGTCTCTCATAATCAGTTAAAAAATGATTTACAAGCCAATACACACGTCTTGTA
This sequence comes from Maxillicosta whitleyi, assembly GCA_029822895.1. Taxonomy (NCBI): domain Eukaryota; kingdom Metazoa; phylum Chordata; class Actinopteri; order Perciformes; family Neosebastidae; genus Maxillicosta; species Maxillicosta whitleyi. The sequence continues at coordinate 16,036,067 of JAPSES010000044.1, read as the reverse complement.
CTTAATTACACTGTAGCTTAATGTTTTTTCCTTCTGCGATGCTGCTTTTTCAGATTCTTCGACAGTGTGACAAACAAAGACAGTCCACTTCCCCCAACGGTGCAGCAAGCTTCAGTGGGCAATAATGATAAAATGTCCCACTTCAATGTGGATATCAGTGAACTGATCCGAGAGGCCTACGAGGTACAGCAGCATCCTTTGGCCTCAGTTTTATTCAATGATGTCAGTGAAGTGTTACTAATGTCTTTATGTTTTCAGAAATATGGAACTATACGTTCAGAGGAAGTCGAGAGTTCACGGAAGAAAAACAAACTTTATGTCATACAGACACTGGAGGATACAACCAAGCAAAATGTTGTGAGTAGAATGAAAGAATAGCAACAATAAAAATGTAATGTTTGTTGTGCCAAATTCAGTAACAACCGTTTTTTTTTTTTTTTTTTAGATTCGGGTGGTTTCACAAGAAGTCAGATTCAGTGCCTCACAGCTTGATGAGCTTTACAATTTATTCAAAGTGAGTTCACCGGGTCTTTTCCTGTTTTTCTGCCATCTTACCTCAATAATAAAAAACATATTTACCAAGCAATCATCCCCATTTGTCTGTCTGTCCGTCCATCTGTCTGCAAGTTAAAACTAGACTGACTTTCATGAGTTTTGGGGTCAGATCCGTGAAAGGAGACAGAGGGAGTGCATGTTTTATTTGTTTTAAGAACCCTTTGCATGTTCTACATACTCAGAACCTATATTTATCTGTACTAATATTCAGCATCCTTTTGTGTAAATCAACAGTAGAATGTGTCTCTGTGGAGATACTGCTCATGTTGTCACTTCCTGAATGCATATTTGCCTGATAACCCAGGTAACCACTGCTGTCCAGGGGCTACTGGGCTATGTTCGCTGTCTGTCATTGTCCAACATCGCTACAACTGCATTGCACTGTGCGATATTTATGCTGGCAAACTGTCCACAGCTTGCATACCATAATATTTGCCTGGAATTAGGTGCAGTTCACATACTACTGGGTTCATACTTTGGTTTCAAACATGCTAATGAAATACTGTTTTGACTTGACTTTTTGCATGTTAGTGTGGAATTTCAGACACATCAAACTAACTTAGGATGAAAAGCAAAACTAACCACCAATTAACTGAAACTGCCAAACTAGAAATGAAATCTTTATCACCAGTGAAACTTTGTTACAACAACCACCGCCAGAAACTGAGAAAAAGGAACAAAAACAGAAGTCACAAACTGTAGTTTGTAGAGTGGGTATTTGGTTGTGGCAAGTGGTGGCTCCCAGGCCACTTTCACTCTGTCTTTGCCTTCTGTCTGAACCACAGCTTATTAAAAATGATATTCTGACTAAAGACACAGGACCAGTCACCAGATGTAACCATGTCCTGGTGATGGTTTCTTTGACTGAAAACCAGTATAATTTTTTTAATAGGGAAAACTAGCTCAGCTCCCTGAATAAATAACTAACATAACGATCAGATGACCTTTGTGGTGACCTTTAACAACATCCATAGACTCACAAACTACAACATCCCATAACCTCTAACATTAGATGGTCATTTTGTGAAACAAGGTATAGTTTGAGGCATCTCATCAGGCAAAGCCCATTTAGGATACCTCTGTAACTAATCCAATGGGCTCACAGTCATTCACATGATCAAAATTTAAGATGATTAGACACAGGATAGCCACAAACATCTTCAGAAAATGTGGTGAGGAAAAAAGGTCTTCAGGTATTTATAATATACAGCAGCATATTTTCCCTACATCAAAGCAACTGCAAAACAACTGAGACAGAAACATCTTCATCAGAAATGTTTTATGAACTCCAAATACACACTTTTATGCCTGTCTTTGTTTTAACAACATTAAGTTATATCCATCGGTTTCTGAAACTGATAAAAATCAATGCAATCATTAGTCATGATACAACATAACCATCATGCTTCTGGGAACTGTCTTGTTGAAGACTTTTCGAGTTGGATTAAATAGCATATTTTAGCCTGTTCACACTGTTATAGGTCAATAGAATTAACTATTTTCTAAGGAAAAAAAACAAACTAGAATGGCACTCAGTAGAGCGCAGACCTCCGCCAAGTGCAATTAGTCCCTCATTTATTTGGACAGCATTTTAAGATTCTGAAGTCCATGGACTATATGACAAAACGTGAGTCGCCATCTGGTGGA
>JAPSES010000044.1:16010456-16024454 GCA_029822895.1 Maxillicosta whitleyi | reverse complement strand
ATTATGAACCTTATTGTGGCACTATGTAAGAATTATGTGGTAAAAAAAGATATGACAGTGAATGTGTCCTGGAATCAGAACTGAAGATGGTGCAGTCAAATATTGCATGTGCAACTTTTTATTGACCGAGTACTGTAGAATACTTGTCTTTAATGATCTACATGAAGCTGTAGCTGCAGATTCTGTCCCTGTTCTGGCATCAGGGATAAATCCTAAACTAAATCTTCAGGTCGTCCAGCCTGCTCTTGTTGTTGCTGTGTTTACTTGACTGACTGTTTCTCCTATGGTTGTCTACTGGCATATCGAAGCCGGCGTTGGACGCTTTCCTGTCCTTCACATCATCTTCTGTTTTTCCTTTCCTCTCCACAGCCATGTTGTCTCTGTTTTGCTTGTAAACCGCTTTGCTGTTGTAGGGGCTGTAAGCGGAGTTGGGCTCTGCTAAGCTATACTTGGGTTCAGAGGGGAAAGGCTCAGGGGCTGCAGGGGGAGCTGCGAAGTAGTTATAGCTCGGGACAAAAGGCATGACGGCCTCGCTCATGGCTTTGGAGGCCTCGTTGGCCTTGCGAGACCGCCTGTATCGGAGGCCCTGGTGGCATTTAGTGAAGCCCAGATGGTACATTTCCACCAGGTTGAGCAGCAGTGAGACGCAGGCCACAGCCAGCATGAAGAGGATGAAGATGGTCTTCTCAGTGGGTCGGGAGATGTAGCAGTTGACCATGTTAGGGCAAGGCCAGCGGTCACAGGTGTACATGGCCTTCAGCTCAAATCCATATAAGAAGTACTGAGCCACAATGAACGCCACCTCAAACAGGGTTTTGAAAATGATATTGAAGACGTATGTTCGTAGAAGTGCACCCTTCAATCGCGCATGACCCTGGTTGTCTTTAATCGGGCCCTTCTTGACTTTACCACCAATGACCGGCTGCTTTTCAATGTGCAGCTCCTTCTCCTTCTCCTTCTCCTTTTCTTCCATACGGACCAGATGAAGGATGTGGCCCAAATAAATGAGCGTGGGAGTGGAGACGAAGATGATCTGCATCACCCAGAAGCGAATGTGCGAGATGGGGAAGGTTTTATCGTAGCAGACGTTCTGACAACCAGGCTGTTTGGTGTCACAGGTGAAGCTGGACTGTTCGTCGCCCCACACCTTTTCAGCGGCCGTTCCCAAAACCAGGATCCGGAAGATAAACAGCACCGTGAGCCAGACTTTACCCACCACGGTGGAGTGCTCCTGAGCGCTCTCCAACAACTTCCCCAACAAGTTCCAGTCTCCCATTCTGGCTCAAAGATTCAGACTCAGCTTTATCGGCAAAACCAGGAGAAGCATCTGCAGACACATGGAGAATTCAACAATGTTCTCAGGGTGAAATGTTACACTTGGAAAAACAAAAAACTGACTTTTTATTGTAAAAAAACCCCCCCAAAAACCCAGAGGAAACATCAGCATCTGAATCAGTGAAGAATCATGAATCCACCATTTGTACTCTGTAGGTTATGACCAATCCACTGTAGATAAAAAAACACCAGGACACAGATTCTTGTGTCTGAGCGAAAGCCCTGAAGCAGGCTGGGTAGTCTCAGTATGGATCTTGTGACACGCTACCCAACAGTGCTCACTGACACTAGAATTAGGTTTCTAGTTTATATGTAAAGGCATATTGGTTACAGCATAGCAAATACTACCTTTAAAAATAGTTGCACTTGTCCTTTAGAAATAGAGACGAGTGATTAGAAGACCTAGTTCTGCATCTGAACACCTGTTAGCCAAACATGTGGAGATCCAAGCTCATTTTTTTATGTAGAGGCGATTAAAGCCAGAGCCACAACTGGGCCTGGAGATGAAACCGCATTCACAAAAATAAAAGCTGCTATGTGATTATTTATTCCTGCAGTCTGAGTTCTTATTTTGTGTGTTTCATAAGGAAAAACCCACCTGATAATGTTCATCTCCCACAGCAGTTCAGACCTCTTCTTCTTCTTCTTCTTCTTCTTCTTTGTCTTCAGTTCATTACAAGATCATGTTCTCCAGATGAACTTCAGCTCCAACCTTAAAACTTTCCCACAATCCCTCCTGAACAGATAACTGAGTAACTTCTAACAAACTTCTGACACTAAACTTCCATTTGTGTCAGCGTGAATGCAGACGGAAACATTCCCACCAGTAGAAAATTATAAAGCCCCCTGTCTCAGAGGTGTTTCTGAGCGTCTGAGTGGCAGCTGAAGAGTCCAGTGAGGATGCAGCTTAGTCAGTCATGTCAGTTTGGTCTAAATATAATTCATGGTGAGGGGAGTGGCTTTGTTGTCAGTCTTATCTACACTTTAGTGAACTCACCCATAACCATGTATTAAGTTTTGTTAACTATGAATAAAACCTGACCCAGTATTATTCTTGATTTTTTTTGTCTTTGCTGTTTGATTGTGTCCTGGTTTGGGTGATGATTTATCTGTTTTTGTCACATTTTTTTCTGGGTGTCTTAACTGTCCCTTATTATTTTTAATGTAATCACATTTTACAGTATCTTATAGCGAACAAAGTATAATGGTTTACTTATTTGACTAAGGCCAACCATATATTATCATCTAAGTCATTATTTAATAGTATGATAATGTTATGAATAACTGTTTTATGAAGCTACACATTACACACACACCTACATTCACATTCAGAGGTTGGATATAACAAAGTTCAAATACTTTATTACTGTTCTCAAGTATCTGCACTTTACTAGAATTGTTATTTTTATTTATTTCACAGCTTATTCACTGTAAATACAGATTTTGCCTCAAAGAGAAAAGCTCAGATTACTTAAATGTGTCTAATTTATTGACATTACTTGTTCATTCTGAGTAAATTGTACTTTTTAATGGCCTTCCTTATTGTAATGTGTGTTTGAGTTCAAACAACTCATTATCATTAAGTTTTGCCTGTTACTAATAGCAACGCATTGATGCCCCCCACATAGCTGCATTGCATTGTGGGTACTTCACATTTTACTCATTGTGTTCTTTTTTACGAGCAAGGGTTGAAGTTGGGGCTTGTGCTAATGTTTATTTATATTAATATTTGTGTTTTACTGCATTTATTGGCCTTTTTCTGTTTATTTTTTATTAATATGACACCATTAATCAAACCTGGAGGCAGAACAATGCTGAACCTGTTTGCCAAGAGCAAATGTTTAATCATGTTACAATAATGACACCTGAGCCCTTTCAAAGTAAAAGTGCTACTGGAATCATAAAAAAACCTTGAATAGCCTTCTTGTAACTGATAAGTGCGACAACACTACCCTTAATAAGTGTAAATTACTTTAAGGATTGTAACAAAAGGTTTCTGTAAATACGCTCCTGACTCTCACTTTAGGAACCCCTGCTTTAAACTAAGTATCTTCACTTGGTTATTAGTACATTCAACTTCGGTGTTGCAAAATTGGTATATTATGCAAAACCTTTTTTGCAAATAGAGTCACGTGAATAAAAAAAATCTGGATGTGGACGGATGTTAATACAAGAGAAGAAGAGTTTTAAAAGAAACATGATGCGGTATGTGAAGACACACCAGGAAACTGAATAATTTTATAATTTAGTACAGAATAGAACAATAATATATAATAATAATAATAATGAATATATCTGTAAATCAACACCGTATTTACATTCATCACATCGCAATTGTGATTTAATGGAAAAACCAACATTACTCACGTCTCTTCTGTCAATGTTTAGTAAATATCGATAAAGTTTTGCGCATAAGTCTAATGGAAAAGTGACTAGTGTGAGGTATTCACTGTTGAATGTTATAAAAACACTCACCTCAGTCACTAATGTTTGTTTTACAGGTTATAGCGTCACCTCCATGTTTCCTGACAGTATAAAATCTATAGATGGCTTGTGTTGATGTGTTCCATAAAAAAATGGCCCCACGCTGAGTCAGTAGCAGGTCCAGCTGTCCCCCGGGTCGACCATTGTCACCCACACACTGACCCCTTACATGGAAAGGCTATTGATAAACTCTGCACTCTGGCCTTCACAAGGAGAACTTAATTACAAGGGCAGTCTGAGACATTTTTTCACAGGTGGAAGCCTAAGACCTCTGTCATGCTCAGCTAAAGATGGCGCCGGTGTCACTGGGTGTACGATGAGGTTTTATTCACGTTTCTTCTTGTGGTCGTGCCGCCGACAGCAGAAGAATCACGCACCGTGGCGCCGCCGCAGTGGCACCTGTATTTGTTTCAGCAGATAATATTATAATATGATTTATGACTTTACATCAGAAAAACAGTTTTATCTGAAGCCGAACATTCACTGAACCATTAAATATATTAATTCAGTTTATACATAAAACAGTAATCTAAGAAAAAACACACCAACAAAAAATAGTTTTATTTATACTCAGTGTAATGATTTTAAGCAACATGATAACTGTGTTTTGTCAATAATTGTACAATTCATTGTAAAGGTTCAGTGTGTAAGATTTCAGGGTTAGTTTCTGATTGAAGGAACTATAATAATAATAATAATAATAATAATAATAATAATTTTCATAAGTTTATTATTGTGACAAAGTGAGAGCTGTGTTTTGTTTCCTTAGAATGAGTTATTTATATCCACATGGTAGCTCAGAATGGATTTCCTCTTGTTTCTTTAATCATAAAGGTGACTTCCGGTGTTAAGATGCATATAAAAGTTATTTTCTCCTCAACTTAAAAAGTCCAGACCAGACAAAACAAATACCAGCTCTAATGAGGGTCCGTTTCTCTCTCCCCTGGGGAGGGGGCGTACATTTGTAGTGTGCAAGTTCATTGCTACACAAATATCACACACTGAACCTTTAAAAACAGCTCTTTATACTTCAAGTTTTTTCTTCAGTTACACATAATTACTTTGCTTACATCACATCAATGCACAAACCTTTTCAATACGACAGTAGGAAGTCCGTTAAAGGCCACTATGTGACATGTGAAAACATGTGAAGGTGCTACATGCATGTAAAAAGCTCAGTAGGATCATTTGCTGCAGCCAAACACGTTTTCCATCTAAATAATTGATTTATTGTGACCTATCTGGGGTGTGCCTTCACTCAAAGTCAGCTGAGATGTGTTCAAGGACAGTTACATGAGTAGGAAAAGAATGAATCTAATCTAATCTATACACAGTGGTTTGATACAGTTTTTTTTTTATATTTTAATTTTTTTTTAATATATATATATTTGTTAATGCACTTAAATACAGCCAAGTTTGATTCCATTAAATGAATCATTTTGGTGAAAGCTACTGATGATCAATATCAATAAATGTCTCATAAATACAAGATAAAAGACAATGGACTTTCTTTAAACTGCTCAGTGTTTACTTTACTGTTTCACCTGATATTTAATGATATCTCTTCAAAGTTTTCTTCTGCTCGTTGTTGGTTCATAATATTATGTGCAATTTTGCTTAAAGCCCAATTTTGTAAGTATTCTGCCAAATTATGAAATCGTCTCAGGGATGTCCATATGTGGGTGAGAGGGTAGGAGGGTGGGTGAATACACGAGTGTGTTCATTTTTAATTGCCCTGTTTTGGATCCTGAAGAAACGCTCTCTCATCTTCTCTGCTCTACTGTATGTTCAGCAAAATGACAATTAAACAGGATTTGATTTGTAGAAATAATGCTGTCTTTATGCACATTTCCACTGAATAGTTTCTTTAGTGAACGATGCTTAAAGCTACAGTAGGAGTAAATCAAGGAGCACTGAAAATATGCACCGACCCCCCGCGGCCCCTTCCCCTCAGCCCAAGTATAGACTTTAAAGGCTGATCGTACAACGCTGTTTCATGCTGCAGTGGAGTTTAAATACCGTGGTTAGGAGAGCGGCTATGTTGCTTCTGGGATTAACCTTATCGAGATCATTAACTGGTGGATGGTCTGTTTCTGCCTTCGATGTTGTTAATGGTATGATACGTCTATGACATAAACCAAAACATATGGTGATTTCCTAGTGGTCCGTCCCACTCCAATACTGGTAACACTGGTAAACTGCCTGTTTGGATAAATACTCCATCATGCAGTTCAGGTAAATTAATAATTTTTTAACGTTTATAACTTTTTTCTGTTAGCGTGTGTTGCATTATATTTATTTTTGTCTGCATTTTCCATACTATATTCAGTGTTTCAGGTTTTTCCTTGTGACGTCTCTTTTCCTTTCACTTATTGTAAAACCTGAAAGCTTCTTCCTTATTATAAAACATATTTATATAATTCAACTAATATCACTACCATTGCCTGTACTGCATCCATTCTAATCCATAACATAGAAAATTGAGCCACCAGGCCAAATATAGTCATATTTTTATATTATTGTAGGTATAAATACATATACATTTTTGCTTTTTTTGGCTTTATTTATTTATTTATTTATTTATTCATTCATTCATTCATTTTTCAAACAAATTTTTCAAAACTTTGAAAATTCAGACTCAAAATGAATCCCTGGGTTGACAGAATATCGATGAACAGGAAGTGTTATGTGACCGGGCTGGGGTGTATTTCACTAGTTTACACACTATTGTTGTTTACATATTATTAAAGCAGTCACATCACAATTGTTTTTTAATTTGTCAAACCCAAATGATAGCCTAATTATCACTAATCCATTAAACTGAACACAAATCAAAAATCACTTTTTTTTTTTTTTTTGAGGTGAAGTGAATTGTGGGAACATGATATTCCACACAGCAGTAATTTGGCTGTCTCTTCATTATTGCCTTCACCTCCATCCACTGACGATACTCATTCTTTGAACAATTACTGGTGAACTGGATAATTTTACGCTGTAGTGATCTGGCTCATTTTCTTACTCTGTAAAAAAACGCTTTTGCTTGGTCACCATTCCCACACCGCACTTTGAGACAAAAAAAGGCCTGAGTCTCATTTCAGTTTGTTTTGTAAAGAAGCAGACTGTGTTTATGATGGAGTCCTCTTTGAAGCTGATCGAAGCACCTTGAGGATTAGTGGTAATTAGGTCATAACTTGGGTTTTACAAATTTGACAAAAAAAATTGCGATGACAGACATGTGCTGCTTTAACGTGACAGTATGATAACACTATAATGAGCTAATGTTTATGAGGCATATGTGGGGAAAATCATTTATTATTAACTCAGTTTTTATTATATATTATCCATAATTTGGTGGATTCATTTTGCTACTACATACAATGTTATCTAGTGTTACCCATTGGAAAACCACTTTGAATCAGAGGCAAAATGCCACTGGGAAATCAACATATATCAACATTTACTGCTGAAAGTGGAGGATGATAAATCAGATGAGTGGTTAACTACTGTAGAATCAGTCCATGCCACCACACCAGTAACACCTGATTACCAGCCACTTGTCAGTCAGTAGAAAAGACATGTACAAGTCCAGTTTCCTGTCACACCACTTGAACAGTTATGGATTTCTTGCTCATTCGTGCCTGCTGCAGCCTTAACCAAGTAGCTTAAATTGGAAATGTATCTGCATCTGTAAGTTAAGTATAATGGCTGTTTGCTTATATATAATAATAAATAATCATGGATTGGATTTCTATAATGCTTTTCAAGGCACCTAAAGCACCATATCCATTCATGCAGGGATGGCATCTCTGTGTTTTGTTAATATGAGCAGAGTTTTTGTTGGATCCAAGCCCCCATAGTTGAGTCTCCAGCATTGTTTAAATGCTTACTGCAGGCCTTCCCCACCAGGAAGACCACCTCTGCAATGTTGAGCAGGATGCAGACCCCTGACGCAGCCAGCATGAACACTGTAAAGACAGTCTTCTCTGTGGGCCTCGACACAAAGCAGTCCACAGTGTTAGGGCAGGGGTACGAGTCACACTTGACCAGTCGAATCATCTTGTACCCAGGGTAGATCATGTAAAACATGTACATGAAGGTGACCTCAAATATGATCCGGAACAGCAGACTGATGACGTACGTCCACCACAGAGCGCCTGTGATTTTCATCTTCTGGGTCTTGATCTGCTCCAGGTCTTTGGGGTTGGTCCGACCTGACAGTTTGTAGATCCTCTTGTCGACGTGGCGGCGGTGGGCCACATGCATGGCCACCAGCAGAGCGGGAGTGGAGACCAGGATGAGCTGCAGCGCCCACAGGCGGATGTGGGAGATGGGGAAGAAGTGGTCGTAGCAGACACTGTTGCAGCCGGGCTGTTGGGTGTTGCAGGTGAAGCCGGATTTCTCGTCACCCCACACGCTCTCTGCTGCGACCACCAGGACCAGGATCCGAAAAATGAAGAGGACAGAGAGCCAGATACGACCGATGCCAGTGGAGTGTCTGTTCACGCCGCTGATGACGGCATAAAAGGAGGCCCAGTTCATTTTTGGTTCCGGGTCTGAGGGAAAAATATGAGCATAAATGAAAATGTCCACACAGAGGAGAATATCTGCATTTTGTGGATCTTGAACAATCATCAGGACGCCTTTAACACTTACACGTCACTAATGACAGAACACTTACCTGGTTCATTTATTTTAACATTTCCTGATGAAAGCTCCACTTTAGAATATACATCACTGAATGCTGCATCTATTTTTATTTAAATTCTCACCAAATTTTTTTCTTATTTTTTCTTTAAATTTCTCAGAAATTATCATGAAATTTAAAAAACCCATTAAGAAACTGTCTAACTGAAATTCAGCTCCATGAATGATTGAATGACTCCAAATGTAGCAAAACAAATGTTTAAATAGTTTTGCACAAAGTGATATGCTTTCTTTACAAGGTCTCTGACAAAAGACTTAATTTTAATCTGAGGGGAATGTTCAAATTAAGATTTATTATTAAAATATAATTCACTCTACAACACAGTCATTGAATAAACTTGTCATATTAGGCTTAAATAAACATCTCATGGTTCATAATTGTACTTTTCATATTCACATTTAACCTGTGACAGATGCAACATTACATACAGTAGTTTTTTTTTTTAAATAATATTATTACTCAGTGGTAAAATGCTGCTCTCTCTTTCTCTCTTTCTCAGTTTTCTTTGTAACCAAACAGCGTTCTTGGTTTAAGTGAAGACCGCAGCATACTGTGGTGATCTCAAATTCGGCACAATATATGAAGAGCTCTTTTCCAAAATGCTATAAAAGCAATTTAATTAAAAAAAAATTTTTTTTTTTTATTCTTTTACAATCTCATTTTAAGATAGCATCAGGAAAATTCAAACTAGGTTAATGTTATTTGCTATTTCCATAACAATTTAAACATTATAATATAGATTTCAGTGATATTGACAGAGAAAGTCAATAAAAACACATAATTTTTGAAAATGGATATAAAGCATTTTGGAAAAGAGCTATTCATATGTACTACTATATACATAATACTTTTTATAATTTAAAAAAAAATGTTAGGTTGTTTTGAGATTAAAAAATTATTCAGATTTTAGAGTTGCTAAATCTCTCAATGCTATTTTGTTTGTTTCTTCAATAATTCAGTCCATTTTATTCTTTTTTCAGGAAATGTATTAACTGTCATGTTTTGTCATCGTCAGTTTATCATTTTATTTATTTACAATCTATTCCATAATATCATTTATATCATTGATGTGTAAATGACTTAAATACCTTAAAATAAATGAATATATTTAAGGAAAAAATGGGGGGGAGGGGAATACTCAGAATAATATTCTAAAAGTTTTAGACTAATTAATTTTTTTATTATACAACAAAAATTTAAATGAATGAACTCAGTGGCTTAATTTATTCTTGAAAATCCCTGACTTAACTTTGAGTTAGATATAGAATTTTTCATGCAAAATATATTATACAATTAAGCAAAAAATGACCTCATGTATTAACACTATTTTCAGTCTATTTTATGAAGTAATTGGTGATTATTTTTGTTTTAAAAGTATTCATTCTTGTCACCTTTTTATTGAATGACTTGGTTGTTGTTTTCCCGTTCTGTCAGAGTTTATTTTAAGTCTTTTCTGCTACTGCTGCTGTTGTTATTGTTGTCTTGTGTTACCATAGTTTCAGAGTCTATTCTACAGTAAATGTCAGAGTTGTTACCAGGCTCCGCAGGAGGCGTAAGAGGCATAGGAGGCGACGTAGAGAGCGATGTTGACCCGCTGCTTTGGCATGGATGTGAGTCCAGAAAAGAAGAAAGCCTCTCTGCCCCCTCTACTGTTGGCACGCCGCTTAAGACTGAAACTCTGAGCTCTGGCACCATGTGTCATGTGACATACTTTCACCAGTCGCATGCAAAGTGGGAATCTGCCACTATCTCTAACTGTTTCTGTAAATCTCTAACAGTCGGCAGGATGATAAATGGAGCTCCCATCTGTCTTTGTGTGTGCACTTCTTTTGGATTTCATAGTCATAGTTATGTAACCACACAATAAAACAAATATCAGGCAATAAAATACAATATTTAACGGTCAATTAGCATTTTAAGATTGTTACCACAAAACCATTGGTGATATTTACTTATTTCTTTTTTTAAGTCACCAAAATCTAGTTAAAACACAATAAATGTCCAGATTCAACCAAATCAACACATTCAACTACTCTCTTCAAGCAAATTATCGTTCAACAATACCCAAAAAAAATCTCCACGATCTTACCTGTAGTGGAAGATTAGAAAAAAAGTACATCCAGCAGCATTTAGGTGGATATAGGCAGATTTTTTGTGACTACGAGTATCAGAACACCATGACTTTGCATTGCTAATGATTTCTCTCACACTAGCCACTGCCCTGCACTGGAGAGGTCATATGCCTCTATATTTGCATACAATAGGCCCATTTACCACGAGCAAACAAACAGCTTCACAAATCAGATCAAACGTTTTCATTTCTGGCCTTCTGAGGAATGTGTGTGGGATTGCAGTCTATGCTCGCGTCCTTATTGTGCTGTGTTTTGGAGAGGAAGTGGAGGATGTTTTTGACGCAGTGTGGAGTAAACCCTAAAGGTCTGAAACAAAGGCAGACCCTTAAAATCTACAGATAAGAAGACAGGGTGTTGATTATCATAATAATCAGGCTTCCATCTGGTTTTACCCATCAGCATCATCTACATTTCTGCCTAAAATTCAACCATTGACTTAAAAAAAAAAAATCCTGTTGAGCACATTCCTCCTTCACACTGTGATCAAGCGCAGTTTGACGTTGGTCTACGGAGTGGAATTAATTGTGTGTTTTTCATACTAAAAACTCTTTGTAACCCAGAGGTGAGCAAGTGTTTCCACATTGACATCAGTGTACTGAACATTTCAGAAAAATACATTTAGCAGATATTTTCTGTAAAAGGGAAGGATTTTCACGACCATTAAAAAAACTTGCAGTCTTATGTATGAATGTATGTATGTATGTATGTATGCACACATGCACGCACGCACACACACACACACACACACACACACACACACACACACACACATATGTATGTATGTATGTAGGCATGTATATATTATGTATGTATGTATATATGTATGTATGAACACACACACATATATATGTATGCACATATATATGTATGTATGCATGTATGTATGTATGTATGTATGTATGTACGTACATATGTACTTATGTATGTACAGTATGTATGCCAGTTTAAGGCCTGGTTCTGGTTTCTGGTGCTGGTACCAATCCTGGCTCAACAGTGGAGGTTATGTAAAGAAAGAAATCCAGTATAAAGCATCTGCCAAGTTAACTATATGAATAATAAACATGAGATTTATGGATGTGGTGAAGAAGGATATGCAGGTGTGCAAGAAGAAGATACAGGTGATTTGATGTGGTGACCCCTAAAGGGAGCAGCTGAAAGGAGTAGAAAGTAACCATAAGGGTCTGCAAAACTCTGAAGGGAATCTTTGCATGAAACAGGTTTGTGTTTTAGCAGAGGATCCATCCATCCGTCCATCCATCCATCGATAGATAGGTCGATCTGTTAAATGTGTTAAAAAAAAAAAAAAACAACACACTGCTCACAACCAAACTAGGCTGTACAGTCAGACAAAGCAGAAGACATCTTATGAAGAGTCAAGACTTAAGTGCATATTTTATGGAAAGTACCGGGGGTGAAGCCCGCTGAGAATGTTGTCAGTAATTTTTTTCATAACCCTAATAATAAGTAGACACGTTTTGTATAACATATAATCAAACCCATATTTTTAAACATAAATAATGAATAATGAATAATATGTATCAGAATCAGAATCATTTTACTTAGTTCATTCCCCAAGTACATGAACATATACAAGGAATTCTTTGCTTGTAGATGTTGTCTCTCTAGTAAATAAGAGATACAAAATATAATATATAAAAAAAAAATGTAAGAAAAATAAAGAATGAAAAAATAAACTATATATACGAGGGCTCTGTATCAAATTCTCTACAGTTACAGTGCATGTTTTTGTACAATTGTGGATATCAAAGACACAAAGGAAATGTATGTATGTATGTATGTATATTTATTATGTATGTATGTATGCATGCATATATATATATATATATGTGTGTGTGTGTGTGTGTGTGTGTGTTAAATGTCTGTGTCTAAATCTAGCAGTGAAAAATATGAATCCATTATCTTCATCTTACTTCAATAGGACTTATTTAAGATCATTAGTTTTGGGTAATGTTAACTCATTGTGTCATATCATATATTTGTAAAAATTGTTTAATCAATAATTTAAATATGTTTCGACATCTCAAGATAGCTGCTACATGTGTCACCCAATAATTTTTCCTCCAAATATGCAAAATGAGGACAGAAAAACATACATTTTGCCACAAAGATCAGATAAATCTGTGAAGCAGATCAATGATTATGAAAATATGCAGATACGCCTACCTAATGTATTGAAATGTACTGAAATACTTCCCTTTAAAAAAAAAAAAAAGCAATGCAGAGTATGAAACCTGCTTTTGTCTCACAATCAACCAGATTAAGTCACATTTACCTGATTTGTGTCTAACCTGCTCCACTCTATGGCCTGTGTAATTCTAATAATACTACAGTAATTACATCAAACTGAACTGAGTCTTACTGAGACCAAAAACCGAAGCTTCAGTGAGTTTTCTCTTCATAATCTGTAACAAAACCATCAGTTTTTCAGATGTGAATAACATGATTTAGAGAACGCAGGTTTAAAAACACAGTGCAGAAATTTGGTGTACAGACAGCAGTCAGCCAAAGATAAATAGAGGACAATGGAAACTAATAATAATAAAAAAAACATAATAAATAAACAAAACGAGAACAAATTTATGGTGATGTTTACACGTTTGTCTTGTTTTCATGTGACAGTTTTATTCTTCTACTTAGTGCCAGAGGTTTTTGAAGGTTAATAGTTGTTTTTTTAGAGTATGGGTTAGACCAGAATTAAAAATAGAGTTAAATTTATACGTTCAGGTGTGATGGTTAAGATGGAGTAACTGGCACAGGGACAGACAAACACTTTACATATATTATCATGTGACAGGCTCATAATGGGAAGCCATTCAATAACTGAAGGGTTTGCAGTTTGTCCTAGTCATGTGCTGTTGTGTCCTTGGGCAAGACACTTTACACTTGCCTCCAGCGCTGCTACTCACACTGGTTTGTGAATGAATGAATGTTCGGTGGTGGTTGGAGGGTCTGTAGGTGCGAATAGGCATAATAAGAATAATGCATCCACCATATTCATTCATAGAAAACCACCATATAAATCTAATCCATTATTATCCATATTTTTGGTTTGCACTTTCACATGGGGTCAATAGTTTTGTATTCTATACCCTGTACATCTGCCTCTTCCAAACTTAGGGTCCTGACCCAAAAGGACCTGCAGACGTGTTTTCAGTTAGTTGCAAATTGTCAAAATTAAATACACAATTACATAATATGTGAATTAATTTTCTAAGCTAATGCGCAGGATGATGTAAAAATTGCATTAAAAAAAGATACAATGAGATGTAAAAGGTCAGACAAGGTGAAAAAGACATAAAAAGACATAAAAAAGATTATATA
>JAPSES010000044.1:15982270-16010356 GCA_029822895.1 Maxillicosta whitleyi | reverse complement strand
GAGTTTAAAGTCGACCCATCAAGATTAAAGTCGACATCCAATTTCAACTTTATTCTTGGAATTTTGACTTTAATGTCAACATGCTGACTTGAATGTCGACATGTTGACTTTAATCTCGTCCTATCAAAAAATATCTACGCTCTGTCGTATTTTTCAGACAATAGTTCTGTTTTTTTTTTGTTTTTTTTTTTTACAATAAACCAACCAATAAATTATAGGAAATACAACAAATAACCAACAACCCCCAGTATTATATGGAAACCAGTCTATTGGTTAAAGGCACATTTTAACATTCTTGCATGACCTTTTTCTAAATATGTCTATTATTTTCAGTTGCATCATACTGGTAGTGGGGTCATTACACAGAAAATACAGATCTGTCTGTTACCAGTGTAGCCCCGTGGTGCTGGTTGTTATGATGGACATTAGGTAATGATGAGTGTCTGAAGAGCAGCCAAGAGTTGCTGTGCTTGTATAGAAATAAACCCACTTTGAGCAGGTGATAAGATGTTAATTAGCTTGTTATCCTCAGAGAAAGGATAATGAGATCCTTAAAGGTGGAGACTTTTCTGAGCGCAGAGTAATAATGTGAACCGTGGCTGCTGACTGTTGATCCGTTACATGTCCCGGTGAGCAGCACTACTTCAACTATACGAGATATATTAATTTAATGACATCTGACTTCATGAATAGTCTTTAGTAGAAAATTGGCAGACAAATGTAACACAAAACAATATCTGATTAACTTTCATAATGGTTTATGAAAAATACAGTGATTGTATGCGATAAGTTCTTGATTGATTGATTGGTCTGTAAACAAAATATTTTCACAACAAAAGTAATGAAACTACTTAATTTGGGCTAATTATAAAGAAAAATTAAGTCAAAAGTAGTAGTTGGTGATAAAGTTTATTCGGTCAGAACTTGAAATTGAATGATTTAATGTAAAAACAAGTTTTTACACAAAAGGAATATATTTGCATCTGAGTTACCAGTTGTACTTGTAAACACTGTCTGTACATTAGAATATCTGCTGTAACAGTTATGAATCTATTATATAAATGTACATTAACCTGTGGGTGGTGCCGTGGGTAGTACTGTCACCTCTGCCAAGGTCTAAGTGGCTCAGAAAATGAATGCATGAACATAAACCTGTGTGTAGTATAACTTTATCATATATATCGAGATAATTACCAGACACCACTTTTCTCTTTAAAATGTATCTAATAAAATTATGTAATATTTAATGTATTTCATCTCTGTAGTGAACCTAAAATGAGTGATGTTTGATACCACAAACTTCCTTTCCAATCCAATACTGAGTAAAATTCTGGCTGGTATCGGCGATACCGATCCGATATCGATACTTTGTACAAATACACTTAATGTCTGAAGTATCAAAAGTATTGATATTTTATAATGTAAAGATCTGGTATCTGAGATATCTGTATTTTAGTATCGATCTGCACATCACTACCAAAATTGTTATCAGTATTAAATGGATTGGCGTTTTTTTTATCAGTATTTTTACACCAGGCTAAATGTTCTAAATCCGGCTTCGGCTTCATTATAATTGATCACTGAATAAAAATTGTCTTCTTTTTCTGCAGTGTTGCCTCTAAAACTAAGTTTTTTGAGAACGCGTCCAGGCAGGTTACCAGGTATGTATCACTATTTTTCATGCACAGTGTACATATAACAGACTAGCCTCAACAGTGAACTACTAGACATCTTGCAGTTATTTGTAGCTGTGTTTTGCACATAATCGTGTATGTGTTTGTGTGTGTGTGTGTGTTTGTGTGTGTGGTGGGGGGGAGGGGGGCGGGACACCCCCCCATCACTTTGATAAATCAGTCCTTATGTCATGCCCTTACACTGACAAAAACAAAACCAGTGCCCTCCTTTGATCTTGTGGGTTGACATCCTCGCAGCCCTTCTAGTGCAGGCACTGGGTAAAAAGCGTGAAAACATCTTGACAAAGAATCTTTTTCTTCATGGAAAAAAAATGGTGATTCCATCGATGCCATTTGTCACATTCACTTTTCCAGCCTGACGTCCAAGGGCATTGAAATAGTGACTGTGATGCATTAAATTTGTCATGCCCTTTTGATACAGAGACTTTGACGTGAATGTGTGATTCACAAACTTTTATTTTTATCAGTGGGTCTAAAAGGAGTCTTTTAAAGATCAGCAAATGGTGAATCACAGGTCAAAGATAAACACCAGCCAATTTACTTCATTATGAGTCACATGCACAAAATCACAATATTATTTAATTATTTACTGGTAATATGTAATAATGTGCCTGACAGATAAGTAGTCCATAACTCCAGACTTGAATGTTACGGTTCATCCACTGTCGTTCTGGAGTAGAATAAAATAAAGTTTGTGTTTCTTTACTCGCTTACACTCATCTTGGACAACACTAAGCATAGGTTGCAAAATAGTTTTCAGCTTTGGCTGAACATTTGCACACGGAAACGTCAGGAATTAAAATCCTCAGAGAAGACAATGTCAAAAAGATGTGTGTCTGTCAGAACGTATCATATGCAGAGTGTAGTTGCAGCTTTGAGGTTGTTGTTGTTTTTTATTTTATTATTTTTTTAATTTTATTAGAGGTTGGTTGTTGTTAGTCTTTCACATGGTAAGAAGTTTGAGAACCTTAACAGATATAAGGAGGAAAATGACAACTGGAATAGTCGACCAATGGCAGGATCTGATCCAAAAGAGGTCATGAATGTCAGCCAGAATAGTTTAAGGTAATTTCATGTCATAAGTGGAAAAAACAAATGTGTAACTTCGTTCTGAAATGTATATAACAAAGCACCTTTAAATTGGAGCCTTTTTGGTTTATGTTGATATTTTGACAGAACTTACCTTCACTTCCTGCTAAATGTGCACTAGGACTTTTCAATGTGATCAGTTTTTGTACTACAACTAAACTGGATAAATGGTCACTTTATAGTGAGAGTAATCAATACCTTGATCTAGATTCCAAAATGTGGATCACATAGTGATGATATTTGTTTGTCTTTTTAGCCCGCCAACCTCTCCGACGTCTCCAGTGACAAATGTAAAAAAAGAGGTGAGACTGTAATTTTACTTTGATCCTTTAATGTACCACAGCATCAGTGCGCAGAGGAACACAACACATCATTCATTCTGGGTCTGATTTTGTTATAATTGAGACTGTGTGTGTGTGTGTGTGTGTGTGTGTGTTTTTTTTTCTTTTTTTCCTCAGAATTCCACTTAGGAAGTTTTTGTCGGCCTCTCGTGACTTCTGCATGTGCTGTACATGTGCATTAAGCTGGAGGGAGTCACCACTAATGAACTCAGTTTTTGTCTCACATGAAAGGTTCTCTATAGAAAGGTTTGTTCCGCCTCTCTGTATAAAATATTGTTAAAGGGCAACGTGATGGGAAATTGACTTTTGAATGAACTTTAATGGTCTTGCATGTCAGTGTTTGATCATTATTCCAAAGTTAGGATGAGTGATTTAATGTATATTTCTCTTTGTCTGGTATTATTTGACAATATTGTCAAATAATTATCCCGATGTTCAGTGTTAATAGGACCATTTGGCCATTTGTTGAGACTAACTGCTGTAACTGGTTATGATGCCTTAATTTGACATTTTTAACAGGTGATATTTTGCTGTAAGAAATAGATGCACCAAAGAGGACTAATGGATTAAACTCACATAATGCATATCTTATTCATTTGGCACATGGTGATGATTAATCTAGGTTTTGTTTCTAAACAAGGAAAACTAAGCATCTTGTTAGACTGTATGAAAATCCAGCTGCTGGGTGTTGGGAGACAATTTTTAGTGAAATGTACCATTTTGATTCTCAGTTAAAGTTTCAGGAACTAGATTAAAGTAAATGAAGTCGACATCTAATGATTCTCACAGTGTCTGTTCATCTTAAAGCTATTTGTTTATTCCAATTTAGTCTAAACTAGATGAAAATGTGGATAATGTGCAGTAGTCAGTGGAGATGCCTCTGTTGTTAAGCAAATAAGTCACTTTCGATAAGGTCAGCGCAGCTTATTTTTCACTAGTATCATTCCATTATGTCTGAGCTCAGCGTCAAACTGTACCTACTGCAGGTACGGCACATTGTCCAGAAACACTTAAAGATTTACTGAAAGGCATGGGGTTAAATTAAATCACAGGTCAAATACTGTATGCAACAGAACTCATGGTTATAGTTTGTGAAAATCACACTCCAGTGTTTTATTTTTTACAGCTTTGTTCTAAAAAAAATTCTATTATGTGAATTTTCCTTTTTTTCTTTTCTTTTTTTTTTTTTTCTTTTTTTAATAGTCCAACTTGAATATTCTGTTGTCTGTCTGTTTGGTTTTGTGTTAAAACAAATAAACATAAAGTGAATATTTAGATAACTCAGTATTATGCGTCTGTGTTTTTCTTCTCTTTATTTAATGTCTTCTGTCTTTGTAGTCTGTTAACCATAAAGTAATGTAAGATTATTTCTGCTTGTATAATCTTATTTATAAAGATACTTTCTTTAAGTTAAAAGCAGTCAGATAACTAATATTGCCCCAGATGCATCTTTGGTTTTATATTAACATCAGTATTTAAAGACGACAGGAAAACAAATGACAGCAGTTGCAGTTTTTATGAAAATGTCTCTGTTTGCGAGAAACTAATTGGCTCGACTTCCAACAGCATCTGTAATTTTTATGCGGATGTTTTTGACACTTAACAACCCAACGCGTATGAAATGTGATGTGAAACGAGCTGCGCTGTTATCTGAACAAAAGAAACTAATATTAATAACCTGCACACTCCATGTTCAACAGTGATGGGACTTTGACAAGTACAAAGGTCAAAACAGAAACAGTGAAAGAAAACAAAGAATTATTAAAGCACACAAGTCTTTTTCCAGTATTATTATTTATATATTGACATATTGTAGCATTTGCAGTTTTGGAGCACATGTTACTTAACAGGAAATGTATACAGTTTGGAGCAAATTGCTGATCGATTCCTGGAAATTGATCAAAATATCTTTTTAACTATTATTGTAGCTACACAGTGTTTCATTATGGTGTCGTTTCAACATTTATTTGTTTCTGAACACTGACGTAGATGTTGTTAAAAGAAAACTTAAGTACAAAGCAAATATAAAACAAAGAATACATGTGTCAGTCTTCCCTTCATGTTAATTTAGCAGCAGATGCATTCCATATAAATTCACAATGGATAAATGTCCAATAAAGTCTCCAAAATACACAGAGAAATGCTAAATACTGCACAAACAAACACCATTTACGGTTCTGTCTCTTGAACCATGTGTAAAGTTAATATTGGAACTGCTCCGACTTATTTTGGCTTGTCCCATAATGCTTCAGTGGCACCCATGTCTGTTCAACACGTACAATAAACATTTATCTGGATGTCATTCATTTTAAAACCCAATGCTCAACAGATAAGCTTTGGCATCTTTTTTTTTTTTTTTTTTTAACCAGTTTTACTGTTTATATAATGCTATTTGTGATATATTTGATCTATTTTTAAATCATTTGATAAACCAGAAACAAAACACAGATTGAATTATGAGAAACTCAGAAAATAAACTTCCCCACTAAAAATGTTAAAACTGGCTTTTTAGCAATTACACATATTATGTTTGTCATCAGTTTCTCTAATTCCAGCAGACGAGGCCTTTCCAGTCCTTTTTCTAATCCATCAGCTCATGTCATTCAGCACCACCGGTCTCAACAGGGGATCTGCTGACGTGAATAATGGAAATCTCAACAATATTCATGACTAATATTTGGTAAATTAACATGGTAACCAGGCAGCAGACACAGCAAGGACAAGAGAATGTTGTTTTTTTTTTATTATTATTATTACAGAAAAATGAACTGTATGTTCAAACTGGTTCTGGTTAACACTATTAAACATAAAAATGATTTATAGAATCTGACTGAAGAGTCAAGAGTGTTTGCTTAGTTTATTACTGTATTTCGACACTTAAGTTTTTTTCACACATGACAAACGTCAGAACTTCTTGGCCATCCTAAGGACAAAAACCCCACAAAAACTAATATGCAAGAAAATTAGAGTATTTTCACGACCACATAAAATCAGGAATGTACATAGTGATATTTAATGACCATAAACCACAATTCTTTTAAAATATTCATATTTTATTTATTTTGTTTGACTTTTGTGTTATCGTTACGCATGCACTTCTTTCTTGTATTTTTTTTTCAGTGAATTTCCTCATTGTGGGATCAATAAAGTCTCATGCAATCTATACAGGTTAATGCTAATAACATAAATATATGATGTCGACTGTGTTGGAAGTAGACCCACTGCTGTATCTGAGTCACAGTCCAATAGAGGTTCCTCCAGGTTTAATCCGTAAAATAATAATATAACTAATAAATAATGACAACTCCAAACTTTTCTCTATATTTTACAGTGGAAAAAGTAAAATTACACAATGAAAATGTTTACACCTTCTAAATATCCTTTAAAAAACTGTGAATACCATAAAAAAACATGAACAACATGACATTTGTTCAAAAAAAACAAGTGCAATGTTAACAATCTTATGCCTCATCTTATCACTGACACATAACTTACAGATCACAGTGGATCTACAAAGACATAAAACATTTAGTAACAGGTAGAATGTTATCAAAGTTGCACTTTATTGTTCATATTTGCTAAGCTTATTCAGATTTTTTGCAAAAGGATAGTTTGTAAATGTCAACATTTTCATGTAATTTTACTTTTTTTACACTACAACAAAGAGAACATTTTGGAATTGTCATTATTTGTAGATTATTATGAGGGTATTTTACTGTTCTGACCCACTTGAGACACATTTTTTTCTGCGTGGAACCTGAAAAATGACTTTAACACCCTTGATTGTTAATGTTTTTTTAACTCACAGGTCGGGTTAACCCTTTGGTGGGCGGATTTTGACCTGTGGGATGTGTGTTTGACAGCCCCAGTCTAAGAAAATCAGCTTATAGGAATAAAATCTATGAAAGTTGATCATGAATCAGTGAATTTCTGATGGAACATTCATCAACATTCAAGTCAGTTTTTCTAATGGAATTAAAAGATAAATACCCAAACCAAAAGTATCTACTGAGCTAAACTGCTCATCCACTAATTATGTCAATACATGTAAATAATTGGTGTAAAAATACATTTTGTCATCTTTTCATGGTCTTCAGATATGACCCATTTGGATGTTCAGAGGCTCCACAGTGAAGATAAAAACACCATCATCTTCTACAACATTGATTCACCAGTAAAACCCATGGAATTGGATCAATGACAGCGGAGGGAGACAATGAGTTTATGTTCAGTTTAGTATTTTCTTTGCAAAACTCACATTTTCTTCTGTTTTTTTCTATTTTGATATAATAACATTTGAAGTAACTGACTTCCCATATTTAAATCAATTATAGGAAATTAAATGTAGGAAAAAATACATGATTCATAGTGAAAAATAAAAGATGGTGATAAATCACTTAAGAAAAGATAAATAGAAAAATTCATCTTGGAACTGCCACTAAAGTAGCACCAGGTCTTTATGGGTTAAATACAGAACCTCTTTGACTCCATTAGTGAAAGATGGGCGCTTATCAACCTTCTACCAGTCAAGAATATGTTTCCAGGGTTATTGCCTAAGAGTAAAGTTAGCCGTGGGTGCTTTAATAACAATGTTATCTCCAGGAAAATCCTAGTAACTGGGTTGGGAGTTATTTATTTAAGGGTTTTTTTGATAGGGATGAATACATTTACAGTAACCACAGGTATCACTATCCGTACTTATAGCCTGTGCTATTTTGCAACACCTGTACACAATGGAATACAATCAAAATAATGTAATGTTTATTAACCCATAAACACCTTGTGCTACATTTATGGCACTCCCCAAATGAACATTTCTCGATGTTTAACCTTTCTTAAGTGATTTATCACCATTGCTTGTAATATTATCTTCCTTATTTTTTCAGTTTAAATCATATATTTTCTTATTTTTGATTCATGGATTATGTAGATGTTCATTAAAGTTCAGAGTAAATGTAAGGGTTTTATATCAAAAACAAAGAAAACTCATGAAAAAGTTACCTTTTCAGCAAAATATATCAATAACTTGACATAAAAACAAGTGTTTCCATCCACTGTCACTGATCCAACTCTGTGGGTTTTACTGGTGAATCAATGTTGTAGAAGATGACAGTGTTTCTATGGTAACTAGAGAGCCTCAATATCCAAATGGGTCATATCTGATGACCATGAAAAGACGACAAACTGTATTTTACACCAATTATTTACATGTAATGATAGGTTTAGTAGAGGAACAGGTTTTAAACAGTTTAGATCAGTAGATGGTTCTGGTCTCTGGTGGAGATTTGGGTCTTTATGGGTTAAAACTGATTACAACAGGATGCCAAGAATAAACATTGAAAATGCATCACACCTAAAATTATTGTACAGATGTTACTGAATAAACCAGGATTTAGTGGCTTTCTTGAAGGTGGTGAAGTTTGTGACAGATTTCAGACATTCTGGCGATGAATTCCAGAGTTGTGCACTTTTTACGGAAAGTGATGCCTGAACAAAAGCTGTTTTACAGAACAGGACTTTGCAATTGCCACATGAAGCTGCTCCGGTGGATCTGCAGCAGCTGTGAAATTTATTTACACAGAGACAGCAGCAAAACTATGTAAACACAGACATACTAGATTTATGTTTTGGGGCAGTGATATCTTATTTGCTTTGTGTTCAAAACTGGTTTATTTGCAACATGATAAATATATTGTATTGCCAAAAGTATTTACATGCATGAACTTTAATGACATGTTATTTTTTTATGCTTATAGACTGGCTGTGGCTCAGTTGGTATGGCGGGTAGTCCAATGACCAAAGAGTTGGTAGTTCAAATCCTGGCTCCAGCTGTTCACATGTCAAAGTGTCCTTGGGCAAGACACTGAATCTTAAATTGGTCCCAGTAGGATCTGACAGCTGCGTACTGGTGTGTGTTCTTGTAAAACACTTAAGGCACCATGAAAGTGTATAAAATGCATTATATAAGTGTATTTATCATTTCAACTGTAGGGTTTATGTGGCCATGGAAGAGATCAGAAAACCCTTATTAAATGTGGAACAACGTCAAATGTCTCAATACTATTAGTAATATAGTGTATATATAAAACTACAGCAGAATATAACCCCAAATGTGGATGATTTTCAAGTGACATCTAATACCTGTCCTGTTAATTCTATTAAACTGAATCAGAACTGAAGCTCATCTCATAGTAGAGACAGTACTTTTAGTCTAATGTGAATTTATACTGAAAATATTAAAATTCCTCTGTGTAAGATAGACGGCGATAGCTGAACACCTGATTGGATTAGCTCCTCTCTCAGTGGAACAGATAACACTTATTAAGAGTGAATTTTTCCATATTAGGCCCAGGAATGGTGAAAGTTAGAAACGCGTGGTCTTCATAATTAACCATAATGCATGGATGTCTTCTCTTGTCTCATGAAATAGAAAGAGAATATGTTTTAGCCACTTGTGACAGCAGTAATATGAAGCCATCACCAATGTTATGTGAAGTTGCATACTGGTGCTGTACTTGAGACTGTTATTTCCATGGGATTTTAATGCAGATACACAGTAGCAGCTCCTATATTTGCCACAAGCAGCTCTTTCAACTAAGGCATATGTACCAAATTTGTAGTAGGGTATCATGAAGATTTGTGGAGCTTGTACATCTGCATGACATAAGTGGAAACATGGCTGCATATGTGAGCTAAGAGGTAAATGTTCTAGGAGATGGGTGTGGTGGCTCAGAAAATCTGCATCTGGTGCAGACTCTGGAGCAAAGAGTCTGGAAACATTTCCATCCAAATGTTGGTGCCAATTTATAATCACAGAATGTCCTCATTCTCAAAGTTGTTATTACCACTCACGTACTTGATGTTGCTAAATAATTAACACCACTGTCATGGAATAGAAACCAAGAGACATGGATTTAACAGAAGGGTTTATTACTTTATTAACCCTCAAATGCCTAAACATACACTGGTGACCAAAAGTATCTACTGATCTAAAATGTGTAATAACGTTTGATCCCCTAATCCAGTGGTTCTCAAATCCGGTCCTCAAGTACCACTATCCTGCATGTTTTAGATAGTTCCCTCTTCCAGCACACCTGGTTCAATTAATGATCAGCTCATCATCACCTCTGCAGAAGCCTGATAATGATGTAATGGCTTCCAGGTGTGATGGAAGACGGAAATCTCTAAAACATGTAGGATAGTGGTACTTGAGGACCGGATTTGAGAACTACTACCCTAATCCTATAAATACATGTAAGTAAGTGTAGTAAAATACAGTTTCTCAGCTTTTCAGCGTCAGAAATGACTCATTTGGACTCTCAGAGGCTCCATAGTGAATATGGAAACACTGTCGTCTTTTGCAGAATTGATTGACCAGTAAAACACATGGAGTTTGAATAATGGTAGTGGTTACAGGTATAGAAAAATACCCACCTTTCACTGAAAATGCAGAAGATAATATTATAAGAAATAAGTTGCCACAAAAAATATGTAGAGATCTTAAAAGGTTTCAGGAAAATGAAAAATATATGTGACCGTCCGAAGAGTGTGAGTCACTATTATCATTGATGGATGTGAATAATGTAATGTAAGTAGTGTAATGATATGAAAACTAAAACAGAAAGTCAAGAGCCATAAATCCAAACAACAGGATGCTGGGATGGTGGAGATGTAACCTTTGAAAGAAACTCGTAGCCAAACTTTAAAGTCAGGATGTTTTTTTTAATCACCTTCAAAAGATGATGCAGTTTTACACCTTTGAAAAACACATATTGAAAAACACACGGAAAGGTCACAAAAGGTAAAAATCATACAAGAAATGTCTTTAAAAGTCAAGTGTTTAGACATCAAAACAGACGTTATACTGATCAATATATACAGTTACTGTAGCATAAAGAACCCAGTTAATATGCAGTTCACTGAGCGAATACCTTTCAAATTCAGTGGAAAAGCTGCAGCCTGCTGTGATTAAATCATATTATTCATAAAACTTTACAGGGACATGGAGGCGCGTGATCCACTGGATCTGACAATCTTTTAATATTCTCCATGTGAAGTGCATAATCATGCTACAGTTGCATTAAAAACACAGAAAAACCAAATCCGGACAGTCTTAATTTAAAGGATAAAGAGTTACAAAGTGTTAAGTGTTGGAACAACTTTTATAGTGCAATCAACAAATGTACAAAGATATTTAAGTGTCTATTTCTGATCTTTATCAAAATGTAATCACATTATTCTCACTGTGGTTTTTTTTTGTTTTTTTTTTTGCACATGCCAAATGCTAAACATATCCATCTTGGTTTTTGTTACATGCTGCTGTGTTGTTGGTGAATTCATTTAGCCATTGTTACCACCCCCAATTTCAATTTTATTTCTGCAAATGTTATATAAAAGGACAGAATGACCACATCTAGACATGTGCAGCTGAAACAACGCACTCTTAATGCTCCATAAAACTAGGAATCAATACAGAAAACAAAACAAAAAAAAAAACATGAAATTGACCTTCACAGCCACCGTCACCCACTGTACGCTTACAAAAAAGTACCATTCCCTCTGATAGATGTTCTGCACATTGAAGTGAATCAGTAAGTCCACAATAAACTGGTAGATAGAGGGATAACTAGGGATAGCTAAACACTGCTACTACACACACAGTTTTACAAACACATGGGGCATGCATCTATAAGCTGTCGAAACAAGAAAGGAATTATCAAAAAGTGTTACATTGTTACAGTGATATAAAACATCCCTTCATGATGTGGAAATGGCTACAGAAAAAAATTAGAAGTTTAGTTCCTGTTGGATCTCAAAAGCACAAAACAGTTCAATGAAAACAAATAGGATTGTCCAAATTGTATGTACATGCTTTAAATCTTCAATTTTTTGCTTTTTGGTGAGTGAGATATTAAAACTGGCATGTCTATTTACACAACATATATATACTTTTTTTTGTTGTTGTCATTTTTGCTCCAATGTCTGTGGTTTATCTTCATGGTATTCCACAGATTTACCCAGAGCTCTTGCAGGGTCACTCAAGGACTTTCTCCATCTGAAGTCAATCCAGTTTTGGGTTGCCTGCACACTTTCATTTTTTTGGCTTGATGGTGCACACACTGTTTACCTAATCCAATCCATGGCAATCTGAAGGAAGTTTTCTTCCAGTATATGGCTTTACTTTATATTCTGTTTTTTGTTAACACCATATTTATTCAAGCTTTGAACTGCCAAGTGTTTTTTTTTTTTTTTTTTTTTTTTACTTTTTTTTTTTGTTGTTCCTTCAATGTCAAGTAGCTACTGTCAAGATGTGAAACCGTAGATAGAAAAAACATCTAAAAAGGGGATACAGGTCTTTTTAAAGGCACTGCATTAAACACAGTATACAGTTTAACCACAGTTTTCTGCTAGATAATGCATATGTGGTGACAGTATAGTCATAAAGGTCTGTTGGTTTCTGATCTATTTGTGGTGTTTAAAACTAATTTAAAAGTTTAGCATGAATGTGTTTGTCACTCAAAAGAAGTTTGTGTTGAAGTCTGTTTTGTGACGTTCACTAACTGCGTTTCTAAGCTATTGTTGATGCTGTAGAGGAGCAGAAGTTTTCAGGAGTAAAGATTTATGCATGGGCCGACTCAGAACATAGAAACTGAAATATGTATAAAACCTATATTCATTATGTTTATCTTGTACTTGGTATGTGTTTTCTTTTGTTGTCTTGATATATATAAGCATCCAGAGAAGTGACACAATACATTTCAATGCAAGTTGTACAATGTATGATTAAATAAAGCTCATTTAGTTTGATTTCTTGTGATTTGAAGTGCACGCCAGGAAGATAAAGAACAAATATGATTTATAAGGTTCATTCATTTGGTATTAGAGGACTATTAGATGCACCAATTCGTATTTCCAATTTCACTCCCCCTTTATTTTAATGTTGTTCATGTCCTAATGAAAAAAAAAGCACATAGTATTTAAAAGATAAACAAATGATACTCCTCATTTAACCATAATATCATCCTTAATTTAACTGTAACTAAAGTGATCCATTGTAAGTCCAAGTCACAGTTCATCCTTAGTTTTAAGGAAGATAAGATACTTTCACAGAAAAAATTATTAGACCATCACAGCCATTAAAAACAATGACTGTGTAGTCAAGTCCTAAATCCTGTGTGTATCATGTGACTAAAATAGACAATAAAGAAAACATGGAATGCATAAAAGCACTGTTTTTGTCATTAACTGAAAAACTGAAGTGATTTTGTTTTTTAATCAAGAAAACATGGAAAATGGGTAGATATCAGCTCTGAAATTGAACTATTATGAGCTGTTTTTGTTGTTATCATTATATTTATCCAAACAAATGTACCTTTAGTTGTACCAGGCATTAAAATGAAGAAGAAATTGAAGCAAACAAGGGTGGTCTAATAATTTTTTCCTCGACTGTATAAAACTTGATGTTTCTTTATCACACAAACTGTGACTTTCTTAACTTGTTAAATTATCTTTTAAATTGACAAACATGATTGGATTGGAATTGTTCTAGAAATATTTACAATGGAAAAATTAACCTATTTAATAAGAACCCAACGAGATACATTTTTTAAAATCAAATAGGGAACAGTTGGATAAGACTTATTACCCCAACGAGAGCAGACTTTGTAAGACCTCACTGGTATCCAGGTTTTGTAATTCCAGTATGTGGTTATTTTTATTTTTGAGACAGCAGCAGCAGCGGGCAGCCTCCACAGGTTCTTGTTGATAGTTATTTTCTTAAATTATATTAGAGTTATTTTTATATGTCAATACAATGACATAGATATTGATGTAAGAAGTGAAGTGATTTTAATGATCAAGTAAACATGGAAAGATGGATAAATATTAGCTCTGCAATTAAACTACTATGAGCTATTTTTGTTGTTATCATTATATTTGTCCAAACAAATGGACCTTTAGTTGTACCAGACATTAAAATGAGCAAGAAATTGAAGAAAACAAGGAGTGATCTAAAAAAGTTTTCCATGACGATAAGACAAGATAATTCCAGTAACTGGTGTAGAGAGGGGCCTAGTGGTTAAGTTCTGACAAAAGGACCAATAAAGTCAAATGTTCCCCATGGCAGGTGGACCATGGTTGAAGTGAAGTTCTAAAACAGTTGAATGATCCATCAATAGTCAATAGTCACTTTTCCATTGACCCTCAAATATCACAAATATAACTTAAGCATAAAAACTTACCTAACGGAAAAACTATTCTGCCAAAACTCTCACTTTTCGACTAAAAGTTTTTGTGCTGGCAAGAGGTGGTTGCAAAATTGGTATATTACGCAAAACCACAATGGAAAGACCTTTTTTCACAAATAGTCACGTTAATAAAAAAAAAAAAAAAAAAACCCAGATGTGAATGGACGTTACAACAGGTGAAGAAGAGTTTTAAAAGAAATATGGTGCGAGATGTGAGGACACACCAGGAAACTGAATAATTTTATAATTTTGTACAAGATAGAGGGTAATATATAATAATAATAATGAATATATCTGTAAATAAACACCGTATTTATGTTCGTCACCGTGTTTATGGAATAACTTCTTGTGTCGTCTCGCGATAATAAATAAACAAATTGTAAAATTTGTGATTTAATTGAAAAACTTTACATTACGCACTTCTGTTTTTTTTTTTTTTTTTTCAAAATTTAGTAAATATCAAAGTTTTACAAATAAGCCTACTGGAAAAGCAACTACTATCTGTTGCTTTTTAAGAAGAAATGACAAATACTGCAATAAAAATGACATATTTAAGTGAAATTGGAAATAGTAATGGGATACAACTAGTTGTATGCTCTTCCAAAAATATGATTTACATTGTGAAACCTCCTTTGTACAAATGTGACTGACATATCCAAAGTTTTTTTATTTACTACATACCTGCTCTACTGTGCATGTTGGTATGTTTCACGGTGTGTTCCAGTTCTAGAGGCACGTTCTGGTTAAAATCTGCAGTAACATGAATGACTCCTGTCAAAGTTTTGGTTTTCATGGTTTATTCCCCTATCTGTAATAACTGTATGAAGGGTAAATTTCATATAAGTCAAATGTTTACATTAAATAAAGGACAAACATCATGCATAATTAATGGTAGTGGGAGTATGAGCTTGACAAGTGAATCTGTTTGTGTCTGCTCTATTGTGTGGGCTTCGATGGACACTTAGTTCTACTGCTGAAGTGGACATTTAGAGCTCTAGTTTATTGAATAAAATGTATTTTCTCACTCTTTCTCATAATTTAGCACCATAGCAGATATATTTATTAAAATGCCTGGTCTTTTTTGTCTGTTTTTGTCAATAATTGTGTCAAAAAAAACACCCTATGTGTAAATAATTCACACCCTTTTCCCAGGAGAAGTAGAACTTTCAAAATCTTTCAAGTTTTCAACATTTTTATGTAATTAAATGCCTAAAACTGTGTGTTATAAGAAGAAAAGGACAAAAAAAGAGTTGAATTTCTTCAATTTTCTTTTTAGAAATTCATGAGAAGTACAGATTGAACATTTCGGATCTTGCAAAAATCTAATTTAAACTATTTTACAACAAATCAGACAGTTTTACATTTCTGGAGCTTTCTGAGTCTGTGTTACAAGCTGTTATATTTGTCAATAGCCAGACTTATTTGATTTTAGCACTGAAACCATTCCTGTTCATGTTTCAGGGGCAGTTTGAATGATTAAAATTGCATGAAGTAGTGAGGAGTTACGGTAATTGGAAATACATATACGCCACGGTGTCACCCGTGGTCCCCGTGGTTGTTAAAGGGTTAAGTTATTACACTAATATTACTATTTGAGGATTCTGTCATGAAGTTTAGAGTTGCATCAGCTAATGTTAGAATCAATACTGAATTATATAGGCTGCTACAGTTAGCATGCTAATTAGCTTATATTTCACAACAGACATGCATATTATAAAATATAACTGCCGTTACTAAGGAGCTGAAGTCATTTAATGCCATTTTTTTTTTTTTTATATAATTGCAGTTCACAAACCACCGGGTAACATCCCTGAAGGTTTGTCTAATATTTCTATAGTCTGTGCATGGACATTTGTACACACTGTTATGGATGTAGGACATGGAGCTGTAATCAAAAATGACCAGAGGAAAACAGACTCCAACACAAACTTCACATGAAGGATCAAACAATTCTGTTTTTAAGCTTAAGTTTTAAGAAAAAGTACAGCACTTTTCAATATGTCCATTTTTTTCCCCTAGTGTTTCTCCTTCTCTTCATGTTCAATATGTTTACACACTGCATATTTCTAAGTTAATGCTTTAAAATAAGCAGTGTCAAGTAAACAGTTCAATGCATTTGCAGCCATTTTGAGAAGAAACAACTCTTTAAGTGCACAGGATCAATAAGGATGATGTGTTTACTTCTTGCATTGTGCTGCTCTGACTCAGTTAAAATGGGAAAAGTACAAAGGCAACATGTGATAAAGCTGAAGCATCTTAACTTAAGCCACTTTTTGTCCTCACTGCAGGTGTGAATAACCTACAATGTATGATTTCAGGCTCAGCAGAATTACACTGCTGTACTGTCATGTGCTGTGATGAATTACACGACTAATCATGAACATTAATTACATGAGCAGCAGATTAAAGCTAATAGTAATGACCAGGTGAAACATATAGATACAACATGAGGTTTTAGTTGCATGGTTGCTCAATGTCTGTCAGATGTTATCCACAGTGTCATTCATTTTCTTGTTCTCAGATTAATTGGCTGCAGTTTTTGTTTTATTTTTGACTTAATGCATCTTTGGAAGAAAATTCACTGCATTCTGTAATATTTGCACGTTACCTACATTTCTCAAGTGGTGAACAGTTCTTTATTTTTTGTTATTATTTCTGCTTTTTTAATTGCTGCCTTCAATTGCGTCAACACAAAAAAAAAAAAAAAACAAAAAAACACTCTTACATGTTGAGTGTAAAACAGTATCCTAAAAAGGCAAGAAACAGGATAAATAAATCATATTTGAAAAGCATGCACGCATGCTTTTTTATGGCAATGATGTGTTGAATTACTCTGAATAGTTGCAGCTGTTATTTTGGATGTTTTGTTTTGATCCTCATAAGTAAAAACATCTTAGGAAACACAAAGCAGACTAAATAATGTATTTGAATATAAATGCAGCACTAAAACATATGTAATACTATCACTACTTAGCATGAACTTCTGGAAAGTCACATCAGTTCTACTAACCATGAAGCACCACATGTATGTGTGATACAACTGTAAGTGTGTCCTACTGTATTTAGACTGACTTAAAGTATAGAATGAGAAAAAAAAACACTTGAATGTTACATCAGGAAGTGGTGAAGCAGCTGGATGTGGCTTCGTCCTGCAAATCTGACTCCACGTTACAACAACAGAAGGTTGATGTGATGCAATAAAAGCCCATTAATTTGAGACAAAAGTAACTGTATGTCCACTCGTTCTATTGTCTGTTGTTTTAAGGCACTTAAATGCCTCGCATGCTTTATTTATCGCTTTGTTTCAAATGTCATGTAATGTGCACTTGAAGGCAGCAACTGAAACAATTGGGATGGTGAGAAAAGAGCACTTTTGGGATCCATTACATGTAATTTCTTTAGTCTTTCCCTTTTTTCCCTCTGTTTCCTTTTGCTCTTTGAGTACTTTTTCAAATGTTTTTAACAATGATAGTGCAGGTGAAATAGTTTTTGTTTGGCTCTTTTTATTTTATTTATTTTTTTTACAGGTGGGCAGTGTATACGTATGTACTGTAGCATCTCAGCTCCAAATGAAAACACAAATTCAACAGGTGATGTCCTGCAAAGCGTGGACAAACCTGAAAAAAATTATTTCAATTGTGGCTAAAAGTAAAACAAACTTCTAACTAATTCCATGAGGCTAAGAGCGATTACACTGAGGGAAAACAGTACTAAGCCATTTGTTAAAGCTTATGAAGGCAACGAAGATGAATCACTATCAATGATAAAAAAAAAAGAAAAAAAAAGAAAAAAATCATTCTACTCGTGAAATAAAATTGGTTTAGCCAAACCTGCCAAGATCTTTGGTACATGTACAGAGATTATTTCTCCAATCATCTCTGGAAAGCTGACCTTTGTGGGCAGTGACTGAGCCTGGACGAAAAGGTCGAATGTAAACTGATGGAGCTTCTTCACCGTCTGAAATAGTAAGAAAATGAAAATACATGACATTGTGTGGATTTGCTGAATGCTAAATGCACACAGTTGTTATATATATTCATAAGAGTGTCTTTGGGCTCAGGTTGAAACACTCCCTCAGACAACACCAGAAAAAGGTGAACAATGAAACTGAATTCATTAAAACTTAGTGAGTATAATGTTTAATTTGTAAAGGTCAAAAAGCTGCAGGAGTCTGCGAGAAACAGTGTTCATTAGACAACGTCAAACCTTTGACCCTTGACTTTCTCTTAAAAAATGTCCTTTGCCAGAAAATGATTCTTCCAGAGAAAACACACTAACTGTATGTTAAAAACCTTAAAAATAATAATATTAAAAAAAAAGGGTTTCTCACCATCTGGAGGGAGTCCAGAAGTCGGGTGAGCTGGTAGAACCTCTGAGAACAATTGGTGTTGGTCATTCGATAGTTAATGAGCCGATCGAGTTCATTGATGTAGGTGAGACGCAGTTCATCGAAGTACTTCTGACTTTTCAGACCCTCCACTGGAACTGGTTAAAAAAAAAAAAAAAAGACGGTCATAATTATTTTCTTCAGTTTTAATCTTGGCATGAACAAGAGCAGAGAGTGAATGCTGTACCAAATAAAAGCGTTTTTGTTTTCGTGTCTCATTTCGATCCTCGTTCCACAGAGAAAACACCCCCTGAACTTACTAATGCTGAAGAGGAGCAGGGCCTTCATGCAGAGGAACTCTTCTTGAGTGATCTGCAGCAACACAAACTCCTGTGAGAGATGTCTCATCCGTATGCAGTGCTCGTACATGGTGGAGATGTGCATCCGGTGTCTGTAGCAGAAAGAGATGGAGCAAGTAAAAAAATCTGAATATTATAAGATGATTTCTTTTTGCTTTGTTAATTTTTTTGGTATGATTTAACTGGGTCGATATTGTTTCTGTTATCAGGACTATTGTAATGGATTGACGGAGTGATACTGAAAAAAGAGAGAACGTCATGGGACGGGATGAGTGGTAATGTATGACTAATAAAGATTCTTCATGTGGAGTTATTCTCTCTATGTGTTACTTCTTCTTCCTCCTAATATTAAGTAACACCTAAATTAACAAGTGTTACAATATTATTGGAGAAAATGGGAATATTTACATAAGAAAAAGCACAAGGATAAATTGCCTCATTCACCTACTGAAAATGTACTTTATTTGAATGCTGAGGGGGAGAGACATCCAGAGACTCACATTATGGCCCAATGTGGGTTGTGTTTATTATCCTTAAAATAATACGTCTACTGTGTGATCTATGGCATCTGGATAAAATAAACATCTGGTGATGACTGAGCATTTCATCGTGCCTGAATAATCTACAGGTATTTGAGGCTCTATGATCCAATATGACTGATATTAAATCAATTTACCCTGTTATTAGTCAGGAAAATAACATATAAGTATCATATTTAGCTTCCCCATAAACAAATTTAAAAAAAGACAAATGAATAGCATAAAGACATATACTCATAAAGATTGATATAGATTAATAAACCTATTTTTGTAGCTTCATTGTTGTGTTGGTTATATAAAAGCATGATGGAGGCTTCAGACCAGGGTATGGTGTAATTATAAATGCTATGGAACCAGATTAAATTCTAAATAATCTCAACAAAGAGCTGCTTTTTCCTCACAAATGTGATATTTATGAAACACAAATACAGACACTTTGAACAGAGATGTGTCAATAAGAAAACTGTGATAAAATCCACAAAAAAGCCTATGTTGAATTGACATTTCGCTGCTGTACCTGGTGTTGATATACTCTATAAATTACATGTTTTTCTTCTTTTTTATATTTCCAGTCTTGAGAACCTGCTAAAGTAAGGCAATTCAGGCAAATATTAAATAGCAACATTAATCGTGCAAGAAAATATCAAACACGAAATGAAAACTGCAGCTTTAGAAACTGGAGAAACACAAATCTGTTTATGTTTGGCTTTTATAAAAGTGTGCTGCAGTAACATGTACCTTCACATTTCAACAATCTTTAATAAATCTTTAATAATTCTGATGATTTTGCTTCTTAAAAAAAATAATTGGAAGGATCGCAATATGCAGTTTTATTTTTTATTTTCCAGACGTGGGTTTGGTTCAACAAACACCTTCTACAGTTTAGCAGAAAATGATGAAACCTTTATTTTGGGAGATTAACATGATTTAATGGATAGTTCACAAACTGTGTCAACAAAACGCCATGCTAAAAGTGATTGATTGTTGAAAATACTGACTTTGAGGGAAAACTAACAGCTCAAAAGATAAAAATTACTTCCATTAAGATTTTTTTAGGATTAGTCTGATGTTCGGTTTCACATTTATTGATTTAAGAGTTTGAGTTAAATAGCAAGTTATTCAGATTTATTTATTTAAGTAGTTATTAGGCAGGGAGGGTATTAACTGATGAATGAGCTGTTGGCTTTTTCCTGCTCCTGTTGTTATTACAGCACCCTTTAAAAATGCAACAACAGTCAAACTTTACTTCAAACTCTTTGATTTTGTTTTCATTCTTTTCCGTTACTGTAATTCAGTTGAAAATACGTTGTATTGAATGACGAAATACCACAAAATGGAAAGGAAAAATGGTGCTGCCCTTCCTGATGAGGCATGATGAATTATCCAGTCATCATCAGAAAAATGTAGCTGATCTTTGTACTTGTGCACTTGTGCGTTTCCCACAGATGCCAAAGATCACACAGCAAAAACAGCCAGTATTAAGGTAATTAACTGTGCGTGTATTTAGGTCCTTAAACAGCGGTCCATAGAAAACGACATATGGTTGTGCTTTTCCATGATACAAAGTCTTGTCATTATTACCTTTCCATGGAGTTTATGGTGCAAAAACTACTGAACTAATTTTTCATGAAACCAGGTAGAAGGGGAAATCCGTAAAAAGGAGCAGATCCTGAATTTAATTTTTTCAGGTCTCTACCCTTGTGAGACGTGTGTGAATTAAAAGCCATCTGTCCTTGGAGGAGGTACATGCCCCCTGTATTACCGCCCAGTTACCTCTATTTTAATTAAGGGTGTATTGTTCTAGGTAAGTCATTCTCTTTATTTTACACATTTTAAAAATCATAATTAGAGTCTTAAATCTCTGTCTTATAGACTGCTGTTACAGCAGAACCAGTTTTGGATGTTGAACTTTCAAGGAAATAATAAATAAATAAATAAATAAAATACTCTAAGTAGCAACAGCTGATATTCTATACAGCTATACAAAATGTATATTTAAATAAGATTTCCCTACTATATTGTGTAAAACTCAATACTGATGTGCAGAAACACCTGACTAATTAATGACAACATCTAAATAAAGCAATAAACTATGTATATAACTATAACTATATAACTATAACTATATATAAACAATTTCCATCAAAGTGATTTTGTAACTGTGGAGTGAATTAAAAGATAATGAATATAAAAGTGACATTCCAGCAAAATCTATCATTTATTAGACTTAAAAAAAAACCAAGCTTTTACAACAGGTGGTATTTGTCAAACATGGGTTTTACTGGTAAAATCAATGTAGGACATAGTGACGGTGTTGGAGTCCCCGAAAACCAAACAGGTCATATCTGATGACCGTAAAAATTGCATTTTACCTGAATTATTTACATATATTGGATTTATGGATAGAATTAGTTGTTTCAAAGTCAATGATAAAAAAAACAGGTTGGTTTGGGCTTAAATCTTCAATGTGTTACAAACCTGGCTGCTCTGTATACATATTGCATAATTGTGGTGTTGCATGGATGAATTATTAACTGACTGTGTGGATTACATGGGCTAAAGAAAAGCAGAGTTCTTGATCTGCAGAAATGCACACAGATAAGTTCAGCTTTATTAATATATGCAGCATTATAGTTTCATCAGTGTGAGTTTAATGTCAACTATATCCACACCCATTGGGCTCTTGTACACTGCACACATGCTATTTGTTTCACGCACGCACGCACACACGCACACACACACACACACACACACACACACACACACACACACACACACACACACACACACACACACACACACACAGACTGTTTTAATGTTTGAGTTCACTGAATATAAAAGCTCCTTTTTAGCACCACTCAGTTTCATGTCCTCTGGGAGCTGCGTTTCTGCTGTTTGTGTCTACTGATTTTAACAATAAATTTGCTTCCGTGTTTGTTTCTCAAATTAACATGTATGCTCAATAGCTCCGATTTATTTCCCAAAACGAGTTAAGCTTGGTACAGTACAGGTGCCTTTGAAAAGCTATAATCATTTAATCTTATTGTTCTGATTACATGCCATCTGAAATCCCATTAAGGTAATACTGAATATGAATAAAACCATCCAAACCTGACACAATAGCGACACTGTTACAATATGACTATTTTAATTTAGTAGTAATGTGGTCAAAGCCTAAGGTAACAACTGGCTTTTTTTTATTTTTTAATATTAAGGCCTGACTTACACGTGAGCTTTAAATCCAGGTCTTGCAGCTTCAGAGACTTCACTCTGGATAATAATGGGTTGTCATGATCATGATAACTTTTCTGCCTTTTAGTAAAAAATCATTTCTCGCAGCACAATTGGACATATTACATCCAAATGTGCTATGCAGTATGAATAGATGAAGCTCCAACCATGGAACCTGCACTGGCTCTAATCATAGGTCAATTTGATACTGTGATGCAAACACATTATTAGCACCAAACCTCCAAAATTAGCTTTAAAACGAATGGAATTTCCATTTAGTGATTTTATTATATATTTGAGTCAGAAGCGGCAAAACACAGAAAGTAGAAGCGAGAAGTAAAAGAATAAAATTCAACTTGTACATAGTCTTAAATGTACTCACATCACGTATAAAATTAAAAGTAGGCATTTTAGCTTTATCATACAAATAAATGGAGAGACTATTCAACCATTTTAAATTCAAATAAAATCAACATGCTGAGATGAATAAGCTTTAACTTTGCTATAATGTGTAAATCTGTTTTCAGTGTCACCAACAGAACCTTGTTTTGTTTGTCTTGTGTGATGGATCCACCGTCTTTTCTACATTTAACTGTTTCATTCATGCAGGCTGAAAAAACAGACCACCAAAGAGTACAGTCTCTGAACATACCTTTGACCTAGGTCTGATTTATGGAGTGGCACTCGAAAACTTAATAGTCTTTCCATAAAATCCTCTCTGACCACTGCCAAATAACTTTTGGATTTTGGTTATTCAGTGGTTCCCTTCCTGTTAGAAATGTTTATAACAGGCATGTATCACATCATCTAAATTTAGACATCTGAATTATACAACTGATTTTTTCTCCAGCTCAGCCAATTTTAGTCCATTTTCATGTGATGAGTTGGTTGATAGTACAGCAGGCCCTCTCTGAAAAATATTAGATCTTGTCCACTAAAAGAGACGATTATAAAACAAGGGGGTTGGGCTCCCTGCTTTAATTTTCAGACTCACCAATTAAAACAGCATACTTGAAAACGTGAGAGGAAGTGGTGTTCTACTAAACTGGAAGAACACCATTCATCCTGGCAGGACAGTCTAAATAAATACAGGAAGGCACTTCTTTCTGCTAGAACAGCTTATTTTTCATCATTAATAGAGGAAAATAAGAACAATCACAGGTTTCTTTTCAGTATTGTAGCCAGACTGACAAAGAACCACAGTGTATATGAGTAGTATTCCTGCAACCCTCCATAGCTATGATTTTATGAACTTCAATAATAATGACATTTTATTCCTCACAAATTAAATTAATGGCCATATGTCCTCCACAAATACCAGTCCACCTTTAAATCCTTCAGACCCAGAAACCCCAGCATGGACTATTGAACCATTTGGTAAAGTGGGTTGCTTTTCTCCCACTGAGAACAATCAGCTCATTTCAATAGTCTCTTCATCCAAACTGTTTGCCTTTGCCTTAGACCCAGTTCCAACAAAGCTCATCAAAGAGGCTTTACCTTTACTTATCACCACCTGCTTGATATCACCAACCTGTCATTACCAACAGTATTTACCACGGTCCTTTAAAGTAGCTGTAAACAAACCACTTTTTTAAAAAGCCCTGCCTTGACCCTGCAGTGTTATCTAACTCCAGACCCATACCCAATCAACCATTTATTTATAAGATTCTGGAGAAAATACTGTGACTTCCTTCAACCCAACAGTCTATCTGAGAACTTCCAGTCATGTTTTAGAAAACATCATAGTACAGAAACAGCATTGGTTAAAATTATCAATGACCTTCTAACTGCTTCAGACAAGTGTCTGGTTTCTATATTGGTTTTATTGGATCTTAGTGCTGCATTTGACACTGTCGACCGTCACAGATTCCAGCAACAATTGAAACAATTGATTGATGTTAAAGGATCAGCATTAATGTGGTTTACAGCCTATTTAACAGATCGTTTTCACTTTGTTAATATTAATAAAGAATCTTCTCAGTGCACTACAGTTAGTTATGCAGCTTTCAATATTATGATGATGATACCCAATTATATTTATCCATAAAACCTGATGAAGCCAATAAGCTAAATAAACTACAGGAGTGCATCAAACATTGGACAAAGATTGGATGACCAACAACTTTCTGCTGCTAAACTCAGACAAAACTGAAGTCATTTGTGCTTGGCCCAAATAATATTAGGGGTGCAGCATCCAGGGATGTAGTCACAATGGTTGGCATTACTTTGGAGCCCAATAGCAATGTGAGGACTCTACATGTTATGTTCACTCAGGGTTTATCATTTAACTCACACATTAGACTGATTTTTAAGAACTGTCTTTTTTCATCTGTGTAATTGGGTTAGCTCAAATCACATATATTTGAACACAAAATGATCTAGAAAATGGCTAGATTACTTTAACTCACTTCTCTCAGACTGTCCCAAAAAGTCTTTGAAGACCCTTCAGTTACTGCAGACTGCTGTTTCCTCATGTACTGAACAGAACCAGTATCAGAGACCATATTTGTCCTGTTTTGGCTTCTCTGCACTGGCTCCTGTAAAAGCTGGGGTAGACTTTAAAATACTGTTCCTCACTTACAAAGCTCTTCGTGGCCATTAACCTACTTATCTCAAAGAGCTTTTAGTTCCATATAATCCATCTAGAACACTACACTGTCAACATGCATTCTTGCTGGTGTTTCCTAGAATCCCCAAAAGACAGGAGCTAGAGCCTTCAGGCTCCACTATTGTGGAACCACGTCCCTGCCTCGGCCTGGGAGGCAGACACCCTCTCTATGATT
Source organism: Maxillicosta whitleyi (assembly GCA_029822895.1). NCBI lineage: Eukaryota > Metazoa > Chordata > Actinopteri > Perciformes > Neosebastidae > Maxillicosta > Maxillicosta whitleyi. The sequence goes on along the minus strand of JAPSES010000044.1, from coordinate 15,984,747 downwards.
AACGAAAGTGTCCTTTTGATGAATTTTATAGTTAAGGCAGCTCAGACTGTTAGTTATTCTGTTAGTTACTCTTAGTTATGCTATTATAGTTTTTCCTTCCACTGTCACCAAACGTTTACTCCTGGAAGATTCTGGTAGGTTTCTGTAAATTGGTTTGAGAGTCTGGTTTTGACCAGCTCTATATGTAAAGTGTCATGAGGTAACCTTTGTTATGATTTGGTGCTATATAAATAAAATTTGACTAACTGAATGATAAAAGTAACCTGAAACTTCTGCACAGTTATATACGTATGTAAATGCAAACATATATATTTATGTATTAAAACGTTTACTTACAATATCTGTTAAGGTGGATCGACAGCTATTAAGCTAAAAATGGATCTTGGTTTTCATGAGCATTAATATTCTTTGCTACACCCAGTCAACAGACTTCACCACTAGTTTTTTTTTTTTGTGAAGACTAATATTCAGGTCTGAATCATTTTCAGTCACTGGGGCTATGACACTCTGAATACTCACGACTAATGTCCCTCACTGTATTCTCCTGGTAACAAAAGGACAAATAGGAAAGAGACAGGATGCATATGCAATTGAAAGGCTGCAACCATCGCTACTTTATGTTTGCAAGATTGTAGATACTTAATGCATGAGCTTAAAAAGAGAAAGATTGGAAGAGACAGAAAGAATGAAGACTTAGAGAAACGGATGTCTGAAATATGTCTGACTGCATGTCTTTGAATATGAAAAGCAGCACTAAGACAGCAGCTGAATTCAGAATCTGTGAGCTGTACGTACTCGTTGAACACAAGGTCAGGGGCGAAGTAAAGCATCCGGCCATTAACGTTCTTATAGGACCTCCAGCCCAAAGCGAACACCATCACCCCCATCCACGACTGCTGAATGACCGTCATCTGGTCGTCCACATGGAGGTTTCTGAAGCCTGAGTAGAAGAGGAAGAGGGCAAGAAAGAAGAACAAGAATATGAAAGAAGGAGAAGAACAACCACATTAAGAAGAACAAGAAGAAGAAAGGAGAAGAAACGCAAGAAGAAGAACCACAGCAACGAGAACAAGACAAACAAGAAGAACAGAGGAAGAAGTCAACATAAATGTCAGGCTTTGAGATAAAAGCAAGTAAATACTTTGTTTATTTATTTGAAGCTGTAACTTGTAACATGTTGTGATCCAGTTTTCACAGAGGGGCTGAAGTGACATATTTTATACACATGCGTTTCCTTTTGCTGTTTGTTTGGTGTTGTTGGTTCAAACATAGCTTTCTGCCGCTATGTGTATATATGTCAACAATGAAAAAACAATAGTCTAGAACAATAGAACTGGTTTTGGTACCACGATCTCAAATCTACAGGGATGTTTGTTCAAATAATAGACTTTGGCTGCAAAATAATAGGACGACACATTAGCTCAACACACCCAAATCTGATTGAGACCAAATAAATGACATTTCAAACACTTTAAAAATTGAAGAAGACTAAAAAAAAAAAAAAACTCTTAGTCATTGAAATGCTTTTATAATATTCTGGGACAATACTAAAGTATTTCATGAACAATTAAGTTATTTTAGTGAAAGGAAATGAAAATGTTCTTTTGAGAATGAAACAAAAAGGCTGTTTCATTGAGCGCTCTGTCACAAGTTTATTTGAAGTAAGCTATATTTAAACCAGTGTCATACCTGGGAGTCCTTTGGCCCATTTGACCACTTTGACCAGCTGCCTCTCCCCGAGTTCATTCAGGCTGGTGAGCAGTGTGGCGGCGGAGTCCGGCTGACCGTAGTCATGTCCGGCATTCACCACCTCCGGCTCAATGGACTCCAGGATGTTGAGGAAGACCAGCTGGGAGTGGAAATTCAGGCTGGATTTAGGAGAGACATTCTGCAAAGCCTCTGTAGAATCCTGAACTGGATGGTCCTCCTCAGAGTTCTTCTGTTGTCCAATTTTCTTGAGTTTACGGGCTGCAAGCAAACCAAAAAAACGCTGTTGAGTTACTCGAGGATTGAAAGCTGCTACTTGGTTGAATACCCAGTCCTCAATTTTCCATCCAAGAATTATACTGAAATATACTCACAGCAATAAATGGAATATTTAGTTTCATTAGTACATACAGTACTGGAAAAAAGTTTTCAGGCAACTTTAAAATTACACACAACCTCAGCTATTATCATGAAATAGTTGTGAAAAAGTCTTTTCTGTTTCAAAAGGTGCAGCTTCATCAGACGGACAGTGACAACATGATTTCTCTGTTCCTTGTATAAAATAACAAAACTATATTCCTGACAGTTTCAACATGTCATGCGTTGGATGTGTTTCATTATCTCACTGAAACATCCAGTTTTAAAGGGATAGTTTGGGATTTTTGACATGAATCTGTATTTCATCCTCGTAAGTCAGTGTAGTACATCCACACTGACTTACCCCCGACAGTGTCCTGTGAGCCCAGTTCTGGTCCGGTTTTGGTCGAAAC
>JAPSES010000044.1:15965479-15982170 GCA_029822895.1 Maxillicosta whitleyi | reverse complement strand
ACACGGTGTGGGGCACAAAATCTTGTACCATAAATTGGGAATTTCTTTCTTTTTTTTTATTGTACTTTTGGAAATGCACAATGAAAATTCAAAAAAAAATAAATATAAAAAATTTTAAAAAGATGTGCTATTTTAAATAATGGATCCCAGGAAGACTAATTGTTACTTTGGTAGCAACTAATGGGATTCCATTTTAATACAAATAAACAGAAGACAGCGTCCAAACAATGGGTTGGGTCTTTGTTACTTTCAGATTAAGTTCAGGCAAAATTAGTTGCAGTACGATGCGATGTAATGTGATGTTGTGTTGTGGTTGGTGTGTGTGTGTGTGTGTGTGTGTGTGTGTGTGTGTGTGTGTGTGTGTGTGTGTGAACAATACAATGGCCTTTCATACAAATACTGTAGAGATTTTCTAGCCTGAACAATGAATATTTTATGTGTCCAGTGTACCACCATCTTTAGTTCACCTCCTTGTATCCCACCATCATTTATTAATCTGTCATTTTAGGTTCCTGGGTGCAGGACACAAAAAGACCATGAATGCCGCTTCGGTACATTTTCTCTTCTGAAAAAGCACTTTTGAAAAGTGTGTCTATTGAGCTATTTTACTATCAGTGTCCAGGTTAAAGATGTCATTATATCATTGGATCACCAATTTAAAGTGTGTTTCCTGAAGGGCATCAGAAGCAATGTGTTTGACAGACGGATAAAAAAGAAAGGACTAACGCAACGTGTATCAAACCTTTCACAAAGTCTCCATTAAATCTAAATTTCACACTTATTTTGTAATAGTTAGATGATTGTATCTGATCACACACACTGAATGTGATATTATTTCATAAAAAAAATATATATACTGAGCTGTAACATACTGGGGTCCAGCTGATTGAACCTCACATAAGTGGTTGGTTAATGGTAAGTTAGTCATTTATTTCAAACATGTTGGAAAATAGAGAACTCAAAAACATAATCAATCAGTCAATAAAGAAAATAGAAATACAACACAAATACACTGTTGCCCATGAAGTTGGAATCATTTTGTTATCAGATACATTCCTCTTTTTATTCCTAATTATCCAAATGAATAATCACCTTTGACCAGGTTCAGTGATTACATTTTGACTCCTAGTTACACTCTATTTATCAACAATAAATCACATTGTCACAAATATTTCATGAGAATAGATAAAATATAATATTTTAATCCAACTTTATCAGCAACAGGGTATAAAGCAACAAATATAGTCTCTCTACATACTTGAATAGAAAGAAATACACGCTTATTAAGTAAACTGTCCCCATAAGTTATTTATTATTCATTATATTTACACATGCATACACACACATATGGTTTATATATGTAATGACTGATGATTTGGTTTGGTTTTTGTGGTGTGTTGAGAAATAATGTTGTGTTGAGAAATAATAGTATGTGTAAGTAATAAGATGAATCACTCAAATTATCTGCTTCCTGTTTATCTGTTTATACAAACATTTTATATTGATATCAGACCATTATTAATGACATCTTATAGACTTGTTAATAAATTGTACCATCCCTTGTTCACCCTGAAATACATAATTGCTGCAATTAACAGGACTCTGTCATTGTTTTTACAAAGGCAAGTACTGCCAAGTTATTTCACCTTTGCACATCGTTACTGACCCTTAATTTTAAGAACTGTGCCAGATAAATACGGTGAGACTTATTATCAGAGAAAATCACACTCCCAATATTGTGTCTTAATTGTAGTAACATTGTTATTGTTTAAAAACTATTAAAGAAATGAAAGGAGCATAGGCTTTTATATAAGTGACACATCATCCAAAGTGCTTTCTCTTAAAGGGAAACTGTTGCGAACACTGCTCTGACTCCACCTCTGTCTGCATTTTTTTAACCCTTTCATATAATGGTCACTACAGTGGATGACTATTCTACAGCTGTTATATTGTATATTTATGGATTTCAATTCATACCATTACTGTAAATATGCTGTTCTTCATTAACCTGATCTACACTAACATGTTTGAGAGTAAATGAATTGCTAATTGTTACAGGACTGTAATTAACAGATTTCTTAAACAAAAAGATTTATTTTTGTATATAATCTCCATGACATGAGTAATAACTAGTATTAGAGTATGTTAAAATGTGACAAAACATCAAATTAGATGCATTAAAAATGTTTTTATTTCATAACTTTCTGGTTTTAAATACATATTCTTATATATATTTAAATACATATTCCTTGCTTTAAAAATGTAACATATGGTGTCCAGCTGAGTGGACATTTTTGTAACTCCATGAAAGATAGGTTCATTAAAAACATTTCAATTGCATTGATTTTTTTTTTTTTTTTTTTTTTCATGCCTAAAGAGGAATAAAAACACTCAGGACAAAAATCTTAACTAAGGTTCTCAAAATTCATGCACAAAATAAATTAAATTATACACAGAGTATAATAACATATTTATTTATTTATTACAACAGTGTACTTTGTAAACTGCTACAACCACCCTAGAGAACAAAGTGAGCCCAAGATGGTACTTATGAGTGGATAAATATTAGTGGATAAATAAAAAGGGGACTTTCCTCTGTTTCACAGAGTTATGAAAATTGATGGAAAAAGTATCTGATTTTCAGGAAAATGACCCTGCATTAGGAACATATAACCTGTGGGTATTACATTTTTATAGTGTCATCTTGTAGTTTTACGGTTACAGAATGATCTGGATAGGACTGTGACATTAGTTAACCTTGCCCCAGAGTTGAGTAATTCAGGCTGACTCGTGGATTCGATTACTGCTCCTAATCTTTAACAAATCTGCTTTCTGACCACCTCACCCAGGGACAGGGTGAGGACACTTACATATATACTTAAGCATATGTCTGGAACAGGGGTATTTCAGCAGCAGAAAGCAGAAATAATATTGTATGACTGTGAGACTCAAATTGTGGTCAGTTTTATCATCACCTTCATCAGTATGACCAGCTTTTGTCATGCAACACATAGAAGAAGAAGTAAGAAGAATCCCACACTTGTAAATTCTACTGTCAACTTAAAATGAGTTAATTTCCAACTGGAAGTGTAACAGTAGCAAAGACTGGCTCAAATATGTGTCAAAGTGCACTCAGATTTCTGGTTAGGATGACAGTTTGTTCTTGAGCAATAATGAAATTACTATCTAGAGTTTAAAGTCAGTGTCTGTCAAGGATTTGAAGCACCTCTGTTCAATGATCAACTATGATCAGTGCAAACTCAAACAGGAGAGAGGAGTTTGGAAATTTCTGCTTTGTGATCCGGCTCCACATACTGAAACATGTACATGTATCAGCAGTGGATGTGAAAGTAAATAAAGTATTTTTACTTGATTACTCTACTGAAGTGTGGTTTTTTTTTTTTTGTATTTGTACTTTACTTTAATAAAAATAATAATGCATACTTTTACTTTTACTTCACTACATTTTGTGGCAGTTATCTGTACTTTCTATTCTTTACATTTTGGAAATTGATGTTGTTACTCGTTAGGTTATATTAACATCTTTTCATCTAAATCTTTTTTTTTTTAAACTTTTCATCTAAATATTGCATGAAAAATCACACGCACAACATTTACACTAATCTTTTTAATCCACATAATATAGTTGTGACACTGAGCAGTGACATTGGCAGAGGCATAAATAAGTATGTCTACATTCTGTATCATAATGACACACAGACTGACATTGTGTGAGTACTTGGACTTTATACTTTAAAGTACATTTTAAAGTAAATACTTAGTACTTTTACTAAAGTAAGATTCTTGATGTAGTACTTCTACTTTTACTTGAGTAAATATTTTGCAGGGTAAAGTAGCACCACTGTAAAACAGTTACCTGCAATAACAGGTTTTAGAATCAGGACGATTGTATTATGGTCTAAACAACGCATAAAGGATGTATCTTGGTGTCTGCTCCATGAACGATAAATGGTAGAAATATATGAAAGAACCAAGAAAGATATAAATAAATAATATTTAAAAACTAAAACAATAAATAAAAACCTGGCACTAAAGATCTAATTACAAAAACAATTTGTACATCACACAGTAATGAGCACTGAGCTGCTCTCTGTAAAATGAACAGATTTTGCCCTTTGACAAAGTAATGTCCCTGTTCTGCCTCTATTTGTGGATGTAATTAAAATTCCTGTAATGATGAGTAATTTTTAATAACTTTTAAATCCTGAACAGATGCTAGCTAGACCTGAAATGGAGAAACATCAAATAATTCAACTATATTGATTTTTTTTATTCGATTGGAGCTTCCAAACAATTAGAAATGTAAAAAACCCCAAAAAACCTTAATTTAAGAGTTTATAATTAAATTAATTTCTACATTTACAACTAAATAATAAATCCAATTAGTTAAATCATTTCTCATTATATATTATGACTTTTAAGTTAGAGAATCTATGATAAGAAGGTGCAAATGTATAATTTTTTTCCTTTTGCTTCTACAAATTGTTGTAAATTTTCCTGTGAAATACCAAAAGTGAATTACATGTCCATGATGAGAACATAAGTGAAAGAAGGGTCTTTTCAGCCACAACTAGAAAAGGTGTGCCTTTTTACTGACAATCACAGCATTAGATCACATCTTCCCGCCATGGGTTTGTCAGCGACTGGTGGCAAAATTACCAGCATGTCTGCCGCTTTAATTCACATGTCTCATGTCAGCTTTGTGCTGCCAGTACAATTTTCACCGTTAACAGAATGAGAAAATGGAAGAGAGTGAAAATTGAACACAAGACTAAAATTAGTCCACTACATGTCAATCTTTACAGCCTAATATGGCGAACAGGTCTGGGTGACAGTAAGGAGAAGTGAATGGAATAGGTCTAAATTGCATGGCAGCTCAGTCAGGGGCTTGATTATCAGTAACATCCCCTATTGTGATGATGCTGCAATTGAACAGCCCGCTAAGATGTGCAGCGTAGAGAGAATAAAGTAGACAGTCTTGGGAAACCATTAATAGTTTTACTTTTAGGACTTCACTTTCCCTGTGGTGTGCTTTGTTCAGATGGTGCAGGGCATGGTGTTTGTTATAGCTCCTACTGTACAAATATACATTTAGATGAATTCTGCTTCAGTACACATCTGTGCTCTTGCACAATCTGCCTGACAGAAATGCAACAGATCATGTGAGTGACTATCAGTCAAACACATGGAACCAATGTAAATATAATATCTATGTGGTTTTGTCATGTTATAGCATTAGTACAACCGACTAAACTATAAAAATGGGAATTCAAGAAAGACAAAAAAAAAGCCTTGTTTCTTGGAAATAAGTCACAGGACCAGATCCACAGAAGGATTATGTGACTGTTACATCCACTGACCTTGAGGAAATTAGAGAAAACCATATTTTATAATTAGCAAAGGATGTGCACAGACAAGAATTTACCCCAAACTGCACCACAAAGTAATTAGCACTATGTTGCAAATGTGTTTTTGCATGTTTGCAAACCAGGATATGTTCCTTTATTCAGTGCAAAATAAAGCCCATTCTATGCAAATTAATCTTGTTACAAAAATCAGACTCCATGTGCTTTGCTGGTGCAGTTACAGTAGCAGAAAGCTAGTGTTTTCTGTGTGCACACTCACTCATTCACTCACTCACTCTGTCTTTTTCTTCAAATCTTTGAGTTTAATGACATCTATGGTGAAATACTCAGGCATATGTTAAGGGATATTGAGTGGATCCAGAGCTTATCATGATCCTAAAAAAAAAGAAAGAAACTGAAATCTGTATGTAGCTGCTGCAAAACATGTCACATATATCAGATCCTGACAGATTTGGTGTAAAAGTACACAGCCTCTTTTGGAGTTTGGAGACATCTATTATTTCAGCATGTGATGCTGCATCCAGCTCTGAGCACTGAACAGAACAGGATTGCTAATGGTTGTGTGAAATACAGATACATTTATTGAGTGCATTTATGTGATCATAAAAATATGATACATGCACTTCAGAAATGTGACCAAAAAAAAAAAAAAAAAACAGTTTAGTTTAGACATTTTCATTAGTCCATTATCAGATTCATGTATGACTCTGTCGTAGTCTCTACTATCCACTCCGCTGTGGTCTGCTGAGGAGCAGGCAGCACAGACTGGGACAGAAACAGACGGAACAAACTGGTCAGAAGGTCCAGTTCTGGCCTGGGCTGGACCCTGGACACTGTGGAGCAGGTGGGGGACAGGAGGACATTAGCCAAGCTGACGTCCATCATGGACAACACCTCTCACCTACTGTATGAGACTGTGGAGGTTCTGAGCATCTCCTTCAGAGGCAGATTGATCCACCCACAGTGGAGGAAGGAGGTGGTCCACCCACCGCCGTCAGACTGTCCAACACAACAGTTTAACCCTGTCCTGGTTGTGTCTCATATGCACTGTACTGAAATTCCACTCCAATGTAAATATGCTACATATATAGTCAGTTTTATTACTTGTTATGATTACTATTAGTAGTAGTAGTATTTCATCTCATTTGTCTTTTCCACAATCTTTTTGCTTGCACATTTCTTTATTGCACTTTATTCTGTTGCTGCCTTGACCAATGAATTTCCCTGTTGTGGGATCAATAAAGTCAGATCTAATCTAATTTACTCTAGGTATACATGGACAAACACATCAGACAAATCCAGGTGTGTTAATCCAATTTCTCAAAATCAGATACTTGCTGTTATCTAATACAGCATATCTGATTATACTCTTTACATGATCACTTGAATAATCTGATCACTCCACAAATTAGATCATGATTGGAGTTTTAGTGTGCATGTAAATGTGCTCACTGACTCCCGAACGTTGTGTTAAGATCAAGACATGAATTAAACATGTTAACCCATAAACACCCCAAAACATCCAAAAACAAATTGAACCACTTTAATACCTGTTGATCCACTAATCCTATTAATCCATGTAAATAAATGGTGTAAAATACAATTTGTCATCTATTCATGATCAACAGATATACCCCATTTAGACATTCAGTGGAAACACTGTCACCTTCTACAACATTGATTCACCAGCAGTTGGATCAGTTACAGTGGCTGGTCACTGTCTATTCTTAATATAAAACCATCAACGTAAATCTGAGCTTTAATGAACATCTAGTTCCTCTGGGATGTCCAACTCTGGTCTTCAAGGGCAGATATCCAAATGTTTTAGATATTTCCCTTTTCCAACACACCTTCAAATGATAAGCCTATCATCGAGCTCTGCAGAAGCCTGACTGTAAGGTGTGCCGGAAAAGGGAAATATCTAAAACATGCAAGATACCGGCGCTTGAGGACTAAGATTGGTGACCCCTGGTCTACATTATCAGTAAATTAAATGTAGGAAAACACTGAATTTCACTGAAAAATGCTAAATAAATAAGGTAATATTACAATAAATGGTAACAAACCAATTAAGAAAGGTTAAAGACAAAGAAAATTTCATTTGGGAACTGCCACAAAAGTACTGAGTCCTTATGGGTTAAAGACTTGAAATCCCAGATTTAACTCAATGTGTTCATCCTACCTCCAAGAGTCATTCCAGCCTCGAAACACTTCTTCAGCCGGCAAGACGGGCAGTTCTTTCTTCTCAGCTTGTCAATTGTGCAGTCATTTTTACTTGCACACAGATACTTCTGTTTGCCTACAGAGACAGAAACAAGAGGTGGATGAAATGGCTTCAAAAACTTCAAAAACTCACGTCCGCTGTGGCTTTACCTTCTGCAGCTCTCTTGAAGAAAACCTTGCAGCTACCACAGGTGAGAGCTCCATAATGGCAGCCTGAAGCCTCATCTGAACAAATCAGGCATGTCCTCTGTGGTGGGAAGAAGAACTCCATGGGGAACATGTGCTCTCTGCCGCCTTCAAACCTGCAGCCAGTACATAATGTTAAACCAATGAAATTGATCATTTTAAACTTTGCAAATCATTGTAAATGGAAAGGTACGTCATTGTTCCTTTGCTTTACTTCTTTTATTATCTAACCACTCATGCCTCAACATTTATTGGCACCCTAAAGGCACCCATATTATCTCTGCATTTACTGGATACCATCCTCCTGAAGTGTAACCACAAAGCAGTTTTTATTCACTCCCCAAAACAGTGCAGCCTCCCTGTGTGTTGTTGAATGAAGTCAAAGTTGAGAGTGTGATGTCTTTGGATGGTGTGGGAAAGGTTTGAGCGCCGAAGCCAGAGAACCGAAGGGGGGGTTTGCACACGCCCGTCTTCAGCCTTGAGCGTAGACAGATTGGAAATGCTCAGACATAACGTTACCTTAGTGACATGCTACTCAGATATCGAAGTAAAAGAGACGACTGGAGTGAAACTGGACGTCCTCCATGTAGGAGAGGGGACATATTGTTAAGTAATTGTGTGGAACTGGAATGAATGAGTGTAGTTTGAAACCACACTGAGATACTGGGAGCAGCTGGTAAATTACAGGCTTGAGTATATAAACACTTAAATGTAACACATGTTCATAGTATTTCATATTCCACTGTAGTTTTTCCTATTATTTCAGGTCCAGACCAATGTGTTGCTTCCTTTTTTTTTTTTTTTTTATAACCCCATTACAACTCTGTGCTGCAGCTCAAGCCTCATATTATAAGCGTAATGGAGCAGCACTAATCTAATAAAGATTACAATAAATCTTGTTTTGAAGCAAAAACCGAAGTGCACTGCTCTATTAGAAATTTAGACGTGTTTGAGTTGTGAATCTAGGACGGAAAATCATCATTCTTTCTTTTGGAAAAACCCCAGTAAAAGCAAGTGTGACATTACCACTGGAGTTTAAAAGCCATTATTTGATCAAACTGACTCATCAAATATAATATCTATTTATAATACCAGTGAAAAAAACTAAGCACTTGTGGATTGTGACTATTCAGTGTTTTATATAATATGTGACACTTCCTTTACCCTTTGGAGAAGAAGATATTGGGATATTTCAAAGCACAGATTTATAGATTAATACTATGTACAGTATAGTGCAAATAAGGTGTCTGAGTACATGTATGTTCATATCACATCAGATTAGTCTGTCAGCTTTTGTTTATATATGTGATATTTTTTGTTTTGTTAACGTCACATGCACACATAGCCTTGACATATAATCATATATTTACTGATAACAACATTTATATTTCAAGTGTTGCAGTGCAAACATTGATATTACATAAAATGACACACATACACACACACACACACACACACACACTTTCACATTTTCATATAGAATTGTAATAATTTAATACTATTTTAAACCATATTATCTAATTAACTGATAGACTGACACATATTAATTCCTGTAACTAAAACTACTGAATTAAAATTTCCTGCTCCTTCACTGTCAAACATTATCATTTCATTTCCTTCTACAAACATGAAGCAAATTTCAAATGTGAATCTAATAAAGTCAGCTTCTCATTTAGCTCCGTCTGAGCCCTTAATTTAAAATGAAGATACATTTACAAATATATTTGTTGAGTTTATGTGGACATGGACTTTAACTTGGGAGCACCAGCAGTTACCAAACTGGTCAAAATACACGCTGGTGTCTGTGGCTCAAAGTACAGGAAACCATAAACATACAAGTTAATGAGTCTTTTTAAATCAAACATAAATAAAAGTCAAAGCCACTACATAAAACTTTTATTTCACTTTTTTACGATTCCCTCCGGGCCTTGGCTCATCGGATCTGATATGTTTTCTTTCCACTCCTCCTTCCAGACTGAATGTGGAACTATTTCAATTCCTTAACAAGATCATTCATTTTCTCCTGCTTTTAAGTGATGCATTCATGGGTCCACATCACACCTGTAAAAGTGATCATGACTACCTCCAAATTCCTCTAAAACAAACAAATTGCATCAAACTTTCTTCCTTTAAAAAAAAACTGTGATAATGTAAATCGTCAGAAGAGCATTAGACTCTGAGCGGATGTAATTCTTCACTGTGTAACTCAAGGATTTCAGTCAAAAAACATAAAAACAGAGTTTAGTGAGATACATATATGAATAAAAAAATGTGAAACTACACCTGATTTTTCCATTAACCTGTGCTGTTTCTGCAAAATTTTCAGTTAAGGTTTATGACAATGAGATTATTGAGTCTCAACAGCTGTGACCAGACCTGAGCTCACGTGCACATGACTCTAAAGTGATCATTTGAGTGGAAAAGTAAACTGAATAAGGTCGGACGATTTCAAAGTCTGGATATAAATGATGACTGAAAGCTAAATGTGATCACAGCTGACAGTGAAGCTGTTTGGAATTTTCTCAGTGTGCCATATTAAATATAGGAAATACACTGGGCCAGTTAAATATCTACATGTCTAGTTGTTGTTGGGGTTTTTTTTTTTAAAGCAAAAGGTTTATGTTTCACTTTATAATCCTCCCAATTCCTGAGGAAGCACAATGATGCTACCACTTCTGTGTATAGTGTTTCAATGAGTTTAAAAATATCAATGGAAAAAATTAAAAACAAACCTAAGACTGCTGAATACTGTGAAAATGTATACATGGCAAATTGGGCATTTTTGGACAAGCAAACATAAACAGGCATCTTTGTGGACAGTTTTGTACACTGAAAGTCAACTATATGACTGAGACACTTCCAAAAAAGACATGCTTAGGGTTTTTACTCAGCACATATTTCCAGTGGGTTCATTGGAAAACGCTCCAGGACTTGAGGTGTCAGGCAACAAAGAAGTAGGAACTCTCAACTCTGCAGGGTTTATGCACCTGGAGGGGTGTCCTGCTCCAAAAAAACCCCAAAAAATAAAGCTAAACTGCATAGTTTTTTTTAACTGTTTCATTAAAAATCTGTCACAAACATCTATCACATTTCTTGGTCTCATCAAAAATCTTCAAATGAGGTAAATGTCCATACAAGACATGAAACAGGGTAGTAATTTTGCCTTCAGGCTTGGTTTTTTAATGCAAAGCAGATGCACCACAAAGCAGGATGGGCTGACCACACTGCGATTCACAACAGTGTGCTTTTCTCCACTGATTAGGGCGGATCAGATTCTCACGTAGCATGTGCAAAGTCCATTGGTCAGTGATCAAACTTATTTCTGCTTCTGGTTCTTTGTTTGTGTTTTAATAATCCACTGGCTAAAGGTCTTATGAACTATTATCCACAGAGATTAGTGTTAGAACGTGCTCCCAGTTATTCACCTGCCATGTGAAATCACAAACACTCCATAGTCAGATGCCCTGACACTTTCTCTCTGGTGTCGACACTGGTCTTATCACACCACATTTATCCCATATTCACAGCTTTGAAGATCTACACTACCCTGACTACTGTGTTAACAAGTGTAAGAACCATAAATGTTCATGCTGTTTTGTGCTGTTTTGTGGCATTACATTTGCACAACATATTATATAAAACAACATTATTAAAATGAATTTGGCAAATTCACTGGAAATATCAGCCTGTGACTTTTTATTTTTCCAAAAGCCATTATCATTATTATCATTATTATTATTTTATTATTATTTTTCTCTTTCATCACTACATTCAGAAATAAAGTCAGAGCATTAAAAAAAAAATCAAACATCCAGAAATCTGTAATATTTTAGGGTTATGGATTACTTTATAAAAGCAGTGTTTATATTTTTTAACCTTAACTTGATAACCAGAAATTATTCAACAACAGGAGTTCTAATATACACTGTAGTGCAACTTAGACACATCATCAGTGATGTTATTAGAACAAAATGTCTCCAAAGTCTGATGAAAATATGACTTTTGTTTGTATGTTTTATCTGTTTGGTACAATTTAGTGAACTTTTAAGTCAAATCATTTCCTTTTTTATAACTGATCTAAATAAATCAGCAAAATAATCAGTGTAAATTGTGTTAGAAAATGTTCTATTTAGTCTTGGAAGAAATACTTTATCTAATCCTATAAAATAAGAATAAAACACAGGTGACAATGAGTGCTTAGATGTTTTTTGGATCTATATTTTTTTGCTAAATGCATGAGGGCTATTAATGAAATATATGACCAGAAATCTATGATTTATGAGGTTGTCCACACAAATCACAGCCTTTACTCTCTTATTGTTCTTTCGTGGGATGAAGAATTGGCAATGCTGATGTTTGGAGTCACATAAAGGTCAGACTGATGGCAGAGTCAGAGATGGACTCTTTCTATCTGAAAATAATAGAATCTTCTTATTATAGTATTTACATGTATGGAATATCCTTATTACATCTTACCTGGGGTCATTATAAGGTACATCCAGCCACTCTCCCACCTCTGTCTTCATGTAGTTGTTGCTGGGATAGGGTGGCCTGAGCATCCCGCCTGAGTACCACTGCTCCGGACGCACCACGCTCCTCTCATATGGATTACATATGAAGGCTGTGTTTGCTGCTGTGATTTGTGAATTCATGCACTGCCTCGAAGCCCAGTCCTGAGAGTTGCCCTTGTTATTGTAGTTGTAGTTACTGCCCCACAGAGCTCCAGAAGACTCACCGGCCGTGTCCTCAAATTTGACTTTAATGCTGTACTGTTCCGGCTGATACGTGCCGTACTTGGTCTCCGGGGTTTCCACCTCATCATTGTAGACACGGCACGGCATATCTGGAAATGTTTGTCCGAATCGTGCCAAGTTGTCTGGCACCACCGGGCCATAAGGGCAGGACACGGAGGGCGCAGAGTCCAGGTGGTCGACCTCCGGCGCGCCTCGGTCCTCCGACGCGTGCGTGATGAAGTTCGGCTCCTCACTTGTTGCTCCGGTGGCTTGGAGGTCTGAAAGGGACGCAACACTTTCAGAAGTCTTAAACATGTCACCCAGGTGCCTGTGTCCGCGCATGGATATGTCCGGACACCTGTAGTCGCACACAGAGGTTTGCGCTCCGGCTCCGGGACGGTTCAGAGACACGGCACCAAACGCGTACTCCCCACGCAGGTGTTCGGTTCCACTGCACGAACTGAGAGTGGGTTCCACATCGCTGGCTTCCATGGTCAGTCCCAGAGACACGGACACGGCATTACACAACTCCCTGGCTGTGTCAGAGATTGTGGCGCAGGCGGAAAAAGAGCGGCTGTCGCCCACTCTGCGCTCTGCGGGTAATGCGTCCTCCGGAGGCACAGCAGCTGTTTGACAACACTGCTCCTCCACGCCACACACTTGGGGGTGAATCTGTCCGTATGAGAATAAGTTTGCATTATCCAACTCCTTCGACCTTCCAACATTGTTTCCTCTTGACTTTGTGCTGAAAGGGATCCGACTTTCCTCAGTTTTTAGCGCCATGCTGGGAGCGCGTCCGCCGCAGTCTGCCTTTATTTCCTGCCCCCTGGACAAAGTCGAACACACGCAACTGTCCGTCAGTTTGGCCGATCTCCCAGACTGTGCTTACTTTAACAGTAGACCGAACTTTGTGGGACGAAAGTCCCACAGGTCCCTGTAGTTGCTGCTGCTGCTCAGCCCAACTGTCACGTTGTGCAAAACGTTTTGGTAAAGGTCCTGAAGGGCTGCAGGAGTCACAAACTCCTCCTAAACTGACATCTGCTCAGGCAGGGCGGCCAGTTTGGAGCCAAATGAATTAAGGAAATGCGTTTGACAAACAGTACTTTACAAATCTGAAATCTGTCAAACTAGAAAAATGAATGAGAAATAAATTTCCCTCCTTTTTGATGTCGTGTTATTATGGGGTGCCATGTCAAACCAAACGAGTCCCACATTAAAGACGTTGTCTGAGGTATTCTAACTCTATTTATTTGCTTAGAGAAACTGTTTACATTGTGACAGACCCTGTGGTAATAATGACAAACAATTGTTCGCTCACATAGGTTTATTTATTTTTATTTTTTACATTTATTTTTTATCTACTTTTTTTGCGTATTTTTTATGCATGATGCTCCATAGTTGGTGTGGAATGGATTTCACAGCATTTTAATAAAATAGAAATAGAATAAATACCTTTCAGAGTAGATGTGTCTCTTTGTAACCCAAAAAGCAAGAGTTTATAAACTTGCAAATAAATGGATTTATTGACGCGTTAATAACTCAGGGTTGTGTATTTTCAATATAAAGGTCTGTGTTTAGCTTCTTTAAGCAGTTTTCTTTTTCTGATGAACTGTAATGACATATATCTATATCTTTTTCTATTTTGTTTATTTAACTGATGCAATAATGAGTCATAGTGGGGGTAAGTAAGTCAAGGTTTTTGAGCAGAGAAGCTTCCAAAACCATTAATGTGTAACACCTTTTCCTTTGAAGAAAAATAAATGTTGACCGCCACTTCAAAAAAAGAAGAAAAGCGAGCAAAATGCATGAATGGAAGTACTGTGGAGATTATGTAGCATCGATATGATCTACTTAATTAATTATTATTAGTAGTAATTTTATTATTTATTTATTTGTTTTTAATCATGCTCTATATTATATGTTAAGTATTTTGGAAATGCATACATTTCAACAGGATTTTAATAACGGTGTTTAGATTTTGATCAAAGTGAATTTACACAACAAGCTCCATATGTGTACCTTTACAGAATCAGCTGATGGCTGCAGTAAAAAGCTCTATTTGTAGGCAAAGCATTATGGATGTGATTATTAGAAGAAATGATTGTGTACCTGTTAAAGAAGATTGTCACATTTGAAAAAAACAAAAAACAAAAACAGTGATATGCAGTTGGCTTCACCGTAACACACAGACTCAAGGGACATTACGACATATCTGGAGGATCTATATATAGAACAGATCAGTTGCTGTAATAAGATTTTCTTCTTTTTTAGTCACTATTCATTCATGGTGCATTTCATTTCTCTGTAGTCCACAGTCAATGTCCACACTTGTCCTTGTGGGAACGAGCTCAGTCTAAACCAGTGTTATGGTTTTCATGGTTGCAGTTGTGTAACACAGTCTGCTGATTTCACTCTCCTTGGCAGACATTAAACCCAGTCCTACGAACAGGGGAAATTAGAGCCACACACAGGCAATGTGACTCATAGTTAATGTATCTGTTTCACCTTTTTGACACAGTGTATTAGGTCTTTCCCAATGACCACAACACTTGACACATGACTGACCTGTGTCCATATCCTTGTAAATTACTGATATTCATATTGTTGACAATGCAACCTTAAAGCAGCCCTGTTAATCAAACATTTATCAGGCATGACGTTAAAACTTCCTCCTCTTCTGCTAAACACTGTCTGAAGTCTTGCAGTCTGGACAAGTAAAAATACCCATTAAAAACTACTCACCTCAGTTTATGATGCATATGTGAATCACATGGCGGGTTTCTGTAAATGTTATTTCTGTTGTTTGAAGTTAACTTTTGTCAACCTGTTTTCATGAATGTAAAGATAATATTTACTAAAGTTTAGACATAGATTTTAAAATAAATATGTCTTGTCTTTTTATGTGCACATGTGGCTTGAATACTATAAAATCAGAAGTGTTAAGCCAGTGTTTTCTTTTTTTCTCTCCCTGAAGAACAGCTGTCACACTTTGTGCAAATCAGCGAGCATTGTGTTCATTGTGTATTTAACCCATAAAGACCCTGCACGACTTGTGTGGTAGTTCCCATATTGATTTGTACCTGTATTTAACCTTGCTTAAGTGATTTATCGCCATATTTCATAACATTATCTTCAGTACTTTTTATTTTTTTCAGTGAAAATCTGGTATTTTCCTATATTTAATTCACTGAATATGTACTTGGCTCATCGTGCAGAGATTAAATTTGAGTATTATTATATCAAAAACAGAAAAACCTAAGAAAAGTGACTTTTTCAGTAAAATATATACATAAGTATGTCCATGGGTTTTACTAATGAATCAGTGTTGTAGAAGATGATAGTGTTTCCATGGTAACTACAGATCATCTGAACATCCAAATGGGTCATATCTGATGATCATGAAACAATAACAAACTTTATTTTACAACAACTATTTACATGTATTGATACGATTAGTGGATCAACAGGTATTAAACATTTTATATTAGTAGATACTCTTGGTCACCAGTGGAGTTTTAGGTCTTTATGGGTTAAAAGCAAAGTTTATATAATAAAACTTTTGTCAATATAGGTTTAATATACTGTATTTATTAGATTAGATTCTCTGCAACTGAGTAAGTTTATTCTACAGTATACAGTATTTTTTCAACTGAATTAGGACCATTTTACTCTGCTGAATTAAAACATTACATACATTTTCTCAATCAGGTCCTGTTTTTATGCTAATTAGATTTTGAAAAATCGAATCTTCTGATTGAATTGATTATATTTTTGTGACATTATCAGTTGATTTTCATTAATATTTCTCATCCAAAAAAGGTTGTAGGGGGGAAAAAAATTTTCTGACAGAATGTATTGATTAAATGTTTACGAAACAAACTTCAATGATTTGAAAATACCCATATATGTTAACAAAAATGTCAAAAAAAAAAATTTAGGTTAGTTCAGAAAGCTGACCTGACTGAGTAAAACCAATGTGATTTTTGGATTCAGCACATCAAAATTATATTTAGAAAGAATAGAAAGAAATTTAGATCACCCATGATTTTGGTGGATGGTGGATGTTAGGGGTGGGTATTGCATACAACATATACGATACATATCCCAATACACACAATATATGTGCATTCTGGTACATGGTATGCGATGTGCATCCCGATAT
>JAPSES010000044.1:15939062-15949721 GCA_029822895.1 Maxillicosta whitleyi | reverse complement strand
ATAGATAGATAGATAGATAGATAGATAGATAGATAGATAGATAGATAGATAGATAGATAGATAGATAGATGTAATAAAACTTAATCATATACATTGCAAACACCATCCAGTTCAACTTACTGAAGTTTGTAAAAATTTAACACGTTTAGTCTCTGAGGCAAGAAAAAAAAAATAGACCAGTTTTAGTGAAAATAAATGGTTATATTGTGATTTTTTTTTTTTTTGTGCTTCACTTTTTACATATGAGGTCCCATCTATGTAAGTTTTATGGTATTCTTGTTTATGTTATATTAATGCCAGTATTCACTCTAGTTTTTGTGGCTTTATGTATGTTTGCTGCTGTTCACAAAAAAGCTATTTCAAGCTTCTAACTTCTCCAAAAATTGATATAATGTCCAACTAAACTAAACTAAACTAAGCTAAAGTACTTGACACTTACAACCTTCATAAGTCATCCTGTACGTC
Source organism: Maxillicosta whitleyi (assembly GCA_029822895.1). Taxonomy (NCBI): domain Eukaryota; kingdom Metazoa; phylum Chordata; class Actinopteri; order Perciformes; family Neosebastidae; genus Maxillicosta; species Maxillicosta whitleyi. The sequence continues at coordinate 15,949,256 of JAPSES010000044.1, read as the reverse complement.
TCCACTTACCTCTGATCATTTCTCATTTCTCAGATGACACACGAGCTCTCCTCAGTACAGTAGACATCTGTTTGCCTAAAACAGTCAATGCCACTGGTGCAATTTTAACTTCATTTGGAAAATTGGGCGAGACACAAGTTCATGCCGTAACGTACAACGTGGCTCATTTTAGGCCAGTTGCTGTTGTGTAACATACTGAAAACATCAGGTTACATCGTCCAGTGTGCTGATCAGTCTGTGTGGGCTAATTATGAAGTGGGTTTAAAAAAACAACAACAAAACATCATTTTACAGAGTTAGATTTTTTCACATGACTTCAAAATATGTGAAATATGTGAGGTGCTGTTCCAGGTCAGTGTTAACTTGCCAGAGGCCTTGGAGCCCTGGCAGGATTCTGACACAGTTTACAGAACGACTTGACATTTGGTTAAAATTCAGAATACGTCATAGGTGTAACAATGTTGGTCAATTTATTATTAAAAGCTATTCAAGTGCAGTACAGTAAGAATACAAACACTTTGGAAGGAAACTAGGTCAAACTTAACTTATTAATATAAGTGTGCAAATAAGAAAATGAAGGTCAAAATGACAAATAACACATTTCTATACAAAACAGAGTCATGCTAAATGAGATGCATGTGTACAAGTAACTGGAGCAGATGTAAAACTCTGCAAGAGTCTATAATGCATATGGTGTGGAAACAGTCTGTGTATTAAAACCACAAATATATTTAAAATAAATGAGTACTGAAGGCATTCTCCACTCACATATTTCTGGATTCATATTCTCATTGCATCTCTAACCCTCCTACATTTTTTTTTTTTTTAATTCAGTGATAAAACAGGAACAGGAAACACAAGGCAAACAGATAAGAGCTCTCTGTACAAAGATAGAATTTTTTTTTCTATTTTTACTGATTTCAGATTAGGAAGGGTCACATATCAGTCCATTTTGATCACATTGCATTTTCCTTTATTATAGTACATGTTTGGTGCATTCTTAAAATGTTCAAACACACACACACACAAGGTTTCTGGGCAAATGGAAACTTTATTGACCCCTTTCCTCTGTCAAACATGTTGGAAAATGGACATTTACCAGATGTGCGGTTGCACGGTTTAGGAAATAATCATAGAAAAATACTGAAAGGAAATGATAAACCATTGGATTTGCAAAACACTTTTACACTAATAGAAGTTAGATGATTTCACTTCCTCCCACACAAAGACATTTTATGTATATATGTGTATGTATAAGTCTAAAAATGCATTTTTGTGTGTGTGTAAAACTTAACACAATGACACTTGGGATTGTACAATATTTACCCTTGGTTGCAAAAAGCTTTAAAAACCTACATTATATTCAAGAGTTTTATCTATTTATGCAGAAAATCTGAAAACATTAGCACGAACTTTCATCTTACTTGTTATTCAATTTATTATTGACTTGTGTTTCAATAGAGTGTACGGGTAAATCACCCTGTTGAGATGGACGGTCAGTCTGATGAGTGACCCAGGATGACAAGTGACACCTCACTTGGGGTATTTGACAAACTGACACTCATTAGTATAGAGTGTCCAACTCAGCTTGTCAAACACACTAAGTGGGGGGCCTGATCAAAAGCAAAGATGGATCTGTAAATGTAAATGAGTAAATAAAAACACACGGAACACTCCAACCATTGTACACAGTTATCAAACACACATAAATACACTTGTATGTTCTTAATACTTGAGTGGTGTTACCTGAGTCGGCAGATCTGATGAAAGTGAAGCTGCAGAGTCTGAGGGTAGTGCTCTTCTGTCTCTCACACGAGTCCACAATGATGACACTGTGCATAAGACAATTCGTTTGACCACTGAGCTTCAGCAGAGCAAAGGGGAAGTCAAAACAAGGAAGATAACTGCACAACTAGCTCTCAGGAAATATGTGGAAATAAAGTGTCAACATGTCACGGTTGTGAAATGCTGTTGAAGGCTTTCGTCGCTCACAGCTTTGAGACGATAGTTGGTGGAGACATTTTCAGTTTTGTGCAGCTTCATGTGCTCATGGAGTTCATGGAACTCAACGTGCAGAGTTCATAAGATCAGGTTTCTGAGAAGCAGCATCCTGCAGTGTGTGGGAGGAACTTACAGAGCCATCAAGTAGATCATGTAGATAGAAAAGCTATTTAGGTTGTTAATACTAATTAGTCAGAGGACAAATGAAAGTTCTGGCAGTGCCCAACGAACGCCTTCACATGAAGAGTCTTTTCCAAATATGAACCAGATTATTTTTGTTCTCTTCAACCAGAGATTGTAATGACTGGACTCATCATCTGCAAATTGTTGTTTTGTTAATGATACTCAAATGATGGTCCTTTTTTTTTTTTTTTTTTTTTTTTTCCAGCAGTTAAAATGTTCTCTTTACTGCTTTGTAACTTCCTCATGTTACTCTGGACCAATGCGCTGTGAATCAGTCTGTGGACTTCCCTCTGCAGCCTCCACTGCACTGTACTTTGAGCTTCCTTCATTGAATAAGTGACCGAACACTTGATGTACTGTAAACCAACTGCTCAAACGTCCAACTATGAAAGATAGGTTTATCAGCAGAAGTAATACAGATTAAATTAACTGATTTAGTATTTTTAACATTAGTAGTAGTGTTTTGCATTTTACATTCAAAATCAGGAATTCTTCTCAGGTTTCATTTACTGACCATCAGTGGTGGAATGTAACGCAGTATTTTTACTTAGTTACTGTACTTTAGTAGTTGTTTTTTTTTGTATTAGTACTTTACTTAAAAATAATAATGCATACTTTTGCTTTTACTTCACTACATTTTGTGGCAGTTATCTGTACTTTCTACTCCTTACATTTCAGAAACCGATGCTGTTACTTGTTACATTATATTAACGTCTTTTCACCTAAATCTTTTTTTTTTAACTTTTCATCTAAATCTTGCATGAAAAATCACACACACAATATTTACACTAATCTTTTAATCCACATAATATAGTTGTGACACTGAGCAGTGACATTGGCAGAGGCATAAATAAGTATGTTTACATTCTTTATCATAATGACACAGTCCACAGACTGACATTGTGTGAGTACTTGGACTTTTATACTTAAAAGTACATTTTAAAGGAAGTACTTAGTACTTTTACTTAAGTAAGATTCTTGATGTAGTACTTCTACTATTACTTGAGCAAATATTTTTCAGGGTATTGGTACTTTTACTTAAGTACTAAACGTCAGTGCTTCCTCCACCCCTGCTGACCATATGGATGTAAATAAGATCCAAGTAAATACAAAACTTACTACGTGAAAACAAATTAAAAAGTAAGCTTTATATTGTCATTACCTGAACATAAAAAGAAACGTCTACAACCACAAACTACATGGATTTTACTGGTGAAATCATGTTCCACAGGTTGATTGATGGTGTTTCCACCTACTCTTTACAAAGATATGATCTGATGCTGCTGAAAAACCGAGAAGCTGCATTTTATCTGAATTATTTATGTATATTGATGGAATGAGTTGTGTAAAAGATAAGGGAATATAGACAAACACAGTATGAAATGTCATTAAGTACATGTAAAGTTATAAAACTTTAGTTGAGATAGATTTTAAGATACATTATACTGTTATATTTAGTATGTATTTTCACTTTGTTGAAGCTCCACATAAAAATGTGTTTAATTTACTAGAGTTATTATAATACATTCAATTTCTTTTTTAAGCAAGTCAAATCTACAATGTGTCGCTTCATTGCAACTATTCATTTATGTTCCACTACTTAATAAAACCTTCTGTCGTCGGAAAAATGTCTTAAATGGAGAAAATATTTACTGACCAAAAATTGGTAGCAGGTGTTTCACTGGGTCAAAAAAATATTGTGTAAATGTTTGTGAATTATGCAATGTCGGTGTAAATGTATTTCCATCCAGCTGAAACAGCTGCTGGGTCTTCATAACTTAATTCTGAGAAAATTCCACCAGTGGGCCTATTTTTATGATAAAATAAACTAGAATTAAATAGAATTATATGAAATTAATTAAAATTGTATTTAATTTATTGAAATGCTCTAAACCGACTGTTCTTGAGGCTGCCATTTTTAAAAAAAAATAGATTGTATTAGAATTTTCTTTCTTTTTTTTTGAGAAAAAAAGGGAAGAGAACAGGGAAAACATGTCACTGTTAATCACATTTAACCCTCAAAGATTTGGAACAATTTTTGTGGTGACTTTCAAATGAGTTTTCCTCTACTTTTGACTTCTCCCAAGTTCCATTTATTATACTGCTGTCTTATATGTTTTGCATTTTTCAGTAAAAAATTAGGTATTTTCTTTTATTAAATTTAAATTGGTCGTATACTGTAGATGATGGCAAAAGTAAAAGTAAATTCAAAGGTTTTTATATTAAAAAAAAGAACAAATTGAAGAAAAACAAACAGAATTTCAGCAAAATATATGATTATCTGAACAACAAAACAAATGTTTCCAGCCACAAACCTGAGTCAAGTCATTTGTGATGCTGGAGAAAACTGTGAAAAATTATTTTACCTGAATGACTGACATGTTGATAGATCTTTTTTTTATTGTTTATTTATCATTTTTATTTCTGCAGGACTGTTTGGATTAACCCTTTGCATAATAGTTAGGTTTTGACACTCAACAGTGGTTAAAATACCCTAAACATCACTCTTTTATCCTGAAATTTGATGAGTTTTTCTAAATTTTGCCAAAATACACAAAAATTTTCATATTTTAAAATGTCATACTTTTGTACAGGTGCTACAGATTTTTAGACACTGGGGCTGGTTCAGGTCAATTTTATATATAAATCACAATGGGTTTTTTTTACGTTTTTATGTGTTATATAAAACAGACAACATTTTTTCTACAAAAATTAGTTTGTAAAACTTAAAAACATATGCTCTTCCTACTCTGAAACATTATATTTATATATTACATTTATTTATTCATGTGAGATACTCTATATAGACATAAATAAAATTGTAGTTCAACATTTGACCCGAATCAAGCTGTGAAGGTTTGAGAAATGAACACTTTGTAAAGGTTAATAAAAGGTTACTAAGCAACAGATCGGTTTGTGGTTAAAGCTCAAGCTGTTGTATAGAACTGTTTCGTTTCATTTGGAACTTGATGAAATATTAACTGATTGTGTGGATTCAAAGAGCAAAAAAGCTTTTGACCTGCAAAAATATGCACAAGTAAGTTAAGCTTCATGAATACATGCAGCACCCACTTCTGAATAGTTTCATCAGTGTGGGTTTAATATCAGTTATCTTCACAGTTATTCACATATTTCATTGAGTTTAAGCATACATTTTACTGCCATTTGTCAAACTACATAGGTTTTAAAAGTCAGTTAATGTTACATATAATGATGATCCTTCCAAGTGCACCAAGGACACATCTGATGCCACTGAAAAGCTGAGAAAGTGCATTTTACCTCGATTATGTACAGGTAGTGATATTAGTCATTCAAAAATGATTTAACTCTGTGTATAATTACATAGTTTTAGTTGCTGGTGAGGTTTTTGTTTTGTTTTTTTTTTAGATGTTTTTAACCCATAAAGACCCAAACATCCAAAAGCTTCCACTGATCTAAACTGTTTAATACCTGTTAATCCACTTATCCTATCGGTACATAGAAATAATACATGTAAAATGTAGTTTTTTATCTTTTCATGGTCATCAGATATGACAAATTTGGACCTGCCGAGGCTCTGTAGTGAACGTGGAAACATCGCCATCTTCTACAACATTCAATCGCTAGTGAAGCCCATAGAGTTTAATACATGTGAGAACACTTTACTATGTGTTGTGTCGTGTCTTGTTATATCCTGTATGCCAGTTCTTACACTTTTGTTTTTTTTTAATTTAAAACTACCTTGGTGTTTAGGACTGTTCTTGTTGTTCTTGTTGTGCATCTGCACTTTATTTGTTGTCAATGTCTATGCATGGGACAGTGTGAAACGTAATTTCAATTCCTTTGTATGTCAAGTACATTTGAAGAAATTGATAAATAAATAAGACTTTGGATATGACAGTTGGTGGAGACGCTGGGTTCAGTTAAGAGTAGATTTGACTTTTTCTGTTTTTAATGTAATAATCCTCAAGTGTAATCTAAGCTTTAATGAGCATCTACATGATCAGTAAATTACATGAATGAATGAATGAATGAATGAATTTGTTTATTTTTTGGTTTGTTCGTACTCGTATATCAATCACAAACCAATGCAATAACCATAACAAACACAAAAAACAAAAATAAAGAATAGGCTAGAAGCAAAACCTCATTATTGTGTCTATCCTTTGCACCCAGTACCTGTTTACATCAAATTAAATGTGTATAGCATCGAGCACCATATATAACACCATAACATAAACAACAGCAACAACAAAAGCATATAAAAATAGAAGAAAATAGTTGATTTTCACAGAAAAAAACACAAAATACAGAGAATAATATTATAATAAATTACTTAATAAAGGTTAAAATATGGAGAAAAATGCATTTATGAACACATAAAACTAGCATTAGGTCTTTATGGGTTAAAAAGGGATTCTTCTGATGTGGTGGCCAGATCTAAATAAACTCATCAAGTTCTGAGTCATGAGCCTGAGTCTGTTTTACTTTGAAGGTGCCTCAGTCTGTTCTGAGCAGGATGAGCCGACGGTTCATCACATCATTTATCCTGATGATGTGCAGACACTGAGGAAATAGAGAGGAATCATTTTTGACAAACCGCCATACCGTCATGCGCCTCAAAGAATTGGTCGAGGGATGTCAAATTCTGTCTTTAATTGTTGAAAGGCCTTTTAAACAGAACCCACATGAGTCCAAAGCTGAAATACGGAATCAATAAGAGAAGGAACATACAGTAAATGTGAAGAGTAGAGGAAGTAGGAAGGTGGGAGGGACAAAGGTTTGAAAGGGCAGTGAGTGGGAGCAGGGACAAGCTGCAGGGGCAGGGGCTGCTCAGAACTCTGCAGAAACAACACATATATTAAAGAAGGTAAAGAAACACACATATAGTCAAAATCAGAATGAATGACAATAACCTCACATTCAAGTCAATTGCAGTTAGGGGAAAATATTTGGGGGTGACTTGGACCCAGGTATTTCTTCTTGTATTTTGTAAACAATATGATTATATAATTGTCTGTTTTTGTATATGGAATGTTGTTGTTTTTTATTTTAGTTATGAGATCTGGATGATTCCATTATTGTTTGGGCTTTGACATTTTAAGTTGGTTTTACAGTAGTTTTTGTGTGGTTTATTTTGAGTTTGATTTTGGTTATTTCTGGGGGGTTTTTTTTTTTTTAGAATTTTTATACAACTTTCTTCCAAGCATTATTGCACAAACCTGTTTTTGAACGTAGCCCATCAATGAATTCCTCCTGCCTCTGCCAACTCCTTTAACCCGTTAAGATCCACGACCAACCACAACCATCTACTGCTACAAAATATTTAATAAATTCTGAACCTTTAATTCTATCAATACGTGTAAATTATTGGTGTAAAATGCAGTTCTTCACCTTTTCATGGCCATCGGATATGACCCATTTTGACTTTTGTGTGACTCTGTAATTACCATGGAAACCCCATCATCCTCTACAACATTGATTCACCAGTAAAACCCATGGAGTTGGATGGAGACATTGGGTTTATGTTCAGATAATGAGAGATTTTGCTGAAAAAGTCTCTTTTTCTTCTGATATAATAACCTTCAACTATATTTTGAGCTTTAATAAACATCTACATGATCAGTGAATTAAATCTTGGAAAATTTTTGATTTTCACTGGAAAAAACACAAAATACAGAGGATAATATTAAAATAAATTGCAATCAACCACTTAAGGACGGTTAAATATAGAAGAAAAATCATTTGGGAACTGCCACAAATGTCACACTGGGTCCTCATGGGTTAAACCTTGATTTTGAAAGTGTATAAATAAATACTGTTCAGTCTTAAGAAAAAGTCTCTTATATGTTATTCTGTTTCACTTGGTCACGTAAATGAAGGGGAAAAAATCTGAAGGTGGAAAGAAGAAAAGGGGAAACAGCATTCATCAACTTCATAACTTAATAACCTCATAACATCAATTTATAACTTTAAAAGCTCCAATAAATTTTCTTTTACGTTCCAGACACAGCCTCATCCAACCTGACCTCACCAATAACACGACAATTTCAGTTTAGGAATGTTTTCATCATTTTTCAGCCAACGGGTGAACAAAGTTTAAGACGTAGGAGAACAGTGTTCAGTGTCTGAGGTAAAGGATATTCGTTTTTGTTTTTTGCTGTTTATTTCCACAATCATTGTCCTAACCCCAATGAAGTCATTTCTGTGCCTAACATTAATCAGTCTTTACTGATATAATACCTTGGCCACTTATTGCCATCTTTGGAGTCCCCCTGATCGAAACTACATGTTTTAACATTTGCTTCTTGTCTGTAGACGTGTCCTCCTACACTGGAAGTCGCCAAAATGTCCAGCAGAACACACCTGGATAATAGACGTAATGTCTTTCTTGAAACTGGAAAACAAAATTGTCAGTATTGTATTGTTTTTATATTGTTTTTATTTTTAGTTTTTATCATTTGTCTTGTCCAGCATCATAACAGCAGAATGGCAGTCTGTCTTTTGGTGCTAAATGCATTTATTTTGCCAAGGGAAACTTCATAGAGTATTGATATTCTACTGTCTTTATTATGACTTTTGTTGAACCACATTTTGATACCGGACCTGACATGAAGAAACAGGGGAAGGAGAATAGAGAACTTGTTTATTTTGATGCATTTATACTTCTATGCGTGTGTGTCTTGTTTTATGGTCATATTGTTTATTGATATATTTGTTTTATAATTCTATCTTTACATTACATTTGGCTGATGCTTTTATCTAAAGGGACTCATAAGGTATAGGCATGTATAGTGTAAAGGGCCTTGCAGTAAGGACCCATGTGGGATTTGAACTATCAACCTCTCGCACCAATGTCAGTGGTGTAAACGACTAAGCTATCCAGGTGCTATCTTGTAAAACTGGAAGATGTTTAAGGGGAAAAGAAAGAAACAAACAATAAAAAGTGAGTTATAAAAAAAAAAAAGAAAGTGGAAAAGGTCAAATTTTCTCTCTGAAAATGTGTCCTAATAAAATAGATTATTTAAAAAAGAGTAAAATGAGTCGATTTTAAACTATGGTAGATTCACAGCCTAAATACAAGTGTTTTGTAAAAGCTTTCAGTGCATGTTCATTATGGTCGTTTTAGAAAGAGTGATAATAAACCTCTCATATCATTTACAGGTTTGAGTCTAATTACAGTAAATGAAGCTAATTAACATTCAGGACCAAGGCCATATCTCCAACCACCTGAAAAGTCTACTGTTACCAAGTTAAACAACCAGGAAAGTACCCATCACTCTTCTCATCCATTTATTTAGCATCTGTGCCTCTTTTTTTCAGGCTCCATCTGGGTCTGTTTGTTAGAAACACACATCAGAAACACTGGGTCTGCTTCAAACTCCCACAAACCAAGACTCAACATGTCCCAGATGAGCCTGATCCACTGACCTCCTCATCCATCACCATCCTCACTTCCTTTATTCCTCCCATGATGCACCTCTGCTGCGGCTTGGCCCGTGTAAACTGAATGCGTAGTCATTTGTTCAGTAAATATACTGTTCTGTGTTGTATCATGAACATGAATAGTGATCCACTGTTGGCGTTGTGTTTGAAGGTGCCATTTTAAAACATACATGTACTTTTGGATTTGTTTTTTGTTAAAGTAATATAACTTTGTGTTCCTTAGCTCATTGTACAAACACAGTTGGTAGTTTCCATGACAAATAATCCATATATGACTGTGTTTCTGTATAATATATTTGATTTTTCCAAGTAAATGCACATGTAATATTTAACTGCACCATCTTCAGTTTTGATTTCAGGACACATTCACTGTCATATGTTTTTTTTTTTGTTTGTTTGTTTTTTACCACATAATTCTTACATAGTTCAACAATAAGGTTCATAATATTGCTTCCATCCATAGTCTCATTCATGTTTTGATTATTGATGATGTAGAATCGAACCGCTACATCCGGTCTTCATCACATCCTAAATTAGAGTCTGGACTTTATGGAGGCTAAACCATGTGTGAAAATGATGTCTCAT
>JAPSES010000044.1:15922112-15938962 GCA_029822895.1 Maxillicosta whitleyi | reverse complement strand
GACTGAAATAACCTGTTCCAGCTCCAACATTATGAACCACTGCAGTACTGACCCATGGAAGGATCAGAACTATTGGTCCAGTTAAATCCACTGAATGTCTCCTGGAATCAGAACCAAAGGTGGTGACTTCAAATATTGGATGTGTGACTTTTTTTTTGGCTGGGTAGTGTATATGCTATATATACTTTACTATTCCTACAATTACTACTCCTATTTTATTATGAAAATGCACTGTCCCACTGTAGAAAAATTAAAAATAACCAAAGTAATGACTTGATGTAAAATGTCTGAGGGGAAACTGTTGGGGACAGACATTTAAATGTATTATTATTAATATTATTATTATCAATATAGTAAGAGTACTGGTAAATAGCCCTTATGTTTTACTTTAGTTTCTAATTGAAAACTATAGTAAACTACAGTAAAACATGTTTTACAAGAGTATTGTTTAGTATTTTTCAGGACATTAGTGTCAAATATAACAGGGAGTGTATTTTGCAAATATGTATCCTGTTAAAAAGGAGTGTTATTTATTATGTTTGTAACTGTAAGAAAAGTGTGCATAGACCCTTTATATGTCCCTAGAATGTTCATTGAATAATTTGTCTCTTCTGTTAATGTAGTGGACATTTGATGGTCAGTTAAGACTTAAAGCTATGTTGTACAGTAATCTTCTCTAATAATCTAAGGAACAGAAACACACACAGTACACACACAAGTATATGCAGTAACGCTGAGTCATTCTAATTGAAACAAGGACATGTATTTACGTAGTACAGCTCACTTATCTTGAAGACACCGTTCAGAGTGTGATTCATTTCAACACAATGCTCAGGCCACTAATACCACACACAGGGGAAGTAAAGGATGAAAAAACACCACCTCCCTTGCAGTTGAGAAAGAAGAGGTTGATTTTCATCAAGTAGTTTAACAAGAATTAACTGAATTTCCTGTTGCAAAAAAGACTGAAAATTCAAGCGCCTAAATAAATTCATGAGCTTAAATCCAGAAGTCTACAAGTAGGGCATAAAATTAACTTTACCTCATCTACCACTGGCTACTGACCTCCAAAAATGTATCAGTCAAATTAAAAATCATGTCTTATTTAACTTAAATATTTGCCACCACCTCCTCGAACCATCACTTTATCGTGGTGGAGGAGTTTGAGAACCCTAAGAGCTATGCTGTCGGGGGCATTTTGGGTCTCTTGTGCTAGATTGGTCTTAGGCAAAGGACCAGAACCCCCCCGACTAAGAAGAGCAAGAGGTTGAGTACCCAGCCTGGAGGGTTACCGGGGCGCTGCACTGGAGCCAGGCCTGGGGTTGGGGCCTGTGGAAAAGTGCCAGGTGGTGGGGCCTTTGTCCATGGGGCCCAGCCCAAACAGGATACATCAGATCATCAGATTCAGCTTCAAACGACTCTTAAAAACTCACTTATATAAACAAGCATTTCATTGAACCAGGACAGTGTGTGTGTGTGTGTGTGTGTGTGTGTGTGTGTGTGTGTGTGTGTGTGTGTGTGTGTGTACATATATGTGTGTATGGAGGTGTGTTTACATCTGTATTGTGCCTGTGACCTGATGTGTACAGTGCTGGTTGTGGGTCTGTCTAATGCACCCACAGTCTGTCCGTCCATGGGAGTGGATCTGTCCTTCACTGTGGTTCTCAGGTTTTTCTTTTCCCACTGGTTTTTTGAAGTTTTTCCTTACTGAGGAGGGTCTAAGAATGGGGAATGCCCGGACATTAATCCATCTCCTTCATCTACAGTTTATTTTACTGTTGTTTGTTTAATTCTTTAAAGCCCTGTGAGGAAACCTTGTTGTTGCAAATAAAATTGAATTGAAATGTGTGAAGCTCTTTGTAACATGTTGTTTCAAAAACTGCTATATAAATAAAGATTGACTTACTTACATGGGTTTGGGGAGAAGCAGAGGTGTCCAGTGCACTGTCGATCGGATAGACGGAGGCAGGGGCCTTGGTGGTTCGATCCCTGGTTACAGAAGCTGACATTTGAAATATGGAACGTTACCTCTCTGGCGGGGAAGGAGTGGGAGCTGGTGGAAGAGGTTGAGCATTACCGACTAGATACAGTCAGCCTCACCTCAACACACAGCGCCGGCTCTGGAATCCGAGTCCTTGAGAGGGGTTGGACTTTCTCCTTTGCTGGAGTTGCTCCGGGTGAGAGGCAGAGGGCAGGGGTGAGCTTTTTGGTATCCCCCAGGCTCGCTGCCACCATGTTGGACCTCACCTCGATGGACAAAAGAGTAACTTCCCTGCACCTTCAGGTCAGAGAACAGGTCCTGACTGTGGTCAGTGCACCGAATAATAGTTCAGAGTACCCCCCCTTTTTGGAGGCCCTTGGACAGGTGCTGGAAAGCGCCTCAAAAGGGAACTCCATTGTCCTACTGGGGGACTTCATCGCTCATGTGGGCGATGACAGTGTAACCTGGAGGGGGTGGTGAGGAAGGACGACCTGCCCAATCTGAACTCCAGTGGTGTGCAGTTATTGGACTTCTGTGCAAGCTGCAGTTTGGCCATAACTAACACCATATTCAAACATAAGAATGCCCATCACTGCACATGGTACCAGGACATCCTAGGCCCCTAGTCAATGATCGACTTTGTGGTTGTGTCATAAGACCTGTGGTCGTATGTTCTGGGCACTTAGGTGAAGAGCGGTGCAGAGCTGTCAATCAACCACTCCATGGTGGTGAGTTGGATTAGGTGGCGGGGGAAGACACTGCACAGACCTGGTAGGCCCAAACATGTAGTGTGGGTCTGCTGGGAACACCTGGTGGAAGAGACTGTCAGAAAGATCTTCAACTCACACCTCCAGCAGAGCTTCAACCGCATCCTGAGGGTGGACGAGGACACTGAGTCTGAATGGGCTCTGTTCCACTCTGCCATTACCAGAGGAACCGTGTTGAGCTGCAGCCATAAGGTACCTGGGGCCACTCATGACCGTATCCCCCAAACCTGGTGGACACCAGAGGTGAGGGGAGCTGTCCGGCAGAAGGAGGCCTACACGGCGTGGCTGTCCTGTGGGTCACCAGAAGCAGCTAACATACCAACAGGCCGACGCCTCAGGGGGGAAGGCCACAACTTGCCCACACTATGTACAGTGGGGACAGAGAGCTGCTGACGTCAACTGAGGGTACAGGCAGGTGGTGGAAGGAATACTTTAAGGGGCTCCTCAATCCCAACAACATGTATTCCAGGGAGGAAATGGAGCCGGATGGACCAGTCTCCAGAGCAGAAGCCTTTAAGCTTAACTTAACAGTAAAGCCTCACATCCCATCATTCTACACTTTCCAAAAAATAGCATCTATGTATAAAATACAGTACAGTACAGTATAGTACAGTACAGTACAGTATAGTATAGTATAGTACAGTACAGTATAGTATAGTAGTACAGTACAGTATAGTATAGTACAGTACAGTATAGTATAATATAGTACAGTACAGTATAGTATACTATAGTACAGTACAGTACAGTATAGCATAGTATAGTATAGTATAGCATAGTACAGTACAATATAGTATAGTACAGTACAGTATAGTATAGTATAGTACAGTACAGTACAGTATAGTATAGTATAGTATAGTACAGTACAGTACAGTATAGTATAGTATAGTACAGTATAGTATAGTATAGTACAGTACAGTATAGTATAGTATAGTATAGTACAGTATAGTATAGTATAGTACAGTACAGTATAATATTTAGGTATATGGTATTTTTTTAGTGTAATTAAACTTAAGGTCTCTATTTTTTTGTTGTTGTGTAGATGCGTTGTTTGTGTAAATGATGTGAACATCCTGTTTCTTTATTTGGAACAGTTCTCCACACAGGAGTATTAAGTTCAAACTGACCTGACTGAACAGTTTGACTACTGTGCAGGGCTGATGCTGAAGCGCCCCCTGGTGGTTTATCACTATACTACAAACATAAGTTTACCAGGTGTGATGGTGACCTTCTTGTTTTCTCGTTGATTCTAATACCTGGTACAACTAAAGGTACATTTGTTTGGACAAATATAATGATAACACAAATATCTCATAATAGTTTAATTTTAGAGTTGATATCTATCCATTTCCCATGTTTTCTTTCTCTTCAGTTCTTACATCACTATCTGTCATTGTACTGACAAAAACCATGCTTTTAGACATTCCATGTTTTATTTTCTGTCTGTTTTAGTCACATGATACACACAAGAGTTAATCCTGGATTGCACAACCACTGTTTTTGATGGTCTAATATTTTTTTGCATGACTGGATTCAGCAAGATGATGTAAAAAGTATGAGACTAAACATGCAGATCAACAAGAAACACACAGGAGGAATAGTTTGCAATTTGTTTTTTATTCATCGAAAGGAAGCAGAAAGTTCTGATGACTAATCTGGATGAGGCACTGCCTGTTACTTTACACTTTCAAATACATGACATGTTTCCGTCGGTGTTTTCTTTGAGTTCAGATCATTAGCAGAGGGCTGTCGATGCAGGTGCTTCAGGTTTTACATTGTACAGCATCACTAAAGGTATCGTCAAAGGCACCGAAGGTTACTCAAAATCAACTGCACTTTTATATTTCATGGAAGATACAAGAAGTAAAAGCAGCAATGGGCAAAAATATCCTCTATCAAAAAGATTCTTGGTATAAATGGCACATTTTAATTTCTTAAGAGATATCAAAATAAAATACAAAGAAATATTTATCACTACAATGCATGTGAAGTCGCAAAATAGTGACAAACGTTTTCACATATTAATTTCAATGTGTGCAAAAACCTTTCTTCTGTCTTGAAATGAAACCTGGAGCGGTGTATGACTTCATGGACTTATGGTTGTGGATGTTTGTAGATTTAACACTGACAACGCCGTGACTTACGACTGGATTTATGGTACAGAACTAAAATACAGGATTTCTAGTAGCATCTAGTGTTTGACTGGTCTGTTTACAGCAAATACTGATTTGTTTTCTTTCAGTACAAAAACTCTGTCAAGCACTGCTAGATTTTTAAAATACAAAAATATCTTCAGTGGTGTCTTCTTTTATCACACCTGAAAAACCCAAATTTACAAAACACACACATGTAATTAAATACACAGACTCCTATCGATAATGCATGCATTAGAAACACCGTCCGTCTAGGACAGCAGGTAGGTTTGGACCGACTGTGACAAAGTTAACCAGGGTTTTCCAGTGCATCTTCAAATACTTTTATGCATAAAAGTTATTGAGAATTTAGGAATAATTACAACTTTCAGCTTCATATCTGACTCTACTCATGTTTAATATTGATTGAAAATTGGCCTGAAGTATAAAGTAAAAATGTACAGTACAGTAATTTCTAATGCTGTATTGTTAGAAAAGACTTCACTCATCAATGCAAAACGAAAAACTGCATTTGACTCAAATGTTATTTCTGATGAGCAGGATTTTTTTTTTTTTTAAAGGAAAAATTTTAATACTAAATATGGTAAAATCAAAAATCCATTCACTTTAATGGAGGCATTTGCTTTATAACAAGGAGAAGATACCAAATCTAGGTTTGTGTAGAAACTGAGGTGATACTACAGAAATCTAATTTATAGAGCAAATTTTTCATGGGGAATTGTACTAAAATATTTCCAAAAACTTTGGCAAACACAAATGATGCCCTCCTTCGAGATTTTTTTTTTTTTTTAAATCACATTACAGTCATTTGGTCAAAATATTTGTACGCAGGTTTTAAAGGAAATGGATCCATTAGAATATTAACAATGAAATAAACACTAAAAAGCTGGTAATTGCAAATTGATTTGAAGTAGTTCAGAAACACACAAAGTACAAAAAAACAAACTAAATGAAACTGAGCTTTAATGTCACTTGTGACTGGGATATAAATACTGAATGGTTTGTAACTGATTTCAGTCGATAAATGGTAACACTGCTCTTTTACTCTTCCACAGAAACATTTCAGAGTCGTATTAGGTGTGTTTTCTGATGTAGATTACAGGGCGTTGAGGTTTAATGGGAAATGCATCATTGTCTAAAATAATCCAGCTACTTGAGAGGAAGTGTTGCCTTCAGTATTTACAGCAGAAAAACATCTACAGTTTTCTAGATCAAATTTAGGTTGGTCTCTCATTTACTTTAATTCGTTCTCTAATCTTGATACAAAAATGTAACAGTAATAATGAACTGTTTGCCACGTATCATGAAAGGTGGCGTGAGCCCTTGACTAAAATGCTACATAAACCCCTTTGTGAGGAATGAAATACTAATAAAATACAGTATGTCCCTTTTCAACCAGTGACTTGCCTAAATTCAAAGTTAGGAATGATAACAAGTGGAATTTCCAGATCCTTATTTGTACATTGTGCTGTGTTTGCGCAGCCACGTCTTGTTGCGGATCTGATTTATTTGGGTGCAGAGAAAACAGCTTGTGTGAGGCAGGACTGCAGTCCAGGCAGAGCGGCCCAGCTGTGTGGGCTTCTTTAAAGGGTGAATGCACACATCACATGCACTCGAACTCGTCGATGCGCTGTTTGGTGTTTCCTGACCGGATCTGTCTGAGGGTCTTGTACTTGTCCCGTCCTGCCTTCATGTTTTCTGCGTGGATGATGTCGTTCACCGTTTTCTTGTTCTCGTCACGGGCATTGGCCAGCTCTGAGCTCAAAGCCTGAAGACACACAATAAACCACCATATTAGGCCAAAGTTGAAGCCATTTTCACACCAACCACATGTAATTTATTTCACATTACACCTGACAGATGAGGAGGATAAGTAATGATCTTGGTTTCTTTCGTTTTTTTGCTGCCAAAAAAGTTTTTAGTGTCAAAAAAAAGAAAAAAAAAAATGATAAAAGCTAGAAGCAGTGTTGTTTTCACAATGGGAAAAAAAGGAGTTTGATGCTGAAATCATAGTTAATTATGAATGTAATAAGTTAATATGCGATGTTATTATCTTTGCTAAATTGGATGTTTGTTGATCCATGGTTCAGACTAAACTACGACAGTTCTGACCTTGTTTGGTTAATTCCAGACAGATCTTTAGTGCAACTACTGACATCACAAACCATACAAAAACCAGAAAGTGATTAGTGGTTTTACTGTGGCTCTCTCTTTCTCTCTCTCTCTAAAAACAGAGCTATAATATAAACTATCCACCATTTTATTTTCACCACTTACTACAATAACCAGCTGTGAGTTTTTGTTTGAAGAAAACTTGATGATACAGATGTAATGAGCTTCATACTTGATTCAGTGAATGATGCAGTCTGTGGATATGTGGTGTTGATTTGTTAGTGGTTTTGTTGGTCTTCAGTGTGTTCTAGTATGCGACTTCCCTCAGTTGAGAGTTTGGAATATTAACACAATATAAAACCCCCTTATCCCCAAAACATTTACCTTGCACAAGATTTGTTAATACTGTACTGTCATTATTTTATATTTATCAGTTGTTATATAGGTCAGTACTGATTTACAGCATCTGTGACGTCCGTTTTCTTTATTTTACTTTTTGTCTCTTTCTCTTATCAGTGTGGATAAACTCAGGGACTCTGCTGAGAGATGACAACTTTAGCCTGGAATCACATTTCTAGTTTAGTTATACAGCAGAAGTGTGTGTTTTTGTAAACAAAACCATTAAAACTACTTAAAACTTTGGGGATGTAGGTGAATATTAGCATATTTGTAATATTATGTGTGTTGATACTGTACCGAATAGTTTTTAAGATTTATGGAAGACAGTTCACAACCTGGCCACTAGATGGCAGCATTGGAATTTATCTCTCAATAATTACCATCTATAATTTTAAGTCCTTAAATGAAAATGATTCTTTTTTATAATGTTTCTATTTCTTTTGTGATTCTTGAGTCACTCTAATGGTTGGTTATTCATACATCACACTTGGTGCAGCACATTGTTCTCACACCTGGTTAAAACTGCTGCATAGAAGTTTTGTTTACTTGTTTACAGTATGACAATATAGTGGTTATAATAAGTTTATCCTGAGACATTTTAGTATTTCTACTATTTCCAGTTTCCACCAATATACAACTCATTAAAATAATTATTTTTTAATTAAAAAGAAAACTATTAAAAAATAGTGCTAAACCTCTTCATCATTGAATTCAATAGGTCTTGGATGGATGGATTTAATGGGTATGAACAATGACTTACGAGTAGATGTTTCTGTAAACGTTCATTCTTCTCAGCTTCAGTCATGCGCTCCTCTTCACTGCGGTCTTTGTATGTGGCGGCAGATGTAAACTCTGCGCTGGCCTCAGCGCTGCTCTCATCGTTTTCATCATGCTCGTTCTCTGCATTGAGTGGTTCCTGAACATGAGCGACCAGGACTTTGTTTTTGAGCTCTTCTTTGGTCTTCTCCAGGTCTTCCTGCACCATTGTGGCCTGACAGGAAACATTAACAATAAGATGATTGTGTGTTCTAAGACAGGTCATGGACAGGTTCTGTCCATATGTATGTAATAAACAGATGCAGATATTAAGTTATTTGTTGAATGATTACTTAAATTATGTCAGAATCAGAAAGGTCTATATTGCCAAGCAAGTTTGCACATACAAGGACTTTGTTTTGGATTTTTTTGGTGCTTAACAATACACATGCAAAAAAGAAAGTACTTCAGTACTTGACATGGGGTTAAACCTCATTCATTAGAACCAAAGGAGTGGATTATGTTACCTGTTTTACTACCTTCACTGGCTCCTTATTGTACTGTTAATGACAGACATATAATCCACTACACAATCTAAATGGGTGAGATTTTCACCGTGAGATGTTGGGAATAAGATCCCACAGCTAACAGTGGAATGTCATCTGAACTCCAGCAAATTGCGCAACATGGAAACCACCACTTAGTGTAGTGGTGTTTTATAAGCCAGTGCATCATAATGGTCTAAAACACTAAAACAGGATTTCCTCTGTACAAAGACAGCTGCTGCCACAAGCTGCATGAGTCACAATGCCCAAAAATGAAGGGGCCGGACTGGCACACATGGGTTTTTACCAAAAAAGACATGAGGCGAGCTTTGTGCTTTAACCCCCCCGCCCCCAAATACACTCAATACAGCAGGAATGTCTGTCTTTATTGGGCCACAAAGGAGGGCCTCTGCAGTAAAACTGAAACTGAATCTAAATTAACATTGTCCCAGTATTTCTATGAAATGTAATGTAGTAGTAGTAGTAGTAAAAGTTAATGTCACCTTCATCTGCCACTCAGTAGCCTCGTCTTCTTTCTTCTTCTTGGCGTCTTCCAGGAGGGAAATCTTTGAAGTGAGCTCTGCCAACTCTGTGGCCTGAACAGACAAAAACATGTTTTAATAGTCACATTAAATCCTCAGTAAATGAAGAAACTAACTAAACGTGTTGCATTTACTGAAATAAAGTGTGTGTTTCCAAATTAGAATCAAGCCAACAAAACTGTTGAAAATTAAGTTTTAGTGGAAGTCCAATTAATTAAACTGTAACATGTTGGTAAAACCCTGGCACATATGCTGTAGTAAAACAAATGTCACATTAACATGAACATCTGGGTGTACGGTTTTGTGTTTAATTCCTTAGGGTCAGCCGTATGCGTTGAGTGGATGAACTGACCAGGTGTTCTTGGTTCTTCATCTGGTTCTCTGACTGCTGCAGCAGGGCCGTCTTGGCTTCCTCTGCACCTCTCAGATCCGTCTCCAGACGTTCAGCCTCCTCTTGAGCTCGTTTCCTCTCCTGCTCCAGCTCTAGAGCCTTCTGTGTTTGCTCTTCCAACTCTGTGCATACAAACATTTACACAGAATTATGTCATGAACAGCATTAAGACAGAAAAAAAAAAATCCTTGTCAGTGTTGGTATGAATATCCACAGGTCACCCACCTAGTTGGGCTTTTTTTGTTTGTTCCTCAATTTGCTTTAATCGCTCCATGAGCTCCTCCTTTTCCTTTTCAATCTTCTCCTTCTCCTTCTCTGCAAGTTCTCTTTTCCTTTTTTCATTCTCCAGCAGAGCTCTAGTGGAAATAGAGAGAAAAAGATGAAGTATAGATAGCTTTATTGTCTATTCCACGTAAAATCAGAAAGTTCTCTTTTGTCACACAAATGTAAAAAAACAAATTGAGGCATTAAACACACCCCAACAAACACACACACACACACACACACACACACACACACACATTCGAACCGATAAAAACAAGTAAAACACATGAAATAACTAAAAACACAATGCAGCCTATTTTGTATTGTTAAGAGCAGCTATTTCTGAGGGTAGGATGTGTAGGAAAATATTTTGTGACTGAAGCTACACAATAACAAGACAGTCTTTAAAAAATAAAGCACAATGATCCTATACTGTGTTTTACCACATACATATATCAGGCTATGTCATATAAACAAACAGATGCTATTCTTACCTCTCCATCTTCTTCTGATTTTTCTCCTCTCGAGCCTGAGCCTTCATCTGCTGCACCTCAATGGTGTCAGGTTTGCGGCGGCGCATGTACAGCTCGTGGTTGCCCATGCATAGTGCCAGGATACGTTTGTTAATGCGAAGTCTGGGAGCGTAGAACACAAAGTCCTAAAATACCAAAATAGGAGAATTTATCAGAAGTCATACAATCACCGGTTAAACATTCTAAACTGTTAACAAGATCCCTTTAAAAAATGGATTCACATACAGGCGCTTTCTTATCAATTGGTTTAATGACAAACTTCTTGTCATTGAAGGAAATGTTCCTTATTTCACTCCAAGGAAATCCAATTTTGGGTGTCATTCTGCAGAGAAATTGTAAAATCAAAACACATGGTCAGTTGCCTTAAACTTAACAGAAATAAGCAAATCCCAACTCCACATATTCATGGTGATAACAGTGATTCTGTCAATGTGACATCACTTACTTGTCATTCTGTTCATAGATGTTGAGTCCCAAAGCATCCACTCCCAGCCAGAGCTCTGTCCCTTTCTTATTCTTGATGTTGAAGTAGTTGACTCCATACATCTCAAGATCTTGAGCAATTTTCAGGTACTCCATCATGGATTCCTCTCTGTGAACAACACATTCACATGGGAAATGAAAGGAAAGAATGGACGGTTTGGGTGATTCTGGTTACTGCACAGCACAAATCAGACAATAATGAGTGTCACGTCTCATGTATGGATGGTCTTTGTCAGTAGTTACCTGAGCATGCTCTTGTGTTCCTCGTGCCACACTTGAATCCTCTCCTCCCACTGATCCTTGTTGAGTTTGTGCTGGTCCAGGACTCTGAAAACATGAGGAATATATCAACAGACTGGCTTCAGTATCACCCCACCTCTTACTTTAATGCATGTTTTACAAAACATTACAAGTGTTGAACTGTTTTCTGAAAACTGTGTCCACACTATGAGATTCTTAGCTTTACAAAGTAAATTTAGAAGGTATATGCTTAATTATTGTTGATATAAATCCAGTTTTCTGTGCATTAATAGGCCTTTTGTGCTAAAATGTGTGTCATAGCAAGTCACAGAGGTAGGTAGCTAGTACAAAAATAGGTAGTACAAAAATTATGCAAATTCACAAATTCAAACACAAGTCTAAATTAGATAGAAAAAGAGGAACTTGGTGCAAATGAAAAAATGCCCCACAAGACACATAAAAACATGCATAATCATCAAATGTTCTGCAAATAGCGAAATTAGGGGGGCGGTGTCAGCAGAACAGCTCAATGCAGAGACACACAGGATGGAGAGAGACAGTGGGACGACGAATAGCTGACTGACAGCGTTTCAAACTACAGTGGAAACAAATTGCAGTTATGCCGTAACAGGGTCATGTGACTTTCATTTAATTCTATTTGACACTAGGCTGTTGTCTATAAATGCTGACTTGAAAACGCTACAGATTTGGAGCACTTCCATTGTACTGACTGGTTATGCAGTATTTTTTGTTTGCAGATATTTTCTCAGTTTGCATGGTTTCTCTATTTGCAGAGCATGTGATGATTATGCATTTAGTTTTTGTTTCTTGTAGTGCATCTTTTATTTGCACTATGTTCCTCTTTTTGTACCTTGTTTAGACTTGTGTTTGACTTTGTGAATTTGCCTCCTTCTCTTAAATGGGAAGCATTGGGCCATTGTAATGGCCCTTGTCAAACACCGTAAAATGTAGTATGCTTACAAAAAGTAATAATTGAGTCAGTTTTTCAAAGACACATTACATAACACTAAAGGATGTACAGTAGTACACTACAACTGCAGATATGACATATTACACATATGTATTTTTAATATTACTATATTTAATAAAATATTGAAGCCTTTCAGTTTTAGACTTCAAAATAAAACTTAAAAAAGATAAATGTAGATTAATTATATGGGCATTTATGCTATAATCACTACAAAGGAAAAAATGACCTCAACAGAAATGTACTGATTTTACACTTAATTGTTGCCAAAATAAATATAAAGATAGCTTTGCAGCACCTGGAGGGTTCAAATTCAAACTGTATGAACTACTAGGGTCCAAATACACAAATAAATGAACCAAAGACTAATAAAAGTGGGTTTAGATAAATATGAACCCTTTAAGATGTTCTTTGGTGAAGAGAATGACTTAGTTCAAACACAGTGGACACTACGTTTGTAGGTAAATTAAAACCTTTTAGCAGTTCTAGAGCTGCATTTCAGGGACTCCTTAATGTGACACTTAATACAGAATTAAAAAAAAAAAAAAAAAGAAAGATGCTCAGAACTTAAAAAAAAAAAAGTTCCAATCTCGTCTTAGTCTATGGATGCACCTGAATGGTTTAAAAACACTTCCTTTTTCTAAAGAGTGTTCTTATGACTGTATAGTTTCAGAGATGTGGTTACCTCTGAGGGAGCAGATGTTCACTGGAAAGGTAGCCTGGTGTGTGGACTTCCTTATTGTAGTCGGCGTACTTGGCTTGCACTGCATAGGAGGCCAGGAGGACCGCTGTCTCTGGAGGACAGTAGATGTCGTCATTTAAGATTCCCTCCTTCACCTGCAGGAAGAACAGGCGCTGCGTGGCCTCCTGGATTAACTCCTCGGACACATCCTCAGGGAAGAACTTAGCACGGAATTTAAACAGCAACGGGCTTTCCTTCCTCACATCCTGGGCTGTCACCTAAAATATATGTGTCACGAGCAAAGGGTAGAGGTTAGACTCCTTTACACAGCTTCAGTCAGAGGAAGGTGTCGTTTATTGAAGACCTCACCTTCTTGTTGAGCTTGAGCCATGTAGAAAAACCCTTTGTATCCTGGTACTGGAGTCCAAAGTACCAAACCTCCCTCAGTCCAATGGTTTTGACAACCTTACAATGACACGAAATCATCATAAATATGCCTCTCATTACACATAACATTTACTATTTAGTCCAAGGTAAGACTAAAAGTATCTAGAGCTGATGATGACATAATAGTAGATATGTAAACAGTTCTGCATACTTGGTCAAAGAGCTGCTTTCCTGTTGTATTGGGCTGAATGGCGAACTCCAGTTCAGCATCCATTGTGGTGACTCTCACACTAATCTGAGGAAGAGAACAGAGAAGAAGAAACATTTAATCATCATCATCATCTTAAGGCGTGTATTGTCTCTCTTCATGCATCTAAGAATTGCTGGCACAGTCCCCCGCTCATGTAGTTATTACAATTAATGGAAAATAAAACTAAAAGCATAAAAAGCAATGAAAAAATAATGATGTCAACCCCAAGTTTTTCTAATTAATATGATGTTATAGAATGAAACAGTTTTGCACTGAATCATATTCCAAATCATTTACATCCTGTCTTTTTCAACTCTTTAAATCAAAACTATCCTGGTTATACAAATTGTAAACTTATAACAAAGAATAAATAAGTGGTTTCAGGCACAACAAACCCTGCCCCTTGCATGTATTGTAGTTTATTTTGGTATCACTTCAGCTGATGTCATCGTGTCTATGCATGTGCTGATGCCAGCGTATCAGTTGTCTCTCTATATACATGTGTCAAATTTAGTAAATTGAAACAAAATTAATGTTTTTATAGACATTTGAAACTTTGACCTACTTTTCCCAAAATGTAATGGCATAAATTCTGGGACACTGGCAATATTTAAACCAAATTTGGCATGAATTGAACCGATGGTTTTGCCACTTACAGACAACTGAAATTGAGAAAAAGATTTAAAAAGTTCATTAAAATTTTTTTTAACTTTGACCTACTTTTCCCAAAATGAAACGAGATCTATTCTGGGTCACTGGCAATCTATATAAACCCAGTTTGATATGAACTGAACCAGTAATTTTCCAGCTGGAGTGTTAACAAACAAACAAACCCAAAAACAATACCCGTTTCCTCCCCTTTGGGGGGTGGGGTAATAAAAGTAAGATAATAATTGATTCATTGGGTAGATTATTTTAGTGGGTGTTTCTATGTTCATAAAACAGCTACAACAAAAAAATACAATAAAAGAAAGAACCTGAGACAGAAGCTTCATCTGAAGTTCTGAGTTTCAGTAAAGTCAACAGTTGCACAATCAGAAAACCGCACCCACCATCATCACAGCTCAATAACTTATTTGTGAACAGCTCCACTGTGCATATTGGGATGCTCTGGAAAACAAGGTAATTCAACAATCTAATCATCCCATCTGCAAACAATCATCCATTTACATGCAGGATTCATTGATTGTGTCTGTAGTCCACCACTGTGTACAGTAAACGTACCAGTCTGACTTTGGCTCAGCAGCACACAACTTATCTACAGGAAATAACCACATCCTCTGGTGGCTGTGCCTTACGAGGCACTGCTGCTAAACACTGAGCTCTCTGGAGAGTCGACTACATCCTGTCATGTATCAAACAACCTGTCAGCTTTCTACTAAGCTATCTGAGCCAGCAGACATGGCTCAGACACGAACAGACTGTGTGAAGTCATATTGTTTTCTCTATAGGTAGTTCATGTCTTTAAAGCTTCTTATTGAACCACTGAGATAAACTTGACTGGAAAAATAATTGACTTAACATCAACTTCCATGAGGTCAAAAATATACAAGCAACATGTGTACCAACAAGGCTTTCCTCATTTTCTCTGTCCATGAAGAGATGACGAAAACAGCAGCATGCTTGTCTATTGGGAAATAACTGTGCAGGCTGAGGCCCACGCCTGACCTGAACAACAATGGTATGCATTATTTCCCGGTTGCGGGGCTGATTAGAGTTGCGTTCTTTCCCATTCATGTCAGCAGGACCCCATTTACTGCTCAGGACACTTGCCCCTCTGTCACTTCCTGTCATCACCAGCAGTTAGTGTTGAAGTGAAGCCTACAACGCAGACCGGCGCTGAACTCTCACACAGATGCACACACTGGTCTAGACAAAATAGCTCTGAACTTTGATGCACAGCTTTTTTATTTGCAACTTCATTCCAGGAGCGTTTGCCGGCTTTAAGCGCTTTCATTTCCTCCGTCAAAGTGGATAATGTTGCATGAAAAGGGAACTACGCTCATAAATTTGGTGCCTGGTTAGGGTGTGTCTCTCATGGCCAGATTTCAAAAACACACTATTATTAGCAACACACTCAAAAACACCCTTCTCAGGCCCACGTGTCATGTTTCCATGGCTTATTATTCACCGTTTTCACTCACAGCTAATCTATACTGTCAAATAATTTCTGAAGAAACTACAGATTTAAAAGGTAAATAAGTTTATTTGTATATTTTAATTCATGAAGTACTCAGTATATATTATTTTACTAACAGAAAAAAATATTACCCGTATTAATGATTTCTTTCAGGGCTTCATAATTCGGTGAAAAGGTCAGATTGAGATCATCATGCGCAGTATTGTAATAATGACTTCTGTGTACTTAGTTATCAAGGACAATGAACTGTTCTCCGTCACAGCAGCCACATACTGTCAAATTAATTCTTCAACTATTAAGGAACTAGTTAAATTCATTAAAGAATTTACTTATTTCTCATTAAAAAGGCGGCAACACAAACATGCACAAAATACAAGAACTTAAATGACAAAAAAACTAAATTTGAATGTTTAACACAGTGATTAGATCATCCTAAAGCCTCCTGAATCAGTCAGTAGAAAACGAAGACTTTCTTCTACTTTGATATTACTGCTTTAACACCCACCTTTTTTCTTCGAAATTTTAATTGTGGTCATAATTGAATTCTGGTTTTAATTACATTTAACTTCACTATATTTCAGTTGCCCCCGTGTATTATTACTACTTGCGGATGAGTCATGAGTTGCAGTTAGAGTCAGTAGTTTTGATTTATTTTCAGTCTTTTTTTGTCTTTACTTTGTGTTAATGTGTGCACCCCAAGAAGATTAGAATGTCACCTTGGTGGCAGCTAACAGGGGTCCTTTAAAACATTAATAATGACTCTCTTTAAATTCATTTTATGAATAAATTGACTGAAATCGAGAATCAAAAGAAATACGATGGAGAAGGTAACCCAAAGATGAACCCAGGAGGAACCACAGGTAACTGGATAAGGAGGAAGTGAAACTACTAACACCTTACCCACTACATACAAACATTTTACAGATTAGTGAAACAACCTCAAAAGGATTGAATGACTTTAACCTGTAAGAGCAGATATTATCTGTATTTTCATAAAGAATAAAAGAATCTAAAATAACTACATTGGTTCTGAAGCAGATGCTTTTCTTTGCCTGTAATCACGACATTCAATTATTTAATTTCCGGATTTCTGAATAGCCCAATATACTAAAATGAATATTGTTTGCATATTACTGACATGCACTTTACCTTTTTTGTGTTGGAGTTACTCTAAAATTCAACTACCTGATTTTAATTATTCTAAAAAATATATATTGCTTATCATTGTCCTTGATTACTA
>JAPSES010000044.1:15892807-15903867 GCA_029822895.1 Maxillicosta whitleyi | reverse complement strand
GTTGGGGCCGGCCGGCCCCCCCCCCCCCCCCCCCAGTTCCACCAGTGGTACATCATTAGGCCAGGATCCAGCTCCAGAGAGGCCTCTCTCTCTCTTGCACATGCACACAGGGGAGGCCGAGCAGGACGGGTTTTCTCTTATACCCACAGACTTTAAAGTTTTCATTCAACATACAGAGCAGCGTACAGTGAGTAACACACTAATAACACACTTCACCACCGATAAACGACAACAGAGAAATACCTATTCACCCCTCTGCGTGGAAAGAGCAACTTTATATTTATGAGTGCTGGGGTGTCCTAAAGTAGTGTTCACAGCGTACAGTCTCCATGATGACAACCACTAGCGCACGCAAAACCCTCATTTTAAGAGGGAAGTCTCCAAGACTTTGTGCCTGTTGTCATTTGCGTGTGCAATCGTAGTTGATCACCTGTTACACGCAAATCAATAGCATACACAATTTTTTTGCGTGAGCAAGCACATTTGCGCCCATTATATGTGCTCGTAGTAAATCAGGCCCTAAATTTACTTCATCATAAATAATCCATTTGTTTACAAACAGAGCCAGTAGGTCACTCCGGTATTTTTAGAGATTTGTCACAATATACATTGTTGGAAGCGGAGCTCCACGCAGCCGCATTATGGCCTCTTGCTGCTAGAGCTGTGTGGAGCTCCACTTACCACTCTGTATTTTGCGACAAATTTCCAAACATGTCCGAGTGACTTGATGTTTGTAAACAAATGGGTTGTTTATGGTGGAGTCCTCTTAGAAATTCTTCACTGTGAGGGAAGAGATCTAGGTACGTAACCACGGAATGACTTACAGATTCATGATACTTAGGCTATGACTCGGGTTTTACAGCTGTGACGAAAAATTGGTGATGAAAGTCATACGCAGCTTCAACAAATCTAACCTTCTCCTGAAAACAAATTGCTCCACTGACAACCTGAAGGAGTCCATTAGAGCTACTGCTTCATACAAAGATCATTTGAATATTTGTACAATTAAAATAATTCACAACAAATTTAACAAATATATAGATAGGAATATCCTGGACATAGCATCCTGAAAAATCAGGTCGGTAACTATACATATATGATACAACATAGGAAATTAACCAAACATAGATATTACTTGATCTTATAATCCAATTAATTCTGTGAACCAAAATGTAATTATGTGGAATACTGACACTATATAAACTATTTTTTGGCATTTATTTAGCAGCTTATAAATGACTTTGAAATAATGGCTTTTGTGTGATTGTATTTACATAAATATGTGCACATATACAGTATACAAGTCAAATCTCTTTTTTGGCTTGTTTCGTGCACTGTCAAATTCTACCAAAATAGTAGCTTTGTTAAGTGAAGCTGAGAAAATATATCTCTTTAGATAGTGAGATAGTGCTTTATATTTGAAAGTTGGAGGCTCCAGTGACTAAGAACCTTCACTGAAGCCGATCAGACAATGACTAAAGCGTGAGGTCATTCAGATATAAGGCCATTAAATGTCGTAGTTCATGCTGTGAGGTATGTGCCTACCTCCCACTGACTTATCTTTTAAATAAATGCACAAAAAAGTCACAAGAACTATTTACAGCAGAGGCAGACCTAAGCAAGGTTATTTATAGTTCCACTGCACCAGAAACACTTTAGATGCCTTTCAACACATTCACAGGGCCTGAACAAGCGCTTCATGAAAGCTGCATGGTGCATTAAAAGTTGACATACTTGGATTAAATTCAATAAAGCAAATATAGGGAAAATTGCTGGGTTGTTGTTTAAAGACAGTGCTGGCTTATAACTAACTGAACTGTCCTAGTTGTTCACACTTATTCAGATATTCATGGTTAGTGGATACACTGAAATCATAAACATCTGTACTTTTTAACTTTAAGTTAAAACTGCAATAAAGCTAGAATCAATCTGTAGACCTATCAAGTGCTGAAAATCTATTTCATATATTTCTTAATCTTGCAATTATCTTATAAGATAGCATTCGACAATCTTATTCATAATATAGAGCACAGCCTCTATGCAGCTCCTGTTCTGGTCTTATGACTGTGTTATGAATGAGATTTCTACAAAGTGTTATTTTACATCAAGTGCACTATGCTTCATATAAAAATGTAGCTTTGTGAGACATTTTACAACTCAACTTAAACTAAATGAAGGAAATTTTCACTACAATAATTGTGTCAGTGTCTTCTTAGTGATGTAAAATCTGATCTGGTGGATTTCACACCACAGACATTTTAAAAAATATTTACTCCTGAGGGCAAATGTTGCACATGCAGCAACATCAAACAAGTGCCTATCTTTGCAATAAAATCTTAATTTCCCTAAAAACTTAATTGTTAAACGTTCAACAGGATTATCTGCTCAATGGCATGACCTCAGTTTGGTAACAATGACAGCGGCGAGTTGTTGTGGATCTGTCAAATGGGGGTTCTTTTCCATAACTGAGTGGACTACGTAAGCAGGAAAGATGTTACAAAGGTTCCGATATGTTTGGTACTGGTGCTCTGGGATGATGTACCGCTCTTGGTGTTCTGCTGCAGATGCAACCTCCCATGGAGAATTCCAGATTTGCTCCATTTTGTCCGGCATGCTGCGGACCATCACCCGTTCACAACATGGCATCAGGCTGTTACTCAGTGGGTATGAATGATATCCAAAGGACTCGTTCCCACAAGGTAGAGGATCCCAGCTCGCATGCTGCTCACGACACAGTGGAGGTCGTCGCTGTCTCATCGGGTTGCTATCATATAGCCTTGAATCGGATATGCTATCCATGCGAGTCATTCCAAGTGAGCGTGTGGGCTGTGAGGACAAAGGTGGGAGGACGTTCTGAGTGAGGGGATAGTCTCCTGGGCAACTTGACCTGGCTCCCACTGCAGCATGCTGGATATGAGGTGCTAGATGGGCTGAGGACTGCTTACGAGGGCCCTGCTTGGGCTCCTCTGGTCCATAACTCTGAACCCTAGTTAGTGCCTCGTGTCGAAATCCATGGGCGAATGCCTGCATCCTACTCTGTGCAGGTGACTGCTGCTGGCCTTTCATGCTCTCCTCTAAGCTGCTGTCCACAGAGCTCGGGTACATGTCTCCATAGGAGGAGAAAGAGTCGCTGTTCGAATGGCTGAGGCAGGACTCGGGGCAATGGCTGGGATTTCTCTGATACACGCCATGCTCGTGCTCCATGCTACAGAAACTGTCGACATTATGCATGCTGCTCATGCTCATATTAGAAAAATCACTGTGCAGTGAATAATATCCATGGTCGCTAACTGAGTCATACTTTGGGAACTGTTCGCTGTATGTAACAGAGGCTCCGTGACTGTTTGTAACCAGAATGGGTGGATACTGTACACTAGACATGTGCTCCAGAGAACTGTGTGCAAACTGCAAAGAACCTGGCACTGGGCTGCTGGCTGATCGTGTGTTCAAGGCCCCAGCTGCGTGGCTCTTGGCAGGCTGCATGGTGGGCACGCTCAGAGCAGTCACGAGGGAAGGCACTGAATTTGTCTCCGACTTCCTGACAACGGACAGTGCCTCTGGAGGTTCACAGGCCACTGAGCGAATGCTGGGGTCAGACTGACGTTTGGGTGCCACGCGTTTGGCCTCAGAGCTGCTGTCCCCCTTTACAGCTGATGGACTGGTACCACATTTAACCAAAGCCCCCTCACTCATTGTCTTCACAGCAGACAATTTGGCAAAGGCCCGTAGTTCATCAGCCACAGATCGCTGCGGCTGGTTGACACGCTCTGGATGGTAGTATTTGCACTTGTGTCCGTATGTGCACTTTTTACCTTTTTTTAAACAAAGATAAAATAACCAACTTATTCAAATTCAACTTACAAAATCACAACATAATTCTAAAATCAAAGAGCAGATAATGGGAAAACTTACCATAGGGACAAGGCTGTTTTTTGTGCTCTGGAACAACAGGACGCTTTCGGAGGAAATTTTCAAGGCTTGGACCATGTCTTCCCAAAGGATCGTCAGGTGGCATGAATCTGATAGTTATTAAAATATGAACATTAAATGGCAACATCTCAATTAAACCACAACACCCAGAGTCCTTGTCAAGTAGTGCTGATGTTTCTGGAGGTGACTGAAACATTGGCTAACCTACTTTTATACAAAATATAACTTTATTCTTCATAGGTAATGTCATGGGGTCAAAGACTCGTACATCAACTGACTGGGTTGAGTGTGCATATCTACTTACTTGTCATTGACAAATGAGTACATCAGGAGACGCTCCTCAATGAACTTCTTCCATTCTGGCTTCTCATTTTGCAAGTCTCTGTAGTTGTCATTTGACACAATAATTCCATCAGAATCATAAGCCAGCTTCACTATGAAGCGATCATCATAGCACACCACTCTCCTGCCTTGAACTCTGCGGGATGGGGTGAAAACCAGGATCTTCTCTTTTTCCAGCTTGCGTAGTATCTCTTGATCTGAAAGAAAAATGTACATTTAATTACAGCTCAGTGTAATGAAAGTCATTCTTGTCCATCATCATGATTAGGTCAGCCTTTTGTGACATACATATACCATAATACTAAGAACTACAGATTTCAGTTAAATATTATATTTGTTAAGACCCTTAACACCATTCAAATTCAATTTAATCTTAAGTTTTCACTCAAATCAGATCTCGTTGCACTTGAATTTAACCATATTAAGTAAAAAAATAGAAACTTGTTTTGGAATTATAACTCCTATAAATACAGATATTTTAGGATAACATGACATATTAGTCTACATCAGCACATTGTGACATATTAGCACAGTATTCTGTCAGAAATTCAAGGTAGGCTGCTGAGGTTGCATTAGTAGCAACTTGTAAGATCTATCAAAAGCATATTTATGTCATTTTTACTATACATTAGGGTAGATATGCAGACAAACATTTACACCCAACTGCTTTTCAGTTCACAATATAACCTATTAAGGTGTCTTGGGACTGTTGGAGGAAAACAGAGTCTCAGGTATTCCATATGCCACAGAAAGGCCAACCCGACAAAATCTAGTTTCAAACCCAGGACCTTCGGGGTGTAAGTAGTCAAATAAGTAGTCGATCACGGGTCCAAATACTTTGAATGTGATCAGGATATGAAGGATATGACCACAGGGCAATGGCCACAAAAAAAAAGAGGTTTTCACCTGTGATAAGTGCATCAGGTCTTGACTGCTCTTTTCTCCAGGCTGGGACAAAGACAGTGATGTCTTTGTGTCCTTTCTCCAAGAACCATTCAACAGCAAGCTGGATGCCGCGGCAGGAGAATACCTCTTTGTTTCCATGACTACAAAAGAAAACAATTATTATGACCTACTTTAACATAACAACAAGGACATCCATTATTAGAGAAACATTTCCAGTGCTAAGTACATTGTGTATCACAGATCAGAATAAATACAACTGTTTGATGTTTGTTAGCACCTTACCTCATAGCCACATTTGAGCCATCAATTACGATGGGCCTGAGGTTATTAAAGGTATCCGTAGTTTCTTCTTCCACAGACACCTCTGGACTAGGCGTCTCTTTAACACAGGGGGACCGTGATATTATGGTGGCTGTGTTAGTGCAAGGTTGAATTTCTGACTCTACTTTGTTTCCAAGCCTCACTAATTCTGCAAGAATGTCGTTAATAAGAGCAGCAGCGCCCAGCTTGTTGAGCACAGCCTCCACCTGCTCGCCTGAATAGCCCAACTTCAATGCAAATTCCATCTTGGTCTGGTACTGTTTGTCACTAGCAGTCTTGATTCCTGGTCCAGCGCTGGAGTCATCCTCACGGAAATCCTGCGCAGTACTACTCTGGGAAAAACTGGGTCTGTCAAGGCATGGAGAGCGACAGAGCTGTCGATGTGGCTTTGTGATGGCCAAGGGCTCCCTCTTCCTACAGCTGCTGTTGTTTACCTGAATCTTCTGGCATTGCTGCCCTTCAGATTCACTTTCTGAACTGCTTCCATCCTCAGACTCGTCAGTGGCATGCTGGGCCTCACTTGAGTCAATGTTCTCCTCCCTGCATGGGCGTTTTTCCATTTTGAGCTTCTCCACCATGGACCATGCTGTCATCACGTTCGCCTTGACACCTCAGATTTCCACCCCATGCTTCCTCACCTCCACTGCAACCATGGAATCATATTCAGCGCTGGACTTCAGCACTACAGGCTCTTCGTGTAGGGCCAAAGTATGAGTCTCTGCTATGTGCGTTGGCAAAATTGAACTCTTTTATCTGAAAGATAGTAAACACATGATAGGATTTTGGTTATACGATGTGTTTAAAATAGAAGAATGTGATCTGATAAACTTGCCCATAAAATTTGGTCTAAATATTCACCTTGTTTAATATTCATTTTCCAATAAATAAATATCTCTTGCAGTCAATCAAACATAATTGTATAAAAAAGAGATTATTTGTTTTTTGTATTTTAACATCTTCATCTGCTTTGCTTTTCCATACTTCTCCATCTTGCAGATGTTAAATTCTAATCTATAATTACCTATTTTGCAAAATTGCAAAATACAGCCGACAATTCCTGGCACTTCACCTTATGAGTAGCAATGTTTTTCAGCACATAATATTCTATTTGGTGTTGTGCATAAATTCACTCATCAATTAATTTATTCACTGTAAACAAAAGGATGCATATTAAAACGGAATTGTGTCACTGAGCGTATCTCGCTTGTAGGTGTTAGAAAATACAAAAAACACAGCACACAACAGCTCAACCCAAAAAACAACTACTTTGCTCATAATGTGTGCCTGTACTGCAGTGCAAACCTTTCCTCTGTGAGTACAAAACCTTTCCTCTTGGAAGCATTGAAGCCAGACACAGTGTTATGAGTGCAAGAGTTAACATAACCTGAGACAAAGTGTGGGCTGAACAGTGCATCCCAGCGCCTCCAGGCCACTGATATTCAAACTGAAATGCACAGAAATCCTTTGGGGACAAAGCTGTTCTATGGAAAAACAATGCAAGATGTAGGGTTGTTGCCACTTAATGCTAAAGCCATTAATTTGACTTAGATTAAAATAATCTTTTCTAACGATCTAGTGTTTTAATGGAAAGAAGGACTAGACTATAGATGCCCTCAGTCCTGCAGAGTGTAAAATACAGCCAGTGTTGAGCTTCAAGAGGCACAGCCCATGATGTGCGTTGCTTAGCAACACAGCCTTGTCATCAGCTAACTCCTTTTTACCAGTCACGACTAACACAAACACAGCTCATCATCTCTCTTCAGGCAGCCAATAAAGGCAGAACACTTACAGCTATACTACAACTCTACATTAAAACTCTTGAGGCAGCACATTATGTGCAAAAAGATTTTATTATGACTTACATTTCTATCAGTGTTAACTGTTGAAAGAAATAAATATTAATTATGTTATGTGTATCTGAGTTAAAACAAGTGTTGCCAAATCTATGTGTTGCTTGTTCATGAAATAAAGCAGAAATATATGTTTAATCACCTTCATGTAACACAAGAAGAGACACGCACAAAGGATACTGAAGGCTGACAGGTAATTTGAAGGTCGAGCTATTGCAACACATTCACGCATTTTAATGTCATTGATTAATGGAGGCTTACAGCAGATGAAGCTGGATCCCATCTTGCAAAGACAGAAAATTAACAATCAATAACAAGGCTTGGACATTTAACACAAATAGCTGAAAGTGCTCAGCGACTGCTGTAGAACTTCAAGGTTTAGTGACAAGACTCTGCAACAGTACATAAGCTCACACAGCCCACTGCCATTTAAGACATTTTATGACAACATCAATACACATTTAAGGGAGCAGAGCTCCTCCAATCCTTCCCTTTCCACCTCCAGATTCACAGGCTTAGACACAGCAAGGCCTCCAGACTATCTTTGCACATGCACAGGCTCGTGTGGTTGGGTTTCATAGCAACAAGTGAAGCAGCTCCCTGAAGCCATCTTTTACACTGCTGACCTGCCATAGTATCCATAGACAAACTGCAGAATGACCGTTATGGTCTGATTATACTGACATACTGTCTAATTAGATATACTGAAATGCACTTAAAAATGTGGTTAAAGGCCATGACCACTGTATAAAAATGTTATCTAAAATGTTACTATTTACAATTTATGGACAGACCAATAATAGAATGACACTGGATATAGTGATACACAGTAATACACACCAGGAACATGCTCTTACTTAACAGACATCAATAAAATGCGTACAACTGCTCCATTAAAACCAGTTTCAAATGTCAAACATGATGCCTTTAAAGATACAATACACATTCATAGCGTGCTCAGATGTACATTTTCAAAAACCCAGTAACTTTGATATTGAAAAATGTGACTACAGCAAAACTGTTGAACATCTCAGACAAAGATAGATTACTTTAATGTATTTACAAGAGGCTAAATGTTAGCTCATCTTCTGTGCTAAAGATAACAAAATCACTTACAGGAGGGGGGAAAAATGGAAATTTCCCATATTACCATGAATAAATCATGAACAATTAAGATTAATTAAGATGGTGACACATTCACTGTAACAGTAAAGACACTGAGCATTTCCTGGGTCACTTATTCAATGGTTCATTTATATATTAGTGGATAATATAATTTACTAAGTCAATTTTTTTCTTCTGCCTTTTGTAAACGGATTGCTCCAGACAGTCAAGTGATCACATGGAAATAGTTATTATGAAAAACACCTGCCCTGACACAAATCAAGTTATAGTCTAAAGATTCAGAGACAGTATATCTACCTCTATCCCATAACAAAGCCTACACCTTTGTTTATTATTAATGACATGTGATAATTTAGAACAGTATTAGCACTCAAAGGCATAGAATGGTTCATCATCTGTACATGACTATTCCTCTATAACTTCAGCAGACTCCCTCCACTCAATTATTTCATGCAAAACACTTTAACAGTAAAGTTTGAAGTTACAAAGAAAGCAGAGCATTTCCCTAACATGTCATTTTAAGATGCATTTAAGTGGATATTCACACAAACAGGCTAGTTTTACAAGATTTGTATAAATTGAGAAAGTTTTATTCATAATTCCATTATTCTTTCTTACTCTTTTTCAACTGATATTATATTTTAATAATGCTGAATAAGGCATTAACCATTTCTATTTAACCATTTTTGACTCAAATTTGCTGAGTTTAACATACAATAATCAGTGTTAGTTTTGCAGACTAATATGATCAAATCATAATAAAACCTGTATCAAAATGTAAATAAAGCCTGACTTTTAACAGCAGGGAAAACACGTGAACATCTGACTGTTCTGCTGAAAAGTTTAAGCTTTACATAACAAACAAACAATGTG
The DNA here is from genome assembly GCA_029822895.1 of Maxillicosta whitleyi. NCBI lineage: Eukaryota > Metazoa > Chordata > Actinopteri > Perciformes > Neosebastidae > Maxillicosta > Maxillicosta whitleyi. The sequence continues at coordinate 15,894,520 of JAPSES010000044.1, read as the reverse complement.
CAACTACACATGAAAGAAGGTTTATATACATGACTAAAAACAATGCCCACACAGTAAATGGATTAACTTTAATAGCAAGCTAAATACCTGCAGTCAATAGCTAACTGGTGGACACGTCAAAACAAACAAAAAAAAACTACAGTGCTGGGTATCATTAGCAACAACATGAGTTGCTAGGAATGAAATCAAGGGAGAGTAAAGAATATGACAATGCCGCTGTGCTCACCAAAACAACCCCGTTTAACAGTATAATATCAGTGCTACACACGGCATCCTCTTTATTAAAAAAAATCCTTAAAGATAACTGATTTGACACCATTAGGCCGCGGATAACGGTGTCCAAATGTTAGCAAGCTAGTTTCCTTTGGCAGCATTAGACCCAACGTTTTAGCTGGGTAAACTCACCGGGACATACATATCTATGTTGTTGGTCATTAACGGAGAGAAAATAAGACTACCCATGAAGCCAATTAATACTGACCCTCAATCTTGTCAGGCAACCCCGGCCTTTATGTTATTAACGGTATCAAGCTAGTTAGCAAGTAGCTAGCATGCATTAATGATAGCGAACTCAGTGGCTCAGATGCTAACTTAAACGTTAGGTTGTTAGCCACGGTTAGCTTTAGCTGCTTAGCGTGGCTATCGTTTTTGCCGGAACACTGTAGTAACTTAAGATAAAGTTGATGGCTATTTCAGATGTCCGAAGGAGGTGAAAGCACATCAGCACAACTAGTTTTTATACATCATCTACATTTAGAGCACTGCCATCACTGAGTTGAATCGGTGCTCATCTCACCTTGTTGCTGTCATCCTCCTCGCTTGTAACAGTTATGTTTTGCTGCCATTGGCGCTGTCGCAGTTTGGTCAGGGTTGCCAGATAATGCGAAGGAAACCAGTAACCTAAGCTGCGAAAAGACAATGGTGTCAGAAGAGAAGATGGTAAAAAAAAAAAAAATGACTTGGGTGTTCCGTTACTTTGTCAGAAATGCATCTTTCTTTCTTGCAATACTTGAAGAAATGTCATCATTAGATATCCATTAAAATTACTCCTGTTGAAATAACGGACCACTACAACACTCCTGTTGTATTACGTATAGCAGAATAACATGAGTAAGTTTTATATTAAAATTTAGATTCTGACACAAAGTGAAATTTAGTCATATTCAATCAGCCAGATTAAAACGTTGCCCATTATAGTATTTCTCCAATTTTTATACAGTGTAAAATTTGTTAATTTCCTCTTACTCTAACTTTAAAACGTTATATTTTAACTTCACACACAGCTTTACTATTTTACTTTACTTTACAATACTAATAACTATTGGGCTACTTATAGTAAGAAGTCCACATTTGTTAAAAATGTCATGAGTGAAGCAATTAGGATTTTCTCTGCTAATGTGAGATATAATATATGTCAAAAGACATTAAATTTTTTTCTTTTCAAATTCATTGAATAAGCTCTAAAACGAAAGATAACTAAACATGGCTTTATTAATAACAATTAACAAAGTGTTTTCCAACCTTGGGGTCATGACCCCCTAATACAAAATATATTTTCCCATATATATTACATTATTATTAAAACACCACATACTTTTAATAAAAATCAAGTTCAAATAAAATGCAGGATGATTGACACAATCATGTGATCAATCATGTCACTACTCTTCAACCTGCCTGGACACAGTCAGTCAGAAAACTGGATCGAACAGA
>JAPSES010000044.1:15875383-15886606 GCA_029822895.1 Maxillicosta whitleyi | reverse complement strand
CTTTTGGTGTCGGTCCAACATTTTGGAACCTCGACTGAGGTGGTTCTAAAAAACTAGTATCGGGTCCCAGATTCCAGGTCCTTTTTGGTAATGGAAAAGAGAAAGAACCGTGTCGAGTAGAGTAGAGCCAGTACCATGGAGTGGAAAAGCGACATTATTGTTAATAAAACTATTTTTTATTCCTTGGTTCAGATTGGCAGGGTCACAGGGATCCAACCTGGGTTCATCCACCGCCCAAACTATCAACCAGGATGAAAACCAACTACAGGTCTACTCCTCCCTTCTCCACGGTCAGTTCAGATGGACTCTGCGTTTTTTTTTTTTAGTAAAGTCAGTGTTGGCTCGTCAATAGAGGGCGCTAGGGCACTGCTCCACCTGTCTCACATGAAAAAGACGTTAGTTTACGACGACATGAATATTAAAATAAACAGGCTGTGCATGATACAGGCTGTGAGTACCATGTATTCAAGGGAAGTTTAAAAAGGTCTGATATATAATTCATTATTTAAAAAGAATAGAAAAGGAAATCCATGATTTTGTGACATATACTGTATGTATTCTGCAAAAAAGCACATACCCTGATAAAATATGTATGTTCTGGTGTTCTGCAAGGATGCATGCAACATTTTATGAGATAATGACGATGACTGAATTATGCAAAAAGCTCAAAAATGCAGAGGAGTAACAGTGAGAGCAGGATAAGATGGACAAATAACACAGAAAGGAAAAACTTTCGGGAAGAGTATTTAACCCATAAAGACTCAGTGCTTCCTTTGTGGAAGTTCTCAAATTAATTTTTCTCCCCATTTAACCTTTCGTAAGTGATTTATCATCATTTATTGTAATAGTATCCTTTCTATTTTGCTTTTTCCCCCAGTGAAAACAAGGTATGTTCTTGTGTTTAATTTACTGATCATGTAAAGCTCAGATTAAAGTTGAATGTTTTAATGTTTTCATATCGGAAGCAGAGAAAACTGAAAAAAGGGATTTTTTTTTTTTTTTTTTTTTAAGCAAAGATACTAATAATTGAATACAAATCAGGTGTGTCCATTCATTGTCATTTATCAAACTCTATGGGTTTTACTGGTGAATCATTGTTGTAGAAGATGACAGTGTTTCCACGTTCACTATGGAGCATCTGACCATCCAAATGGGTCATATGAATGATGACCATGAAAAGATGACAAACTGCATTTTACACTAATAATTTACATGTATTGATAGGATTAGTGGATCAATAGGTAAACATTTTAGATCAGTAGATGATTTTGTTCGCTGGAGGATATTTGGGTCTTTATGGGTTAACTTAGTATAAATCTTTGACATTACCATTTCTTTACTGCATCAGTAATAACATCCACCAACCTATATTTTCTAAATATTTAGATATTGAAAATACATGTATATTTTGTACCCAATAATCAGATTCACTTCTCCACATACTCTGTTATTGTTCTTATACTCTCTTTTCTTTTTTGGCCCATCTTACAAATGATATTTCTTCCAATTTAACTAACACCAGTGAAATCAGATAAGAATTGAACTACACATTTTGACTATATTCTAAAATATAATTTCTAATCAATCTTTTATTTTATTAAGGAAATATTCCTAAACTTTTATTAATTGCAACTTTTGCAACTCATTATCCCGAGTAAACTCAACAAAATCAATTATAAAAACAATTATTTAAAAATGAATGATTACACCTCCTTTCAATAATTGTACTGCCTTTCTTATAATATTTTGTGTATCATCTGTTGCCTATAATGTTTGATTGTATTGATTTGATTCCTTAATAAAATTTGTTAGAAAAAAAACAACAAAAAGACACAAGAACAGGTTGGTGCTGTTTAGAAAATGCAGAGTACTAACAGTATGTGTGGGGTGTTGATAGGAGTAAGATATTCAGCTGTAGGTATTCAGTCGTCATGGTGTCCACAACATTGCTGATCGGACAGGAAGTCCTTTTTACAGGAACTTCTGTACAAATACTGATGCAGCTGTAATCAAAACAAGGACTGTGTCAGCATCTTTAAGAACACATATTTTAGTCTTGCAATTAGAAGTATAACATGTCAAATCAATGAAAATGATGTGAATTAAATGTATTCTCTGTTCTTTTGTCCTTACAGTGGTGCAAAGTGAATGTTTCTACATGTAAATGGTGTCCACAAATAAGATAACTGACTTAAGTCCATGATAAGAATATGTTTTATCTTATCTCATGCAAAACCACTATCGCATCATGACTTTCAAACACGGAACAGAACTTAATGCTTTTTTGTGTGTGTGTGTTCTGCAGTAAAAAATAAAGTTTACTTGAGGAAAAATAATTTGAAAGCAGTTAAGCAATATTTTGTGGGTTGCGGAGTTACTTGTGAACTTTTGAACAAATGTTACAGTAAACGGCAGTAATATCAGTATGACACATAATTCAATGTCAAAGGGTTTTCTGGAAAATCTCTCAAAAGTAATCTAGAATTTGATTTGACTGCCTTCAGCAACTTTTCACTGTCATTCATTATGAGACATACTGTAATAAGAAAGAGAGAGAGATTTGAAATGTTTTATAATTAAAATATTTGTCTGTACAATCACAATTATTTAACAGAAATGTACATACATTCAAACAGATGTAACTGCAATAAATGAAAAAAAAAAAAAAATAGGCCCTGTAAAAAAGTGTAATGCTACAGTAAAAATCACCATAATACACTGAATGATTAGACAGTACATTATATTACATATCAAAGGTGTTCATTTCGGTTTTATAGCAAACCTCTAACTTCTTGCTTGTTATTTAACCTTTATTTTAATACTGTTTTTCAAAGTGCTTTTAAATTAAATGTGGTCCTTTGTTGTTGTTATGAGTTCACGTTGGTCTCTGTGTTTTCCCTTTATGTTTTCGATTGCCGAACATCTGTCCACTCCATTTTGGTGTTCTGTAGCGCCTGAGTCTTCTTCTCATCCACCTGCACATAATCCACTCTGTGCTCATCTGACAGGAAGGGTTTCTGCTGGACACAAACAGAGGGACGAGGAGACTTGAGTTAACATAGCTCAGACAATTAACTGTTAATTTTTTACACTGTCACCATATCTTCAACTCTTCAAGCTATCACATCTAATGCGATTTTACATGGTTTACGTACTATTACAAGCCAACTGGATAAATTGCTGTTTTTTTCTCTGTGAATGAGCTCTAATTTGGTCATTTAAATTTCATGCAAGCTGTGTTCCTTCAGGGACAATGGAGTTAATTCTAGATGACAACTGTGACGACACAGTCCTGCTGTTGTGGGCTGAGCTGAGGGGATCAATATAGGTAATTAGATCTGCTCTTTCCTAACATATAGTGTAGTCGATTAATATTTCCAATCCTTTCATCCTTTATTGATCCACATACCTTCAACACAGGTGACGGGGATGCAGAATTGAAATCTAGTGACAAGTAGTCGAGGTTGGATCTCCTCACCAGCGGCTGACCTACTGCATCAAAGCTGAGAAAGAGCGACTGTCTCGACTCCTGTCAAAGAAAGAAATAGAAGAAGACGCATGTACTTTAATGCACGGTGAAAAGTCAAATCTGTCAGTTAAAGAATTTTTTTTTTTTAATTTTTTTTTTTTTTCCCAGATTACGCCCTTAGTGCATGTCAGCATCTTCTACAGGAAATCACTTCACAAATGCATGACTAATTTCCAGTTAAAGCGGTGTATGACTTTCATCACCAATTCTTTATCAAATCTGTAAAAACCCCATAGCCGAAGTATCACAAATCCGTTAGTCTTTGGGTGATTACGCACCTGAATCATTTCCCTCACAATGAACAATTTCAAGGTGGACTCCATCACAACCTGACCATTTGTTTACATACCAAACCGATATGTTACTCTGGCCTTTTTGGAAGTTTTATTACGGACTGCATTGTTGGAATGGGAACTCCACACAACCGCAGCTGCAACAAACCTGGAAACAGCTGTAAAGGGACGATTTGAGACTGGACGATGTGAGATGTACATGCGCAGAAGCATTTATCGCTGTCAGACAAGTTTTACAAAATGCTACGACAACCTCATCAGAACAAGTCACTGTTATATGAGTCAAATTTTGTAAAAGTACAGAGACTAGCTGAGAACCTATCCATCTTTTGATTTAAATCTGAGGGAAATTGAGCGGAGGTGGGTTAACGCAGCGCCGTAGCCAAATGTTTGTCCTATCAGGGATGTCATAACGACGCATAGCGATACATAGCGATACATGTTGTACATGCATGTGCGACTCACATCATCCATAGACTCAAATCGTCCCTTGACAACGGCTTCATTGCTTCTTGCTGCTGCGGCTGGGTGGATTTCTGAAAAGGCCTGAGTGACAGTTTGGTTGTGGTTTCAGTTTAGTATGTACACAAACAGACGACGTGTGATGGAGAACACTTATTCATCACGAAGGAAGTGATTCAGGTGCATAATCATGGAAAGACTAATGGATTCATCATACCTAGGCTATCAGTCAGGTTTTACACATGAGACGAAAAATTGGTGAAGACAGTCATACGCAGCTTTAAAGCTTTATACATAAAAGTTCCAAATATTCACATCCTGAAAGTGCAAATATGGTTCTTTACATAAATTTACAATGAAGCAATTTGACATTTATTTATTTATTATCGTGTTAAATAGAAAGTAAAAGTATAAGCTATACGTGTAGTTTTTTTGTTGTGTTTTTAGAGTCTCTGAAAACTCTAATTAAATACAGAAAATAGCATTAGTGGATGAAATGACCTTAATTGCCCCACATTTCTGAAAAAAAAATAAACAATATGTTCTTTCTCAGAAAAAGGCCAATTATACTACTACTTCATGCAATAGATTATATTGTAACTGTAATTGTAATTGTAAATATTACAGTTGCAATGTCTTCATCTCTTGCGTTGTCTCCATTCCCAAGTCTTCTTTCCAGAAGAAGACGATTCACTGAAAAGCTGGAATTATACAAGATAATAGATAATCAGAAACAAAAGGAATAGCTACTTAAGTACCAAGACATTCTTACTGAGCTGTGAAAAGTACAGATGTTCATAATAAGTCTGAATTAGCCCTTAAAGATATAAACACTCACCAATGACCAAAAGAACCCACTGCTCTAAAATGTTTAAGACTTTTTAACTCTAATTCTATCAGTACATGTAAATAAATAAAAAAAAATTCAGCTTTTCATTGTCATCAAATATAATATGATATGATTCACCAATAAAACTTGTGTAGTTTGACAAATGGTAGTGGTTGTAAACATTTGTCTTCAGAGAGTATTGCATAAAATGTCACTTTTTTCCTCAGTTTTCTTTGTTTTGATCTAATAACATTTGATTTTACTCTTTTACACTTTTTCTACGCTTTTATGAACATCTACATGGTCAGTGACTTCAGTATAAAAAATACCTGATTTTCACTGAAATGTGCAAAATGTAGTTTATTTAAATAAATGATGATGAATTACTAAGGAAAGGTTGTAATGCAAACATTGTAATGTTATTTGTTTACATCATACATATTTGTTTGGAAACGACATTTTTTTTTTTTTTACTGTGATGAAAAACACAAAAACACCTGGGGTTCACTTTACACCTGAATTTATAAGATAAGAACAAATCCTTTGACAATCATGTTTATTATCCTACACGTGTAAATGAAGGAAATACCATTTTTTCTCACCATGAGTCAGTCATTGTTCTGCTCAAAGGAAAGTGAGTGGGACATTCTGTGATTGTGGACAGGCCGCTCAAGTCAAGAGGTGGAGGTCGAGCTGTGAACGACGAAAGGATAGTTAATAATGTGCAAAGGCAAAGCCAGTTTACTTATAAACATCTGTGAGTTAGTCATGTTTGTTATGGTCACTTATCCATATTCATATATTAACCCATATAGACCCAAACAACTACTGATGTAAACTATTTAATAACTTTTGATCCACTAATTCTATCAATCCATGTAAATAATTGGTGCAAAATACAGATTGTCATCTTTTCATGGTCATCAGATAGTTACTGTGGAAACACTGTCATCTTCTGCAACATTTATTCACCAGTAAAACCCATGGAGTTGGATCACTGATAATGAATATAGATACATATTTGAGTATTCAGTTGTTAATATCTTTGCTTAAAAATAATTTTTAAAAATTTTCAATTGTCATTGTTTTTTAACTTTAATATGAGCCTCCATGAACGTCTACATCATGACCAATAAATTAAATACAGGAAAATATTATATATGTATGTATATGGCATATATATATATATGGCAAAAAAAAAAGCAGCCCTACACTGTTATGAGTTAATATTGGTATGATAATATTGGTGTATTGTGATGACTCTAATGACCTTTAATGACTTATTAGATATAAAGCTGTTTTTAAACCCTGTATGTTGTGTTTAAAGGTCAACAACTCATTGAGAAACATCCTAACATATGCAAATGTTCTAATAAATACCACAGACTTTATTAAAACAAAAAAAATTAAGATGATTAATCAGTATGAGTCTTGTCCTCACCTCTCCTCAACCGAGGCTTGAGATGTCGGTGAATGGGAGGTGGTGCAACCTCTTCGAGTTGAGACATCAGCGAGCTGAGACTGGTGGACGACTCAGCGGTGGTGCTGAGGAAGCTGCATGTCCGGGGGCTCATGGGGATGTAACCATCACATTCAACAGTGGTAACAGGCGGCGATGGGGAGGCCATGGGAACATATGAGTCATCCTGGTAGCTCTGAACTCTCGTGGTATTTAAGCAGGGCTGTGGAGAGAGACAGCGCATCATTAGATCTGACAAAGTCGTACAAGTCACCATAGGCTTAGGGCGTCTTTGAAAAGTTAATTGTATTATTTCTTTTACAGTGAGATCATCATCTCTGTAAAAATGTACTCAGTATTGCTTTAACTGCTGCCACCAGTGTCTTTCATGTTGTTACCACTTGGGGTCAGTAAAGAAATCTGAAATACCAGTAGCTCTGCAGGCCTTTAGATATAACATTAACAACATGATTTTCTTACCAAATTAACACTTTGTCTCCTGTTTGTCATCGACCTGCTTTCGATATCTCCTAAAACACACAAACACACACATCGTTACTCTTTGTTCTAATTGTTCTAATTGTATTTTAATATATATATTTAGAGTTATATATGGATGAATATTTAGAGCCTCATACATATATGTGTGTATACATATATTCATATTTTTTTTTAATATTGACCATTTTTTTCTCTGCTACTTTTTCTTATACTTGCTTTTACTGTAAACACACAGTTTCCTCTGGGATTAATACAGTATTGTAAAAGTGAATGTGAATGTGAATGTGAATGTGAATACAAACTGGAGGTGCTGTGTTACCACTGTCACCCTCTTCTAAACAACACCACATACGTTTAGTTTGGTCCAGTTTTGTCATCCTCTGTGTTAATTGTGTGAGTGTTTGTTAACACTTTTGGCAATATTTTTTTTGTACTCATAGTATGAAATACGGTTTATGTGCTTACAGAAGGACCTGGTCAGTTGGTGAAAACGAACACAAATAAACACAAAGTGAAATAAATGCATTGAATGACATGTGCAATAATGTGGTTTTCTTGTGAGTCTGTACCTAATCTGAAATGGTCTAAGCTTGACAAAGAGGTTCTTCGAGGAATGAGCGCGATGTGGTTTGAGAAATGCCTTGCACTCATTGCCCTCGGCCTGTGAGTCCCGTCATCACTGAGCTGATCTGGCAGATGGTTAGGCTTAGGTGGCAGTGGAGGAGGCGTTTGTCTTTCAACCGTCGCCTCAAACGACGCAGATGAATAAGGTTTGTCAAACTGGAAGACACTTGTGGCACAGTGACGTGGCAAAGGAGATGAAGAGGACGATGGTAAAGCCACGGAGGTGCAGGGAGCGCTGAAAGGAGGGTGAGCCAACCTCCCATGGCTGAAAAGACAGGGGCTGGGGCTGGCGTAGGAAATGGCGGACGGAGAGGAATCTGTGCAAAGAGGTGAAGGCACAATGTCCTTGATAGCGTCTTCTGATGACATCTGCTCCAGAGAGTTCTCAGAGTTGGAAAAGCTGTCATGTCTACAAGATATGGAAAAAAATGAAAACACTGCACGGAGCGCAAACCACTGTCATGGTTTCATCTTGTGCACGGTGTCTCACAGGTCATACGTACCTACTGATGGTTACACTCCCTGTCTCACACTGTGACAGGAAGAGGTAGTCTGGTGGATAAGTGGATTCTAGTTGGCTTGATACAGACACTCTGTCAGAGCTGTCAGGTGAGGGCTGAAGAGAGGTCGGGGTTTGAGGAAAGCCATCTTCTGAACCCTCTGTTAACAACAAACACACACAGAGCATGTATGTGAGGGAATGAGCAGAAAATTCAAGTCTGCATAACCAACAGTATTTCTCCTAGAACAATGGGAAGCAATCTGTGATGTTTAACTTCTGAGCCATAAATCCCATCAATATACATGAGTAATTTGAGTGAAATTCATCTTTTCAGCAGCATCAGATATGATCCATATGACACATGGAAACACCATTCACCAATAAAACACACAGTGTGATAAATGACAGTGTGTTTGGCTTCAGATAATGAAACATTTTACTTAAAATTCCCTCTGTTTTCTGTGTTTTGATATAATAACGTTTGAGTTTACTCTGAGCTTTTATGAACACACTGCAAATTATTTAGCTTCTAACACGATAGGAAGAAAAGTGTTAGATTATTTATCTTGTTTTAAGAGTTAATTTGTTATTTTAGCCCTTTTGTGCACATGAGTCACTACAGTGGACAGTTGTTCTACAGCTGTTTTCTTGTATATTCATGGGTTTTGTTGTTTTACTTGCATATCAGCCAACACAGTGGACACTTATGCATCATTCCATACACTGCAATTCATACCTGTTCTTGAAAAACCTGATCTGCACTAACATATTTGCAAATTGTTATTAGACTGAAATTTTCATTTTTAACAGAAAGTTGTTTTTTTTGCACATTATCTAAGTAATAACTAGTATTATAGTGAGTTAAATGTGAGAAACATCAGATTAGCAGCATTAAAGAAATGTTTTTATGTCACAGTTTTCACACAGTATGTCAATAAATGCTTTGTTTCAAAAATTAAACACATAGTATCCAGATGAGTGGATATTTTTGTAATGCCTTAAAAAGTAGGTATATAGATTAAAAAAAAAAAAAAATCTCATTGTTTTTTTTTTCATGCATAAACATGAATAAAACACTCCTGATTAAGGTTCTCATAATTCATGCAAGAAAGGGTTAAAATTTCTTATTTTTAGATTTAACAATCTTATTTCACGAAATCTTGTCACATGAAATCATCTTGATGCATGGACTGAAATTTTCACTTGTTTTGAATACCTTTTTCCTCAGATTTAATGTTTTTGTCATGTTTTTAGACACCTTTTTTTGGCGCATCTGCATAATCAATGAAATAAATTTATGAAAATACACAATTTTCACTAAAAAATGCAAAATACAGACAGCAGTCTATTTGAATAAATGATCATAAATTACTATGAAAAGGATAATTTGAGACAATAATTCACTTAAAGTCACCACAACAGGGTTAAAAACAATCTCGTGATATAAACCATGTGACGTAATTTGTTTATCATAAATATTTATATAGAAAGGACATGTTTTACTGTGATCAAATGCACAAAAACACCAAGGGTTCATTTCTTATGAGAATATATAAGGTAAAAACAAATATTTAATACATTTGACTGTCTTGTAAATGAAAGAATTACTAAATGAAGAGACTTGTTTCAGCCACATTTGGCTCCGAGCCCTTTTCAAGTGGCTCCACGTGGTTTTGTCGAAGATCATATGGAAATGAATAACACTTATTTATTTTTACACATTTTGCTATTTTTGTTGCAACCATAAAGTCATTCTGATGTTATGCAGTAATAAAATAGATTACATTTGTTTTATGAAAATGAACATATTCATTTGTTTACTCCAAACTCAGCCTTCACAGACTACACAATAACGACAAATGTCAGTGTTTTCTTTAGTGTATTTCTGTAAATGCATCCTAACATTAATACATTAAATCCAATTCAACTATGTATTTGTCATGCAGTGGATATAAAAACAACATTCGTCATATTTATATTAGCCTCAATTTAATCAAATTCTTTCAAGGTAGACCTGTCCTTTGTAAATATAACTGATTCAAGTGCATTTTTGTGGACGTCACAACTATTTTGGTATCAGTTTCCAAATGAATGTCTCCTACATCTGACCTTTCCTTAGTTATTTATAGTGATTTCTACATTTATTCTTGATGTATTCAGTAATCATGAAGAGCTTCTTAAACAGTCACCACTTTGATGTAAAACATATAAGGATATCTTTCGAATCCAGACGTTTTTTTTTTTTTTTTTAATATTATGGTTCAGTCCTAAAATGGCTCTTTAGATAACAAAGGTTGCTGACAAATGTCCTACAATTTAACAAAAACTATAAATGCGTCTGCCACCACATTTACACAGTGGAAGAGTCCTTATTATGGACACATGTGAAGTGTCTGCCTGTGCCCTCTTCTGTTTACATATTCTCAAATCTTTTAGTCAGGTTGGCCTCTGTTCAGAAATTTCTTTCATTCCATTTCATTCAAGGCCACTGAGTCAAGACTGTCCCTGTGCAACCGCATGAGGAAAAAAACTCAAAAGTCTTTTCGTGTTCTCATAAAACATTTGCTGCTCCTAACAGGCATTTGTACTCTCCTGTGGGTGCAAAAAAAAAAAAAAAAAAAAACCTTTTATATTCATTTGCTAACATTATGAGATGCAATGCACACAACTCTGGAGATACAGGCGTATGAATCTAACGCTGTCCTACTTCCTTCTGCATGAAATATTCTATGAATAAAGCAGAATGTATAAATGGTTTGATTTAGGTAAAACAGAAACATTATTGTGTCAAACAGAATTCAGCCAGCAGTGTCATTTTGGATTATACTATGAAAATAAAACCAATTAATTCTTTTTCTGTTTGATTTAAAATACACAAGCACTGGCAGTGGTGGAATAGAATAAATGCTGATTCTGTATTAGATACATAAAGATGGAGACTAATATATATATATATATATATATATATATATTATACAGATTTTATATATTTATTACTCTGGTGTGAAAATGTCCTGTACATAT
>JAPSES010000044.1:15832391-15855188 GCA_029822895.1 Maxillicosta whitleyi | reverse complement strand
GTGTGTGTGTGTGTGTGTGTATGTATGTATACTCTGTATACTTTTTTCTAATTTAGTTTTATAGAACTGATGTTGACAACATTTTCATTTACAGTGTATAATAATTTTATGGCCTTTTTCTTATTTTAGAAGGAAACTACTGTTGAATTTCCAGTTGTGAAAGACAATCTCACTACGTAGGTTGGTGTGGTCATCTAGTTTAAGTCAGCTATACCGGAATTTTGACATAAATGCATACTCCTGATAATTCCTTACCTTCCTGAATCAGTACACCATACTTTATATATACTTTTGATAAACAACAATATCTTGAATAATTACTTAAATTAAATAAAACTACAGCTCCTAAGTTTACAGTTACAATTATTGCATTCAATATACAACCATTTAATGACATGCTGCAGGTTGAAAGTTGAAATATGGATTATTAGGTGTTCTGACCCAGTCTGTGGAAATAAACGTCTTAGATTTGTTTGGCAGATGAGCACTGGTGCAAATACTAAGGGAAATAATTGAAAACAACACTCAACATTTAAAGCTCCATATCCTACACACTGACTGATGAATGAAGCCTTCGCAGGCACATCTTCAAAGACAGAACATTCACCAATACTTTGATTATTAACTCATTGAACTCTGTAACTGTAACAATTGCCTTCACATTCATGTTGTAACGTAGTTTTGCTGTATCATTGTGAGTAACGAGTTCATCCAAACAGTGACGATAATATGGTTCCTGGTCTGAACTGAGCAGCGCTGGCCTCTTGGTGGGGCCATTCCACCATCACTGAGAGGGGTTAGGTAAGAGGAGATTAAAACATCATGTTGTCTTTCCTTGACAACCGATAAAGAAACACAGGAGCTTTTTTGTTAAAGTAAATATGATATTTTTGTAAAGCAGTGAATATCGCTCATTATTGTGTTCCTTCAGTCCAGTGTTCAAAGTGTAGAAGTGAATATGTTTAGAAGGGTGTAATTTGACATTTAATTTACACTTGTTCTGTGTCGTCCTTCATTCTACGTAGTGACGGTGTTTACCTGAAGATTAGCGAGGTGAAGCTTCTCTTTAATGTCGTGCAGCTCCTGCTGCTGCGTCTTAATGTCAGCTTGCAGAATGCGCGTCCTCTCCTCCAGCTGCTCCTTCAGCTGGTTCATTACACCGATCTGAGACTGCGGCAGCTGATACATGGGTGACGGCTGCTGCTGCTGTGTTTGCTGACAACAGATTTGAAAATGTGGTGTTGAGTGGACACTAAAAAAAAGCCCGGTAGTAATCTTTTATACTTTTTTATGAGTAGTTACTTAATGGGTTAAAACAGCTCAAGCACTCCTTTTTTATGAGACATCAAACATTTTCTTATTTTCTTAATAAATATACTAGTAATATGTTGAAAACTACAAAACTCATTTCATATATAATCCCAATACCAATTTCAGGCACAAGGTAAATCATCTACACATCTTTTTTAATCTTTGTTTTTATAACACAATCTTTAAACAGAGCCTGGAGGCAATCTAACAACAAGCAAACAAGAGCACACAGGTATAGCAATGACAGTCGTAACAGTGAGATACTATAGACAAACAGAACAGAGGAAGGCAACAGGCAGAAAGGAAGTCTAAGCACCAACCATCACGGAGTGCTTGCTGCAGGTAGGAGAAAGAGGGATGCTCAGTTGGGGAACGAGGTCAAAGGAATTTTGTCTTTGTACCAAATTCTACAGGGGAAAATAACAGTTTTACAATTTAGCACAATCAGTCACTTGATATTGTGTCGACTTTGTGCAGTATTTTCCCACTGCCCACATTATCTTTAAAGATTGGGAAGCAAACATAAACATAGTTTAAGCTGACCTTTGAACTGCTCGGCTGGTGTCTGGCTGCCGTCTTCTCAGCTCCAATGGAAGTGGATTGCCACGACGGTGTGCAGGCCTCTGTGTAGGAGTTAGCTGCTGCAGAAAACATGGGTTTCTTATAAACACGCTTGGATAACAGACAAATGGGAATATGCATCCTAGGGCATAATTATAGTTTTCTTTCTTAGCTAATGACAGCAGCACTGACAGATGACATCTGAAGTCGTGACGCTTTACTAAATAAATGCTTTTACTGCTACAGTAGTGATCTGTATCAGTTTTGTCTTGGGGTGGATATTAGATTTTAGACCTGCTATAAAATTCTGTTTTTTATGCTAACTAGCCATTTAATTTGTCAATCATTTGGTAAACAAAACAGAAAGAAAACAGTGGAAGTTGCAACTGGATAAACATATGATGCAATACATTCCAGTTTTTCTTTTCTTTTTACTTAGTAAATTCTTGTAAAATATTACATATATTTCACATGATTTTCTTTATGGACTGATACAAAGCATCACTGTTATTTCTAAGGATGACTATGAACAAAATACAAGTTGTCTGAGGTTGTAGAGCTGTATTTCTGATTCACCAGACCATAATTTAAACCTCATCCTGCCTCTAACTTCAGCCAACAAACTATGATGCATTCACTGGACCCTTTGTGACACACAAGAAAGGAAGTGAAAAGCAAATTAATCTACTGATTACATTTTAAAATAGAAAGAATTAATCGCTGTATGTACGTGTGTCGGGCTGCAGCTAAAGTGAATCTAAGAACCACCAGCTAACAGTGATATTGATAAATATGCAGGTGGTTGTGAGGTGTTTGGTACATTAGACAGTGGGTGGAAGAGCAACTGAAGTCAAAGAAACTGGAGGCTAAAACAAACAAGGAAAGCTAAAGTAAGCCTTGGAAATGTTTTATCATAGATGCATAGGCGCCCACACACATTAAAGTAGGTGTTTTATTGACTTGTGTTTTGGTCTGCATACTTACAGAAGTTTGGTATTTTAGTACAAGACCAATAAATGAGGTATACGTTCCCAGGGATCTGACTAATCATAATTTTTGTGCAGCTTTTCTAATCCCAGCAGCACCAGTGAAACTCTTTTTTTTTTGTTGCCATTTTTAAGTGACGAAAAAGTTTGTAGAACTACAGCTGGATTTTTGTACATTTATTACTGACCTACAGTCAGAACTTAAGGGAGCAGACAATGACTCACATGCAGAGTCCGAAAGCGCAGTGTGGGAGGACTTCCGGGAGCTGTGGGAGGATACTGAACGTGCGCCACTGTTTCTGTCCCGTGGAGGCTCCAGTGTTGAACAGATGTCCAAGTAAAGCTCCTGAGCCTGGAACACAGTGTGTGTCCAACACAAAGGGTCAGCGCTGAGATGGTCAGGCTTTATGTCTAGGCTTTTATTTGTCATTTCTACATCTTACCTTCACAGAGGATGGAGCTATCTCTGGAGGCGACAGCTCTTCAAGGCCAAATGCTCTCCTCCTTTCAGCCCGCACTTCAGCGTAACTGAAAAGCAACATACAAAAGAGGACATGTCAAAGATAAAGTGCACATATCTGTCGACAAAACAATAATCTATAATAATAATAGTATGCACTGTTGACAATTGTAAGATAAATAATAACCACGACAAACAACACACCTACCTGACAACAGTATGAGTACAGACGATAAACTCTGGTTTGGAGTTCCACTGGTGGTATGTGATGTAGTAGTGAGTCTGCAGCCAAATCCACTGCTGACCTTTGGTCAGAAAGCGATAGTAGCACGACTTACCCTTCCCACACTGCATCACTAAGGTGAGAAACAAGAACAAACACATCAGTGGTACGCTTAGGTACTTTTAGTCTTCCTCATATGCTGTTCCTACTATATGTGTAATTCCAACAAAAGGAACTTCTTCCTGACTGGAAATGCTGACAAACAATGCTCTGAAAGACTGATGCAAGCCCTGGTGCTGGATTCTGAGACTAAAAGTTCAAGACTTCCAAGACTTTTATGTAATCATTTGAAGTTGGAGGATGGTTGGTAAACCCCACAGTATTTACTGAATTAAATCTTTTCCTCTCCACATGTTAAAAAAGGCATGTATTCTAGCTGTGACCTATTTATAAGCATGGATTTCTGGGTGAATTGGTGATGGATGGTCTACGTGACAGAGTTTGTATAGTCACTTACATTGTTTATGACACTGAGCTATAAGCTCCAAGTCGTCCACATGATAGTAATCATAGCCTGAGGTTCCAAGCACCTCAAAGGGTAAATAGCCAATGATTGGTGACGCTCTGGAACAAAAACATGAAAAACTCATAAGCAAGTAACAAACAAAATGTTACCTGATACTATATCCACTGCTTATCATTAAAGGACTTTACCTGTGATCTAAAAACAGGAACTTCCATTCAAGGCTGTGTCTAGATGTGAATTCATCACATGAATCTTCCACATTACACAAATCCTACAAAACAAAATAAGAGAAGAAAGATGTGGTTATCAACAATGTTTTATCACAAGAAAAACAGCAACAACACACTCCTCATATTGTACATTTAGGATCTGCTCAAACGGTCTTTGGAACATCCTTATACCTTAGAAATTTGAAGCTTACAAGCCACATTCAAATATATGAAGTGGCTGAATGTTACCTTTTCATCTTTTGTTTATATGCAGTTTATCAAACGCTCTCAACATATTTAGAATGTAATATAATGATGTAATCAGCAATTAACAAAAAGCCATGTCAGTTGTTGACACAAGCACGCACTAAAGTGTGTGATGATTCTCCCATCTTGATGATTAAAGGAGAACTAAGTTCTACCCTCCAAGAGCTAAGGGCACCTAAAGGAGTCATCAGTTACACAACATTTTTCTTATGATACAGGCCTTGAGTGATTACTGTTTCACAGAGTATCTTCAGTGGCTTTAGTGCCATCTGTTTCTTTCTGTTGATGATTTCCAAGGAAAATGACAGAAGAAAGTACAAAAGACAAGGCCCCTTAAAGAGCAGCCTCAGCTTACCTTCAAAAACTGTGGAGTGACTAATCGTACAGTGGCAATGAGGCAGACCTGCTCCTCCAGCGTCGACTGCAAGGTTCTTGGTAACGTCAGCTCTAGCCCGTTACAAGAAGATGTAGGCACTTTAAGACAGAAGACAAGGTACATACATTCATACCCTTCTTTCAAACTAAGGTAAGAATCCAGGAAATGCAAGTGCACTGTGACCTCAAGATAAAAATCCTTACCATTGTTATGAAACTTGAAATCTCCAACAAACTTGACATACTCATACACAGGTGGCTCCTTTGGGTCAATGTTACCTCTGGCTAGATGACAGCAAAATTCAATATGTGCCTCACCTGAAAAAAACAATTTACATAAATGGATTTTGTGATTAATATTTGTTTTAAAGTATTAAAATAGCACAAAAACACCAACTGTGTCGACAAAAATGCGGTAACATTTTTAATTGAACCATTTCATTTCATTTACCCACGGAAAGAGTCATAGAACTGACTCATGTTTGATCTTAAAAAATAAACATTTTAGTTATTTTACTGAGGCAGTGTGATTTACCAATTAAAAACAGATAACTGACTGTTACAAAACAAACTCCAAGTATGTAATATAATAAAATAAATACTTTTACAAGTCAAATAAATAAAGGAACCGGTGGCTCAAAAAAAAAAAAAAAAAAAAAAGATCAATCGCAATTTTGTGAAGATTAATCTAGTAAAATTTGAAGGAAAGGTTGTTAATGTGACATTTAATATAATTCAGGGAAGATGAATGATGAATAGAGGATCTGTTTGTTTTATAATGTGCCCTGCCCTGTAGACACAGTCCTTTCAGACGTGTCTGTCAGTGCAGACCTGGCTCTGTGACAGGTCACTATTTGGGATTCTAAGTATAGCCTGAGACACTAGCTCATCACCACATCTTATTCTCAGAAAAGCCCAATAGTGGCACAGGATTAAGGTCAATGTTTTGAGTCCCAGATACTACATTGCTTTGGATTACAGTGTTAACATAACAGTGATTTAAAGTCTTAACTATGATACTAAGCTAGCTTCTATTATTAGCTAAAAGGCTAATCATAGTTACACACTAATCAGCAATCCAATAAACTACAAACCCCAATTCAGTAACCTGCTCTCTACATAATAGGTGTTTCCAGACATGTTTTACAGAGTCAGAACAAGTTTTAAAGACGCTAAAAAATGTAAAATCAAGGGCATTTTCAGAAGTATGTAAACCTTACTATACAAATATTACAAAGCTACTGCAGTGCTCAATACAAGTGCTGTACACACTAAAGTTTTAACCCACTGATCTTCACTGTTTGTGTAATGTGATGCTTTGGTAAAAAGAGAGAGAGAGAGACAGACAGGAGCTAGACATGGAGCTGGAGTTCAGGAGGACACTCACTGTCAAGGAAGTCAGCAGCAATGGGGTCAGTCATCAGCATGTGGGATGATAGCAGCTTATACACCTCCCCATGTTCACGCTCTGGGAGGAAGTTCAAGATATTTTGGTCCACCATATCTGACTGGTGCAAAAGAGGCATGTTGGTCAGTGTTTTGGGGGAGTAAATAACATTAGAGGTGACATAAGCATGACACGGTGAGTACAGTGAGAGCAGCACTCCCACCGTGCAACTACACGATGTAAAAAGCACTTCCATAAATCTGAATCTGTAGAATTTTTATGATCATTTTTCAAAATCCTGCAGCTTAATTTTATTCAGCATTATGATAGAGGTCAGGAGCTATTCATTTTGCACACTGAAAATGAATGCGTTATGGGAAGAGGAATGAAAAGAACATCACGACAGAAATAAATAAATAAAACCCAGCGCATCCTTGAAAAACCCATGAAATGTAGTAAAACTCAGAGCAGAGATTTAGTAATGACAGTAAATAATCAGAGCTTTCTCACTTACAGGTAAATGGCCAATAAGTGAAGACACACTGTCAGAAACGTATATGATGTTTCCATCTGTAGTTAATGCTACCAAGAAACCATCCAGGGCCTGTCAGAAGACAAAGAAAGTGAACACTGACAGTTAACAACGTAAAATGCACAAAGGTATAAAAGAAAATCTGAAATCTTTAATCGACTCATATGATTTCATAAATGCATATTATAATTAATGTTTTCCACAATGCATGGTTATACTTTAATGTGCTGTCATTCATTACCCTGCCCTCCAAAGGGGAGGCAAGGGGTATTGTTTTGGTTTGTTTGTTTGTTAACACTCTAGCAGGAAAACTATTGGTTGAATTCATACCAAATTGGGTTTATAGATTGCCAGTGACCCAGAATAGATGTGATTAAATTTTGGGAAAAGTAGGTCAAAGTTAAAATGTTTTTAATGAATTGTTAAACCCTTTTTTTCCTCCCCTTTATTTATAAATTTAGAAAACATCAATTTTGTTTCAATTTACTTCAAACTTGGCACATACTATTCTATTTTTTGTTGTTGTTTTTTGTGTTTATCTTGTTTAACTAGTATTATTATTTTCCCCTATGTTTTGTATTATGTTTGTGTCTGAAATAAACAGAAACATTTAGAGAGCCAATTGATATGCTGACATCAGCACATGGATAGGAAAGACAGCTGGATTGATACCTTAATAAAATGTAATATGTGCAAAGGGCGGGGTTTATTAAGTGTGTTTATTAAGTTTAAGTTAAGTTTATTAACCACTTGTATGAAATTAGTGCCTCTGCCTACACAGAATGTGAATATGTTACACCCCCCCATGCAAGAAGGAACGCTTGCACAGGTCATTCCTCCCCACAGCCATCAGACTGTACAACAGCAATAAATATTTTTTTTATATTCTGTTATTCATATAGAATTTCTGCACTTTATTATTACACTGCTGTAACTGTGAAATTTACCCAGGGTGGGATAAAATAAAGTATTCTATATGTGACGCTGTAAATACTTAAAAACATTATTAACTTTACAAATACTTCACTGTCAGCTTTACCTCCAGCATTAGCTGAGTGAATTCCTCATTACTGAGGAACGAAGGCTTCCAGTCTTGTCTTACATCACAAGTTTCATTCTGTGCAGTGATGTCTGAAAGAGATGAAAAGCCATTACGTCCAACACACAATAGAAAAAGTAAGAAAAAAAAGCAAAATGTAAACCTGTGTGGAGAAGCAGAGACACTGAAAGCTAAAAACTGTCTGTGCTGGAAAATAAATCATATTTCACCTTTTTGTTTCTGCAGGAAGTCGATTGTTCTCTGCAGTATGGTAGACTTGTCCATCTTGCGTGGATGGCCCTGACCCTGCAGCATGGTACATAGTTCCTTGATGAGCACATTGAATTGGTCTCTTCTTTTCTTTTCCGATTTGTTTCGGGATGCCCTAAAGCACAAAAAACACATGAAAAGAATTATACAATCACTCAAATTACTACATCTGCAGTTCAAAGCTGATTTATTCTGTTAATTCTGTTGAGTTTGTTCTAATCTGTAAGCAAACAAGGACTAAACTTAAGTCTATATCATTAGATGGTTCTTCAAATATCTATCTATATGGAAAACTACAATTATTGACACTTATCCCATGCAGTGCTTATATATTTAAAGTTTGTGTAATTATACGATAATTACACGAAAACAGATTTATCAAAAATACAGATAAAATTCATAGATACAAGCTCTAACAATTACTTCTGTACATGAAAATAACACAGTCTGACACCAGGCTTTTCAGGAATACATCTAGAGCAGCTCTATTGGGAAACAATCGCCCCCCTGTAAACACAAAACATTCCCAAGAAACAGTGTGAAATATTAGATGGTATTAGAGGACAGAATTGGAGCAGGAGTGAGAAGCAACAAAACGTGATCTGTCCACAGGAACCCATTTTTACACAAATGAGACAATGTGAAATTCTGAATGCAATGCTTCCTTCTTCGTCCTTCATTCAAAAATGAGACAATGAGATGTTTTCAAAGACCTTTTACGATCAAACCATCAAACATCACAGCCCCATTAACTACCATGCCGTGTGTTTACAGTACTATAAACATTTCCGACTTGTACCTTTTTGCCCTGTCTTTCTCATCCTCGTCCATTAAATCTTCCACACAGCTGCTGGTGCTGCCAAAAGAGATGCATAAGGTTAAAAAAACATGGAGAATCACAGTTTTGACTTGTTTTGTTACAAGACACTTTAACGCCATGCTCCGTCGTTGCAACAAAATGTGAGTGTAATGGATTGTTTGTGCTGGATCAATACTAATATAAATGCACAGAAATTCATTAAAATTGTGCCAATTGTCAAGACTTGTAATGTATTAAATAAATCTCCACAATGTGTTTTTACTTACTTAAAGTATTGTACAAAAATAAAGGTGAAGTAAGTCTATAGAAAACTGTGATGAATGACAAATTATTGTTAAAATATCCTCTTTTCTTTTTGATTAGACCTATTAATCCTGTAAATGTCTCTTTATTTGTTGGTCAATAGTCAAGCCACATCCTCATTAATGCCATGTTTTAACTTAGAAAAAACTCTCCTTCACACTGTCTGGATGGCAGTTCTTGATATTGATGTGTGACTTTATATATTCCAAAGAAACACTAAAACACAATAGACGTTCCCGACTCCTTCACGTATATATCCCACTTTTTATATCTATTGTTCAGCAGCCATGAAAGGAGGTGGAGAAGGTGTGAAGTTAGTACGCCACCACCTGAAGGGGAGGCAAGGGGTATCGTTTTTGTTTTGTTTTGTTTATTTGTTTCTTTCTTTATTTTTTTCTTCTATCAGCAAAACTATTGGTTGAATTCACACCAAATTGGGTTTTATAAATTGCCACTGACCCAGAATAGATCTCGTTGCATTCTGGGAACAGTAGGTTGAAGTTTATATGTTTTATGAATTTTTAAAGTTAAATTAAATGAAAAATGTGCAAGGGTTTGTTGTGCCTGGCACCACTTGTTTTACTGATCAATAAAAAAAAAGTCAGAAGGAGAAGGGAAGATTATGGATTATTTCCTTGGGAGAAATCTGCAGCAACTGTAAGACATTACAGTTTTCAGTTTTTTGTATATATCGAACATACTGGTCTACTCGGGATGAAACAAGTCCATGAGGAAATGTGGAAAAAAGTAAATTAAAACTTTTCCTTTCTTGCCATTTTGCCTAATACATAAAAAGACCCAGTGTTACTTTTGTGGCAGTTCCCAAATGAATATTTCTCTCTATTTAACCTCTCTTAAGTGATTTATCGCCATTTATTATAATATTATCCTCTGAATTTCTTGTTTTTTCAGCGTAAATTAGGTATTTTTCCATTTCTAATCCATTGATCATATTGATGTTCATTAAACTGAGAGTAAATTCAAAGGTTAGTGAATTAAAAACTGAAGAAAAAGTGACATTTTTAACAAATATATCAATAACTGAACATAAAACAAGTGTCTACAATCCCTGTCATTCATCAGACTCTATAGGTTTTACTGGTGAATCAATGTTGTAGAAGATGACAGTGTTTCCACGTTCACTACTGTGCCTCTGAACATCCAAATGGGTCATGTCTTCTGACCATGAAAATATAATAAACTCAATTTTACACCAATTATTTACATGTATTGATAGAGTTAGCAGATCAACAGGTATTAAACATTTTCGATCAGTAGATGGTTTTGGTTACCAGTGATTGTTTGGGGTCTTTATGAGTTAATTAAGGATTTCACACTAGTAGTCCATACTTGAATTATAGAATTAAATGCAATTTCATGTTGTATCTTATATCTTTAACAATAAAAGTGATACCCTTCAGTATGGTAAATACATTATAGAGAACTTTTACAAAACGCATTTTATATGGATCAGATAATGAGATACTCAACACAAAAGTGAAGTGAGCTCAACTCAGTACTTACTCCCATTCCCTGCGGGTGGATGCACAGGGGCCGCTGAAGTCAGAAAGGTTGTCCATAATCACTCCCTTTCCCAACCAGGCCCTTTCTGAAGTCTTTTATGTCCCATCCGCGCTGACGTCTTCTGAACACTCTTGTGGAAAAACCTATCGTGGACCAGCTCCCAACCAGCTCTTACAATCCACCTGAGAAAATCCTGTGAACAGATAAAACCCATTAGGAGGATATTTAAGAAAAAAGAATCCAACATCCTGTATAAAAATCAAAGCATTTACAGAAAAAGGATTTAACATGTTTGGCATGGTAACTGTTAAATATACAGAAAAGTGAATTAATCATCCTCAGATTTTATGTAGCTCCAGCACTTCAACATTAAAGATGTGTTTTTGCACAGAAGGAGCACTCCTGACCTAGAAAAATGTCTAAGGCAGAAACCTCTTTTGATAACCCTGTGTAAAAACAGCGTGTAGAGCAGCCACTTCTTTCACCTCTGAAATAGGTGAGTTTTAACAACATGCAGCACCACCTCTAAGATCAAAACCCTTTTAAACTAATAACCATCTCACTGCAGCCTTGGTCAACTGAAAAGATCATTTGACAAAATGTCTGAATGTAGTATAACCATTAAAAACAAGAAAATGCATGTTTTCCCTTATTCAGTCTCAAATAACACACTTTATTTCCATTTAACTCTTGGGTACGTGAGTTCATAGTTGTGTGGTCTGTCAATATCTGTTCAGTCTAATTATTCAGTTATTATATCATGTTTGTATATAATCTTAATTTAGAGAAACGGAGCTTGGACTTAAATCAGTGTGTTTTATACATGCAAACGGCCTTACGGGAAACCACAACTCATTACATTCTCCATCATTTTCGCAGTCTGGATGAAACTCACAGTCAGAGAGAAATACATGAGAAGATTGGGGAAAATAAGTAAAGCATGCATTTCAAGTGACAAAGCCAGATATTTGTTTGCACTACATCTAAAACATCCAGGAAGGCAACAAATGAGAAGAGGAGGAAACAGGCCTGTGACGACCATCTGTTTACCACTTTGTCAGTGTTTCACATTAGCGCCTACCTACAAGATTTTTTAACCTACCTTTCTCTATTAATGGATGTCAGATTTATTTTAATCTATAAACTTTAACATAAAGCAGTGACACTTCTGCTATAAAGCGGCAAGTGCTGATGTTAACCAACGGAGGATGAAACACAGCACAGCCATTTAACTCTTCAACAAATTATGCTCATACACGTCTAATTTACAGAAGTGATAAAACTGTCACTGACGGGTGTAAACACCAGAGGTCCCGTTTGACAGACATTCCTCTACTAGTTTTTCACTGCTCTTTAATCATCCTGTAGCTTCCTTGACACGAATCTTTACATAACATATTGTTACCTCAAACACAACCTTAACTCTCCACCAACACGAGACTCATTTTATTGTTAAACATATTAACTGTTTACCATCAAACAGAGGAATTTAATTAAGCGACATGACTTCCTGACCGTTTTATTTATCAGGTTTATGTTCTTCTGGGAAAATTGGCAGAACATAAAACTTCTGCTTTTAAAGCAGTGTCTTTTCTGTCAATCTACCGTATAGACAGTGTTATAGAATGGGAAGTGGCTCCTGAGGCTCATATCAATAATACCGCTAACATCAAATTATTCTTTCTTTCAGGTTTTAAGGCTGATGTTTGGTCCTGAGTGAAAGCTGAAGAAGTGAGATGGTTATTGGCAGAGTTAAATTATAATAATAAAAAGATATGAAAACATATAGGATGTAACAACAGAAAACACAACAGAAAAGAAGACAAAAATGACCTAAAATATGCAAAAAGACAATAAAGATACAAGTCCTAAAACTACAGGCAGGAATGACATAAATTATTGAAGTACCACATGAAGAAAATGATACAACAGGGAAATGACAAAAAAGATGATTTATCTGTGGCTTTTTCTATGGTCACTATTCTTACCAAGCAGTGGAATATTTTACAAATGTCAAAACAATTAATGATGGACATTTTTTTCTAACATCAAAATAAAACCACAAAACACTGAACTATTTATTATTTTCTTTGACATAAATGAAACAAACCCAAACACTAAATAAAAACCTGTGCGTTTTAATGCGAGTCCTTCTCAGAATAATGGTAATTCATGCAATATTAAATAATGTGGTGATAACTACCATTTTTTTTATTTAACTGCAATATTGATGATTTTCCCTTGATATGATGATGCCATATTCATTAAATGGGAAACTTCTATATGTCAAAAAATAGAAAAGAAGAGGATATGTTCCTTCCACACCCGCATCACGGACAGGACATACATACAAGAATATATCAGCAATGCCCTGATTATTTGATGCAACATTCAGGAAAAACCATAGGGGTTGAGGCTCACTGCAGCTTGAACGGGTATGACTTCTACAAAGCTATGTAAGGTGAAACCACACATCAGCCTGCATTCTTTTAATGTATTGAGGTTAAACCACACCTTACAAGGTTAACAGCTAAAAAACACCAGAGTCTAGTTACACTTGTGCCCCAGAGGGGTTTTAGCCTGGAACTAGCAACCTGAACTCCTGCGGAAGTCAAGTTCAAGTTCATGACTAACTCTGTATGTTAATAGCTTGTAAAAGGGCGATGACAGTAAATTACTGTTTTGCTACACTTCTACTTCCAAAATGAAACCAAAAGAAAAACCAACAGTGGACGGTTTCTTTTATCATTTAATGGAGAATTAAAAAACATCTAACTCAACTGAGCCTTCCACCTCCACCTATAGCTTGTTTTACACAAGGATATACTGTTCTCCATTATACATTCAGTTTAAAGCTCACTAACCCTATCCACTAGCCCTCCTTGGAAACCCAACCACCGTATTTAAGACTTTGTCCTCACCATTGCGTCTGTAAGCATTTGGCTAATTTACAAGTGGTTACGATCATAGTTAAATTTCAACACCAGTGTGTAGACACTAAAACCCACGGATGCCTCTAATGAGAAAACAGTACGTCTGTCACTTCCAGACACCAGACAGCTTGCTTCCTTTTTACTTTTTCCCCTTCTCAAAATGTGCGCTTGCCTTTGACTGACACTTACAGTATGAATATGGCAAGTAACAGCATTATGACAAGCAAAGTGCTCTATGTAGAATATATGTCAGGTAACTGCGTTTATCAACCTCTGAGTTGATTAATTAGCCAAATTACTTCTGCTGTCATTTTTCTGTCATTTATGAATATGAATTATCTGACAAAATAAAATGGTAATTTTATCTGACAGATTTAATGCTCAGCTTTGTGGCTCTTGGCAAATTATGGATCATACTTCTCAATCATAGATGTATTTCCAGCCAAAATAAACTTTGTAGTAATGATGGTTTGCACCATGAATAGAAACGAATAAAAGATGTTGATAGAAGATTTTTCCGCATACTTGTTAAGATACAAAATGCCCTTTGATTACGGAGACGGAGGTGATTTCTGCCCTCATGCCTGTCAAATTTAGCTCATGTTCATTCCAGCTATAAACATTTTTACACACATTTTGTCCATTTCACATACTATTGGAATACACATAGGTATCCAACTTGATGAACAGTGCATCATAAGGGAATGGTAGTACCAACAAATGGACAGAATGTCACCCATTTCCAAATGATACAGTTGCAAACGTCTCAGCTTTTTATTTCATAAAGACTGAAAATCTTTACCATAGAAGTTTGATCATGTTTAAAGTCAGTCGCACAACGCAACCATTTAGCTGCTTCCAGTTTCCTTAGATTTCATTACATTCATGTAGACAGAACAAATAGAAACTGATGATGAAGTTCTTTTATCATCTGGGAACATTTTAAATTCAGTTTATGAATAATTGAATGAGAATTGTCTTCTGACTTCATTATCAAAGTAATATTTGTTCGTCTGGGTGACATGTTTGAACTAATATAGCATGATTACAGCTAAGTGGGGCAAAACAGCTGCTTGAGCTGCTCAAACATTCAAAATATTTTTCTTGTTTAGAATAACTCAACTTAAAAATATATGAGCTCAGATATTAGCTGCAGTTTAAAGTTAATAATAATAATAATAATACATTTTATTTATGGGTGCCTTTCTGGACACTCAAGGTCACCGTACACATAAAAACATCAAAAACATCATAAAAATATCATATCATAGTTAATAAAAACAACAGTACTCAGTTAAAACAATTAAAACAGTACTCAGTTAAAACAATTCTATGGGGTGGGGTTAAGCAAAAAGATAAACGGTGCCATAACAAAACACCACAAAATCTGCACCACTTTAATTTACACATACATTAATAATTTAAACAAAGCAAATAATTAACATGCTTTATTATTCTGTGATTTACGAGATATTAATGATTTTAGATCCAGCAATAACTCAAGGACATGAGTCAGGTCCTGAAACAAACATGAACAAAAATGAGGGCAATAAAATGTGCAGACCAAAAGCTTACAATGTCATAAAAGTTTGTTATCACCATGTACAGCATTCACCTTGCTTGTTATTAATGATTGAATACATCTGCATAAAGAAACAGTAAATCACACAGTTAATATGTCTGCCCTATAAAGTGTATTTTACTTGAGTGTGATACCAAAATAATCCATTTCTTTAAATACTATAACAAAAAGAACTCTTCAGTAAAATGCTGCTGAGTTTGTTCATTATAACATTATTAACATTCCTCTCAAAGGAACTTAATATTCTTATACAAATGCACAGATAACACTACTGTAAATCAGGTAACAGACCGCTACAGAGAGACGACACATCTGCAAACCTACCTGAAAACAAACAGCATTTTTGTTGCTCTTGTGCTGATGGATGACTTTAAGCTACTTGCTAATCCAGCCTTAGAGTCTGTGGTATAGCCAGTGTTACTGTCTGCTTATCTGGACGTTTACACTGCCTGACCACCTGCATCTGGTTTTCAGCCGACAGCTCAAGCTGTCAGGTAAACACAAACTGGGCTTGTACAAGCTTAGTTCACTGCATGAAATGGTTTACATGGCTGACACTTATAATGAACTGTAACTTGGGATTGTGTATAACCTGAATTTTTTCATGAATGAATAATGAATTATAATGAATTATACCATAATGAGTTCACTCCATTCCCTACATACATTATTGCCAGGTTATTTTACAAATACATGATCAATCATTTTTCTGACAGTGCCTCAGTCATATGATGTAAATGCTGTATATACTCCATATATATATATATATGTATAAACAAAATATGAACCACTCTCCTCTAATAAGAGAAATATCCTCTTATCAGTTTCACAATTAAATACAAAAAATGGTTGTGTGTTGTTGTGATTTTACAGCCCGTATGACAAGAAAACAGGAAGCATTTCTATTGGCTACAGGCCCACAAATGTAAACGAGGCGGAAGGCCATCGGGTACACTCAGTGACCCCTTTAAGTTTCCAGTATGATGAATATGGTAAATGAGTAATTCTGAGACCTTCCAACCCAGGGTCAAACAGAGGAAACCTTCCTCTCTAAAAGATATGCATCAAACAGGACAAGGAGGGAGAGAGAGAGAGAGAGAGAGAGAGAGAGAGAGAGAGAGAGAGAGAAGAAAATGTGAGCTAGAGTAGGCATTAAGCTGCCAGCCTGGGTAACATCAGCCTGACCTAAGAAATTATTTAAAGACTTTTTTTTCCCTTTTCTGTGCCATTTTACATTTTTTTCTGTAATGTTTATTGCGGAAACCGATGACAAAAATCCCTTCAGTGTTTTACCCTGAATGTCAGCAACAGTGATACAACATAAGGGAGGGGAAATAGGTTATTTCAACCTTGTAACCAGGGCACTTGCTGACTGCGAGCTGAAAACATGTAAGCAGCATTCAAGAGGTATAATATACATGGCACCAAAACCTATTCCCTACAGTGTGGCAGCGGTGAACAACGATTAACCGACTATTAAAATGGGTTAATCGTGCAAGTCGACAACCTCCACTTACATTTAGTCTTGTGAACTTTGACGTTCAGAGGCAGAAATGAGACAACATTCTGCGCTCGCCTGTCAACACTGACGCAAAACTGAGAGCTTAGATTAAATCTCACGTACCTTGAAAAGCGGTCTCCAACAGGGATACAGATTCGCGCATAACTTTAATCAATCTTGTCATTTTTAAAAAAAATTTATTTTATTCAACGTAGAAAAACTAGATCACAGCTTCGGAGCGCAACTATGAGCCGCGTCTGAGCAGGCATGGAGCACGGAAAGCCTCCAATTGCATAACGACGCCTTAAGTTAATAACACGCTGTTATTAATCGCCGGTGTGCTTTTTCCGGTCCAGATTTATCAACGAAACACGACCGATTCCCCCGAAATGTGGTTCTTGCGAGTTGTCCGTCTATTTTCCATGCACTGTATTCCACATCCTCCGCTGGCAGTGGCTTGTAAACAGGACTGTGTGGCTGAGAACAGAGAAAGTAGGTCAGCTGGTAGCTCAATACTCGGCTAACGACGGCAGCATAAGCAGGCGGCTGTGCAACAACACTGAAAGAACCTGTAGTGGCCAGGAGGAGGGGGTAACACTGTAATCTTTAACACGTGCTTAATGCATAATAACACCGTGCTAAATGTCAGATAGGAAGGAGAGTTATCTTTATGCCACGATGCGTTTACTGGTGAAAAGTCGAGCTGTGAAATTGTGAATGGTACGATCTGAAGTGTAGCCTAATACCACTTGGCCATGGGAGCATGACAAGGAGCCCTTGATCTGTTAGCTCTACTAGCTCCACATTTACACCAGGAAAGAACAGCCTGGTGTGTTTAGCTGGCCAAAATCAAGACACAGACAAGAGAAGGAAAATGGCTGCATTTTTCTCTCTCTCTCCTCCCTTACCAGATATATTATTAGAAACAAGGAGATTTGTGCACCACATGCAAGATACAGACTGACCATGTAGGTTAAAAGTTCACTGGTTGATATTAAAATATGGAGAAAGTAAAAATAATAATAAGTTGGGCCAAACAAAAAAGATGACATTAAACTCCATGAGAAAAACAAGTGGCTTCAAGGCTTTTGTTTTCACCCTGAAGTACTTCCCCATGCACTTCCTTCATTTTTGTTTTTTCTTTCCTTTTTTTTTTTTTTTTTTTTTTTTACAACTTCATTATTTCCTTCTCCCCCAGCTGAAGTCTCAAATGTGGGTCAGCAGTCTGCATGACTAATTTTAAAGGCTCATAATGGACCGGCTCCAAATGTTTTTGATTCTGTCAAATGCTTGCACACATGGCTGCAGATGCAGCACATGTTTATAATTTAAAAGGGATTATCTCAGGTTGTTTGTTCACATCAAGACTAAACAATAAGAAGAAAAGAGGTGGATTCTAAAACAAACATCTGCGTTCATAAGGTATCATTATTATTGGTAGAGTCATCTGTATAATAATCATTCCACAGTTAATCTGGGTTCTGTAGAAACGACAACATGGTGAGATGACATGATGCTGATTAACATGCTTTTGACTTTCTATTAATTAGATTACAGTTCCTTTAACACAGCACTATTTCACCTTTATTCTGGAACGACATCTGTGGAAATGAAATGGTGGATCATTTGGTCACAGCTCTGTAATGCCTCTGGAGGTAGTAACAGAGCTGTGATAAAGGTGGGATCGTGATTCCGGAACACTGTGGAACAAGAACACCTCTTGTTCCACACCCAAGGTATGACATTTTTATTATATATTGTATGTGCGACCCCCATGTTGGAGGTATTTAAAAAGTAGTGCAGGCCATGTACAGTAAACAAACCAGACAAGAAAGATGTCAAACTGGGGAGACGCCGAGATCCACAAGCTGTTGTCACTTTGGACGCCGGACTCTATCTGTGCTAAGATTCGTGGAACGGTGAAAGACAAGCCAACTCTGAAGAGGTTAGCAACACCACTATATTCATGATATTTACAAGGTGCAAGTTATACATCACACTACACAGTGCACTGCATCACCCCCCCCCCCCTTTGATTCCAGAACGTAGGTCTACTGTGTAAAAGTCCGGCCTGTCTCACATCTGTTACTCCTTTGGCTTGGCTGTGGAAATCAGTCAATGGTGGAAAAAAGGAGGGATCACTATCTCACCTTTATTTCTGGGATCTCTGCGTAAAAGTGGCTTATGACATTTGATCTACAGCATCATGGAGATTCTACAGTGATTTGTCATAAACAGGTCACCACAAAACATAAATAAAAATCTCTAAGTTTGATTGCAGTAGATGGCTCTCATCTGCCACTAGCTGATACTTGTTGAATGCTTAAGTCAGAAATTATTGAATTTTAGAAAATTCTTTGACCATTTGTTTACATATTTTTCCATTTCATGCAAAGGCAAAGGATGGTGAGATCAGATAAGTGATGCATAAATATTTCTGTTCAGGTTTTAGTTACTTTAGGTGCAGGACATTTTTCTTCACCCACACTTTATTGAGTCCATTTACAACAGACTGTTGTCCAATGGTAAATTCTATTGATCCACTCTAAGCAGAAAATAACCACTGACTTAATATAAGCCATTTTATTTGGTTCTGTTTTCAATTACCAATAGGAGTTTTACCTTTTTAGTAGATATGTTAACAGCATAAATAAAATGAAAGTCATGTAACAATCACTGTTACCTCACATGATTCCTATTCCTCTAATCAGCCAGGACCTCAGCTCCTTATTTAACTTAGTTGTCTATAAATCATGTTTATCACATTCTGTGATTTTTTTTCCCTCCACCATAGACAAGTTGTCTGCTATTTGCTAGAAGCTTTTGTTCTGTGTATTACAATAGTATTTAGTGGTATAATCTCTCATCTTATCTCCTTTCTTCTATCTGCATACGATTATAGTTGCACTGTCTCGTGATGAAAGTTGTCTGTCATGTGAGTGACAGATGCAGGCAGCACACATTTAAAGCTTTAGCGTATTTTCGTATATTTCAACATATTGCAATTCAGGTGATCCAACAAGAAACAAGACTTCTGTTTACAGGCTACGGGTGATGCAAGATTTTGGCAGACCATGGTTGCTTTAGAGAGGTGTTTGAATGTGGTTGGGGGTGGGGTATCTGTCTTTAATGACAGATCACTGTTAATATTCCGTCAGGTGCTCTATTGCTCAACTTCAGGGCTCCTCACAGGATCAACAAAGCAACTCAGATAACCATGCTATTTTAGCTCCACTTTTCCATTGCAGCATGAACCTGTGTTCAGGCATCTATCTTTATATTTAATTTTTATATTTAGCTTTATATACAGTCTTTAGTTTTGGAATGAAAGGGGAGAGCTGGAAGAGAAAGGTGTAGAATTTCAAACACAGTTGCCTTTCCCATGATCTCCAATTCTTCTAATACGCCTGCAACATATTTTCTGATAACTTTCATAAAAGGAAAAGTAATAAAGCTGCAGCATTTGTCACATTTTTTAATCCTGCATCATAGTGATCGTAGATTAAGCTAGGTGGCTTCTGGGTGTCAAAACAAACCAACAAAAGGAAGCAGATAAGAAACTGTAAAAAGGATATCTCTGGTATAATGCAAAAGCTTGCATTTTCTGTTACCCATTAAAAAAAACTAACTCATTCATTGCTGAGAACTTAGTTAACCTTGCATACCCAAAAATGTGCCTTTTGTCCAGAGAAAACATTAGCAAGAAAGTTAAACAACAATAATTACACAACTGGTTTGGAAATAAAAACATGATTTACACACTAAGGTAGAAAACTTTTATCTTTCAGGTGTTAACAGCTCATCATGCTGTGGGAAATTAGATTGTCACCCAAATAATATTTCAATTATAATTTGTCATTTTTCCTCATTACTTACACAAGGAGCTGTGATAAGGTCCAACTCCAGTAACCATAAAATTGCAGAAATGATGTAGTCTAATAAAAGCTCCTTTGTTCTTCCGTTGTCGAAATTTGAGTCAGTCAGGCCTCAATTTCCGATCAGATCATGAAAATCACATTAAAGTATTGAAATTTACTACACTAATGAATAATAATGAATAATTAAAATGCTACAACAACAAAAACCCAGATAATAAATACAGCTTAACAGAAAAATAGTGGCTGTTGATAGATCAAGGAGATGGACTAAACTGCTGTGATTCCACAGGGGTCACTGTGAGCTAGAAACTCTCAAAAAGTGGACCTTTACCACCACCAAAATCATGCAACTCTATGTCAATAAACTGCGCTCTGTAGGAATATATTTACCAACCTGTCTAGTCTGTGATTACTTTACACTGACAGCCACTGAACGGATGAGAAAATGTCAGTCAGTGCACTTTTTTCTGCATGGGCACCTACATTGAGGAGAAAATTAAAATGTCTATATCAGTAGAAATATCAATGCTTTAAAAAAAAAAAAAAAAAATATATATATATATATATATACACACACATACATACACGTACACATATACCTGGAGACACAGTGTATTTTCATATATACTTACAATATATTTGTGTTGCAGTGATTTGACAAATGTCCCTGTTTTGTTTTTGCTTTCCATTTGAAAATCATTCATTTAGATTCCCTCACACGAAACAACTATACAACTGACCAGCTATAAACTCTGTGTGCCCTTTTGTTTTTTTCATTTCTGTTTGATTTATGTCTAACTCAGAAATTGACAATTTATTATGAGCAACAAACCTATGGATTCTACATCAGTAGTATCAGTAGTTATTGTTTTCATACCATTGTATAATAAGACTACAAACAATCTACAAATTATGTCCTGTGTTTTCCTCCTTTTTCTGTTCATTCCACTGGTTCATGTAACTGACTGTTACCGTGGAAACACTGGTCTTGGTTCTAAATTGTCTGTATTTTTAGCCAAGTTTCTGAAATAATGTCTAAACATTGTCAGCACACACCTTAAATGTGTCAGGTTTTAGGTCCAAGCGGCCGATACAACAGCTGCTATTAGAAACAACAAGAACAGAATTATGTGTAAAATTCAGTATCTACGTATAATGAATTGAACAGTTGGGAGTAAGGGATGATGTATTGCTCTCTTCTATAAAGAAGAGGATCTTGTGGAAGATATCTTGGATCATTCAGTGGTTTGACACGAGTGTAAAAGATAATGGTGGCTAATTTGTTTGATTACTTGAATTTATAGATACTGTGAAATATACCTTGTTTAAAAGTATCAAGTAGCCACAGAAGGAGAAAAAAAATCCTGAATGAAGAAAAAAGATACATCAAAAATCGTAATCGATATTATTGTGATAATCGTTGATTAATTGAATCGCAGCACCCTGAATAGTAATTAAATTGAATCATGAGGTGCTTTAGATGGCACACCCCTAGAGCAACATTTAAGCATTAAAAAAAAAAAAAAAAAGTAATGATAATAAATGCAGACATTGCCTTACCAAGGAAGGAATATTCTTTAGGTCTAAACATGTCACAGCTGAAATGAATACGTTACCTCGAGTGACTGTAACAGAGCTCATGGATCAGCTGCCTCGTCCTATGGATCTGTCCAAAACTGGAATGACCTGCACCTGCTACTTTGCATCACATTGTTGTGAAATGACTTCATCTTTCATCGGGTCGAGTAAATGGCAATTTTTAAAAAAAATTATTACGAGGTAGCCTGGGGCTTTTCACTGTCATAGAATGTGAAAAAGAATTCAAGCCTGTACTTTGATGGATCTACTCCAAAATGGAATGGGTTTTTGGCCTTATCAAGTTGGTTAAAGGGATAGTTCAAGATTTTTGACATGAATCTGTATTTCATCCCCATCATCAGTGTAGTACATCCACACTGACTTATCCCCGACAGTGTCTTGTGAGCCCAGTTCTGGTTGAAACTAAATTTGTCCGGCAAGAAGGACCGCTTCCGCAGATCATTCCTCCCCACAGCCATCAGACTATATAATAGTGCTCACTGACCCCAAATGCACAGAATTAATCATGTAT
>JAPSES010000044.1:15792029-15825366 GCA_029822895.1 Maxillicosta whitleyi | reverse complement strand
CCCCCCCCCCCCCCCCCCCCCCCCCCCCCAAAAAAAAAATGACAGGATGTATCATTCTTTTGGTTCATGATACAATGAGGTGATGAAATGTGTTATTCCCAAGGCGAAACTATCATCATTTCTAAATGTGACAATATAATGTCCCCAAAGGGTGCATGGTACACACAGGAAGCGCACCAAAACACAAAGGAATCCATGTAAAGGTAACCTGTAATGCATTCTCTCTGGACTCGGGCTTTGTTGTATGCACTGGAATGAGGTAAAATAAGGTGAAGAATTTGTGAGAGTCTCTGAGAATCAGGACTATGGCTGGAGCATGGACTGGGGAGGCATGGATGACAAGAGGGAGGACTGACCAGACATGACCACTGCATAGACACAGGAGAGATCAACATCAGACAGGTAGTAGAGAGGAGTACGTGGGTGGTGGGTCAGGTTCTGGAGCCATAGGGTCAAAGCAAAGCAAATGAACTGGGAGTTGAATGGAGGAAGGTCAGGTTAGCAGAAGATCAGGAACCAGAAAGAGGAGACAGCAGTAAAGAAAAAGAAGGGAATGCAGTAGAAAGTGGAGGATTGGCACAGTGAAGCAAATGGACCAGGATGAGAGGCTGGAGAAGCATCAAACAATTCAGCATATAAGCAAAAAAATATAGTGGGAAAAAAAAAAGCTGCAGTGATAGTAAATGAAAAATGAGTGACTGTGTAATAAAAAGCTGTGTCAGATTTTGTACATCAACAAGTGAAAAATCCAATATATTATTTTCTTTACCTGAAGGACTATAAAAGAAGAAAAACGTGGCTTTTAAGTATTCACAATGAGGATGAAAATGGCAAACTGTGCAACCTAACCAATCTATGTATGGTCAACATTTTAACACAAAAACACTCTACAGACTGGACATAAATCCACAAATGGATATTCATCAGTCCTAGTTTCATCCACAGTCCATCCATCCATAGGAGTAGATCTCCTTCACTGTGGTTCTCTCCAAGGTCTCTCTTTCCCCCACTGGGTTTTTGGAGTTTTTCCTTGCCGAGAAGGAGGGTCTAAGGATGGGGGATGCCTGGGATATTAATCCATTTCCTTCATTTGACTGTTGTTTATTTTTACATCCAACTAATTCTATGAAGTCCTGTGAGGTAAACGTGTTGTGACATAGGGCTCTACAAATACAATTCAATTGAAGTAAATTAATGTTGCAGCAAACTGGGTTTTCCCTTGCTTACTGACATTACAAAATAGTCAAACACCATCATCTGCCTGTCACAAGTATATCATCAAAAGTATCATACTATCAATACTAATTAATTTTGTCTAAATGTTGCATCAGTCTATGACTTTAGGTATGTTTCCATAAAACGAGGAAAATGTAAAAAGAACTTTTAAAAGTTAGAGGGGGGGGGGGGAAAGGAAATGTCAAAATGTTAAGCACATAAACATACAGGTTTAGTACGAATAAACTAGACTGCAGAAGACATCAGAAGGTGGTGGTTAGAGCTACATTACACATGTATGCAATAAAAAAAAGAGTAGTAGTAGAGGACTGTGATGTTTTTCTCATTAATAAAAGCAAGAAATAATGTGGCCTACTCGTTCTTCACTATCTCATGTTACTACCAGGCATATTTTAGTGTTTTATGGGGGTATCCGTAAAGATGGGGGCAATAGTCCGCTGAATAGTCACATGACTAACAGAGGGTGTTTGCTGTGTCAGAAGTTATTGGAAAAAAGTGTCTCAAAATCCTACAATTTGCATTAACTTTTATGAAAAACATAAATAAAAAAAGATACATAGTCTGATTTCTGTTCTTAATTTAACCTCCTCAGCACAGTCATTCTCTTACTTTGATGGCAATAGATTGAAGATACTCATCAAGGCCAACATATTCCTTTTTTTCTGTACTATAAGATAACACAATTATTTGTCTGATTTGCAATAGAATTGGGGCTGAAAATAATTTCTAAGCAAGTTTTATTTTCCCAGTTTTAAAAAGGACAGAGGCCTGAGGGTCTGGTACCCAGCTGGGTTGCTCTGGTCTGTCAGGGGAGTGGTGGAAGGCAGGCTCTGTCCTGTTCCTGACGACTGATGGGAAGCAGGTGAGTGAAGCAGGTGGAGCTGATTACCGTTGGGAAAACTGCAGAGAGGAGGGAGTGGACCAACGGTGAAATACACGACAAAATGGATGATTTGGGGGCATGACATAACCTAAAACCGCACCCTTTACTCCTCCAGTGAATCACATCCATAAAACAGGAGAATTCATGATGAAGGTGGCTATTGATTTTTTTTTCTGTCTAGAAAAATGCTGCAGTGCCCGTTAGACCTGTTGTTGGCCCAGAAAAGCCCAGCCCAGATCATTGGCGAAGGATGTTTCTCTACCACCTGTTTCCTCTGTTCCTGGTATTACGCTAAATCCTGGCCCGGTGTCTTCAGCAGAGACGGCCACATCTGACTTGGAGCCAAGGACTGCCACAAACATATATAACTGCACATTTGCTTTTCATAAAGAATGGAAAAACTGTTGCTCTGATCTCTGTGGGACAGTTCCCATGGCATTTGTTGCAGAAAGTAGATTTGATGTCACAGCATCATGTTAAGTATGATGTCTCCAAGAACTGTGTCCTGTGACAGGTGCTTGACCACCAGAACAAGCCCAATCCCTGTAGTTTATCAGCACCAGGGAGCAGCAAACTGTGGTAGAGAACAATCAGGAAATGTGTATTTATGAAAATAACTACTAAGAATTTTCTTATGTTGTCCTGAGACCCAGATATGCATTTTTGTCCTCTGTAGGGGACAAGAGTTTCACAGCTTTACTTAAAAAAAATAAAAAATAAATCTAACTGTGTTAGAGTTCTGTGGTCTGATGTAGAAGATCAATCTTCCAATAATTGGATGGTACTCTGACTGGAGGAGAACTCAACTAATGAAATGAAATTCCATATATGACTTATGACTTGCTCAATAGCAACTATATTGATATCTCTAACAATTTCCATGTTATAATCCATTAAATTATGGCTCATTATAATTAAAGGCAAATTTTTAATATTCAAAAAAATTGGTCAAACAACTTCAAATCCAAAAATCTAAATTTCTCAAAACCTTGAACAAATATGTCCCAAGAAAGCTACATATAGGCTAAAATTTGAAAATAATCTGACCTATAGCTCTGTCTGAATAGATGTTTGGAAGAAATTGCTAATAAGATGACGATGAAGATGATACTGGAGACAACACTTTCACAATGGCTCATGAGCGATCAGTCGGTGAGCTAAAAACAAACAAAAACACTGTCCATCGGAAAGGATATTCTATAAAAAATGTGTGTCTAAAAACTGTTGCATCATGCCGTTTCTAATTAAGACAATTATTTAATGCAAAAAACTAAAACTAAAACTTTCACTTTCCTTTCCAGGGAAGAAGTGCTTGTAAATGATACTTAAAATGTGCTAATGTTCCTAAACTATTAGCACAACCAATACAAAAAATTAGCCTGAGGACCTGTATAGTTCTACCCTTTTCACTGATAACAGTTCAATTTTATCTCCAAAATATCAAATTAAATAAAATTGATGTTAGTCTAAGTTAAATTATAACAAAGAATATAATCTAAATAGCTATGTGGGGTGCTCTCACACAAAAAGATAATGCCACCAATATGTAAAGTAACTAGGGCCAAGTAATTTGCAACCTGTGACATTAGTCAACCTGTTGTCACATTTCACTCCATTTCATGTGTGTATGAGATGAATCAACATGGGCTGAACATTCAACATTCATCCTATGTGGAGCACTGCTCTATTTTCTTAAAGAGACAGTAGACTAAAAGTGATCTCTTTGCAGTTGCACAGCGCTACACCATTTGTGCATGCCCAGTCACACTAAGCAGCTCTAGCAATATTCAGACTAGCGTTCAGTTTAAGCTTGCAGGACATGGCCCAGTAACCTACTTTCCCCACAACATGCTCTGTAACATCAGAGGCGAGGCTGTGTGTCATCAGTTAACTAATGTTCACAGCAGAGTTTCAGCACAAGATGCAGAAACCCGGCCACAGCACTGTTTGAGCAAAAACACAACCAAAGATCACAGTTTTGTCTCAGTAAAAA
Source organism: Maxillicosta whitleyi (assembly GCA_029822895.1). Lineage (NCBI taxonomy): Eukaryota > Metazoa > Chordata > Actinopteri > Perciformes > Neosebastidae > Maxillicosta > Maxillicosta whitleyi. The sequence goes on along the minus strand of JAPSES010000044.1, from coordinate 15,821,254 downwards.
GGAAATGTTTCTTTAACAATCTTAAAGATGAAGTATGTTCTTGTAAATTGTTAATCTTTGCAGTCAGTAGCAGAGCGTAGCCATAAAAAAAAAAAAAAAGAATAAAATAAGGTGGGTACATAAGGGAAAATAGGCCATAAAGAAATGTGTTAAAAGTAAGAAAACTGTATTATAAGAGGTGCTAAAATGCTGCCATTATTTCACAATTGTTATATAAATCTTAGTTATAGTACAAATCTGAGTGATAAGAGAGGTTTATGCAAAATATGAAGGTGCCTTTACCAACAGAAACATTTGTTAAGATTTTATATCAGTTTTAACAATGTTCAAATTCATTCTTTTGATCTGTGGTTACTATACTAAAAGCGTAATGATAATAAATAGGCCTATAATATTGTTTCGGTATAGGATGGTTAGATGTGACCTAGAATCAAACTAGACTTTCAAGTTTGTTTGATATTCAAGGCTTGTCACTGTTGTTGTTGTTGTTAAAGCTATTTGCTAACAATCTCACTGATTAATCACAGATCATAAAAGAGTGGTGTTGACATAGATATATTAGGTTTATTGCTATGGTGAACTTTGTAATCCACAATTAGGCTACTAGAAAGTGATAAAACTGAGTGTTGTTTTATATACAGTCAATGATGTAGAACTGGGAACCTACCATGGCAGGTATAACACATAAGGATCACAACTGACTGACATCTGTTTCCATGGCTGCACATGGTAACTAATCCTTACATTATGCCTCAGTGGAATACACCAATACATGCAGCTTTGATTTGATGTGTTACTGATTTTAATGTGGTAAAAATTAGCTAAAGGGAGAAATAGCATGTGGGATGAATCATGAGGCAGACCCAAATGTTTAGCAGCATGATGTAAGAGGAGCATATGGTGCAGTGAACACCCCAGTTCAGTCAGTCATGGAACAGCCCATCCTGTCCCACTCAGCTGTCAGCACACATCCCCATCACTATTCATGTCTGCTAGGGCCCACCTCAACACTGACGTAGAAAGCCACCAAAAGGACAGGAAACAACATATTAGCATGTATCTAAAAGTTACACCAATCGCAATACACAATATTTCTACTAATATTAGCTCAAAGAAAATAGGTCATTTCACTTAAAACCAGGACTAGTGTCAGCAAGTGGTCCCTTGGGATCCCCTGAATAAATGAGACAGTTGGCAGTTGAGTCATTTTCTTCAAAACAGTAGAGTATTAATTTAAGCTAAAAAAAAAAAAAAAAAGAAAGAAAGAAAAGTGCTCAATGAATTTAAATTAAACAATACCTATTTTAATAACCTATTACTAATTTAATCGTCAAGCAAAAATAATTTGTGGCTTCTATGTTTTAAGGATGTTAAGATAAAATGTGAAGAAATGACTTCAAACAACAGGAATTTGTCACATTACTTGACAAACTTACACACCGACAATTAATGCAATAGGTGGGTGACTTCATATTGCACATAATGATCAGTTTCAGAAATTTTAAGATATGTTGAAGGTGTCATTTTGATTAAACGACAGACCTCGCATTGACAGTCTCCACTGATTTCCATGCCTTTGACAATGAGACAGTCCAGCATCTATCCCTAAAGACAGATTTTATGGTGATATAACCTATCGTCACCTTCCTAAGATGAGTCATTTTTTTTCAGATTTTTCAGGAAACACAAAACACATAATAATCAGGCCTAAGTCACATGATGCCTAAGATGACACACTAACTTGACATTTGTGCAATTATGTTACAGGGTAGAATTGGATTATCTGTTCACCTGAGAATGTAGTTGATTTTACCAGGTGGCCAACCTAATTGTAATATTATTTATACAAAAAAAAAAAAAAAAAAAGAAGTCATATTTGTAAAATAAATAAATAAAATAAAATGACAATGATTGAATTTTAGGAAGGTGGTGCTAGGCTACTTGCACATGAAGGCAACATCTCATTGTGACACAACAGAACCATTCATTCCTAATAGTTTGGCACCTCATTTGCGTAGGTACAGCTGCAATTGTAACTCAAAACTTCCCACAAATATTAGGAGTAAATCACATTGAATGAATATTTCATCTCCTTTAAATACACACGTGCATTTCGAAGTTACACGCGCTAACAAAATATTACTTAATGCGACGTGTTGACACTAATTTTGGACAAAACACATAGAAGTAGTATTTGCTTAGAAGTATTTTCAGTTAATCGCATCTATGTTGAAAAGAAATGTGCTTATTTATATACATGTCAACAGGGTAATTTCAGACTAAATATATAAATACATTTCACGATTAAGTTTTGACCGATAGTGCGTTAAGCTAACAACCGTTAAAATTACTGTAAACAAGCTGACATTTGTGCTAACTAAATTAACAGGTTAGCTTAAGTAAAAACGCAGGAGGAAACAGTGGGAACTTACCTTTTTCGGCCGAATAAGGCTCAGACGAATCCAAAAGCGAGCATATGAGGCTTGAACAGACCGAATGTCGTCCTATATTCCAAAAAGTTGTCCACAGAAGAAACAGAAAGCAGCCGACTCGGGCAGTAAATGATGGTTAACGTGAGATAAAAGCCTGTTGAGAAGGAGATCCGGATCCGACACTGTTCACATTTTACGTTTTTATTAAAGAGCCAAAGCGGTGATTTCAGTCTGTCCGTCACACAGAGACAGATGAAGGCTGAATGAAGGGATTATAACAGCAGCAGCAGCAGCAGCAGCAGGAGCCGCAGACAGCCACTGATAGCCCCGCCCACTGAACTATATACTAAATAAAGTTACGAGTGTGAAGTGAAGAAACTCAGATTAAACACTCACAATGTATAGACATGGATCTAAATTTAGCATATAGACATGTACCCTTAATAAATACCTCTGTTTTAGGTGGGCTGTGGTACTGTTAAGTCTCTGATGTCATTATATAACACATCCTAATATTCCACAGTGGGTATTCGGTCCCTTATACAGAAGTGAGGTGCATAAAATCCATATGATTCACAAATTAAACTAATCAACAAACGCTCTAGCGCCTCCCTTAGGTTATAGAGAGTAGCAATATATAGAAGAAAAATATCCTACTCTACACTTCAAATCCTGCTTATCCATTAAAGACATACATTTAATCTTTCTTATGTCATTTATCACCATTTGTTATAATACTATCTTATAAATTTTGCTCTTTCTTTTTTTTTTTACATTCAATTGTGTTGATTAAGAACAGCATGATGCAGCAGTTTGTTTGTTTTTTTCAGATACATGTTTGTTTTTTGTTTTTTGTTTTTTTAATGGAAAGTTGTGAAACTCTTGTCCCCTGGAGAGGATAATAATGCATTGCTGGGTCTCCAGAGGTTAATTTATTAATCATGTAGATGGCAATCATGTTTTTTGTTTTGTTTTTTGCAGTAAAGTGTATATCTTACTTAACATAAATAAGTGTCTACAACCATTGGGTTTATCAAACTATATAGGTTCTATAGGTGAACCAATGTTACAGAAGATGATGACGTTTCCATGTTCACTATGAAGCCTCTGAACATTCAAGAAAGACATAACTGATGCTGCTGACAATTTGAGAAACTGCATTTTACCTGGATTATTTACCTGTATTAATAGTTTTAGAGGTTCAGAACTTATTAAACATTTCCGATATGCAGATGCTTTTGGTTTACAACAGCTGTTTAGGTCTTCAAAGGTTAACTTGGTCTAACAAACAGCTTCACAAACCTATTGATTTTCCACAAAACATATTGCATAACCTAAGATGCATTGGATTGTTAATGCTTTAATGACAATGTGACAGCAGCCTACTACATATGGCAAAAAGAAAAGGCCTATATTATCAGTCTACGTTTAAGTAGTGAAACTTTACCAAGCTTTTGAGTCATTCATTCATTGTTTGAACCCACTTTATCCTCAATAGGGTCACTAGGGTCATTTGATCCTATCCTGTTGATATTTGAATCAAAACGCGGACCTTCTTGATGTACTATCCACTGTACCACCGTGTCACCTATTGAGTCACTAATAAAGAAAAAAATTATTTAAAAAAAAAAAATGCTGATTGGCTGTAATTTCCAAGATAGAGTCTTGGGTCAAAATATGAAATTGTGAAAATTAATGAGAGAATGATTTTTACTTAAAAGGAATGTTTGTCTCAGAGCTACAATATCTAATTCAAAACACTGTCTGCACATTACTCTTCTCTGTTTTTAAATCCCTTCTTAAAACCCATTTTTTTTCTCCTTGGCTTCTGAAACAGTGTGAGATGTTTTCAATGTATCATTCTTACTCAGTTGTTTTACTTGGTACTGATTTTGTTGCTCTTATTTTTAATTTGTTGCTGTTGTTCAACTAATTGTACAGATTTGATTGCTTTTATCTATTCTTCTATTTTACTCTGTTTTTAATTTTTTTTTTTTTTTTCTGTACAGCACTTTGGTCCGTTGTGGTTGTTTTAAAGTGTTTTATAAATAAAGTTGGATTGCATTGGATTACAATACATTCACTTTACAGGTTCTATCTCATCAAACATTTATAAATCTATTGTATGAATGTACATAAATCAATATGTATATGTGTAATAACATTTCATCATATACACTGAAAAACATCAGTTAGCACTTTTGTTGTTTGTTATCCAGTCCATCTTATTAAAGTATATAAAATTTAGCACATTTAATCTCCAAGAAAGAAATCTGCAATAGAGTATTTGTTTCTACAATGTAGTGAAGAACAAAGATGGAATGGGAATATTAAAAGATGCATCCAGTTTCCTTGTGATTGTGTTTATGTTGCAAGTTTAAAACAATGGACTATAAAATCACCTGCTTTGATTTCATAACATTTTATGGAGAATTTCGCAAAGTATGACATTTAAGCTGTCATCATTACAAAACTTTACAAGAGTAAAGTTTAACTCAAAAATACACCCCTGCCAACTTCCTGAAAGATCAGCCCTCCCTTCACATCTTGCAGCAGGTAATAGAGGAGCAAACAAGCATAAAAAGGACAATGGTGTCTTTTTGATTTCAGCTGTAAGGTTTTTATTTATCTAAATTAAACTGTAACATACAACATTTGAGAAAATTCATTTTTTTTACATAAGCACAAATGTCTGTTTGTAATAAAAGCAATATTTTGGAGCAAAAATAAAAATAATTAATTGCTGTTAAACATAATATTGCAGAAAGATATTTTATCCTCACATCACACATCTCATTAGGTTCACACCCCCCATACAGAAGCTGACCACACAGTGCCAGTGTGACCATAACATATAGTGCCTATGCTTTTAAGCACACTTCTGTTCAAGAGAATTTCCTTTTTATGTCCATTGAAGAGAGCGACTGAGTGAACCATGGAAGGAGTGTCATGTGTGCATGTGCATGCTGTGTGTCTTGAAAAACCAGTAACAATAAATCTTCAATACAGTTGTATTACCAGCTAGTGATGGATGTTACGTCATCCATGCACTTCCTTATTAAAGATGCAGCAATAGACAATGGTAGAATCCTTGCATTTATAATGAACAATTCCTACGTGCTTCACTTAATATTTGACTTACGGAAAGAAGTGTTATACAGTTTAAAAACAAAACAAAACACATTTATGCATAAATAGGTTATGCATGCAAATAATTATCTTGAAGTTGTTAAAATGTTTCAAAGCTGCATGAACGTGGAAGAAAAAGTTGTTTAATCATTTATTCCTGTGATGTATGGAGCCCCTGCTTTGAGAAAGAAATGAAGGTGAAAATATTTCTTAAGAAGTCTGAATGTGAATTTTGAGTGCCTTTTTGTCAATGTCAGATCACTTATAAAGCATGAATCATAGTGCATTCACTTTAAGTTTTCCAAGGAACAGTAGTGACATCAGCTTTGCCCGTGATCAAGGTCTCAGACGTGCAGTCAAGATTTCCATGACTGTTTCTATTCAAGCAAATGAATGCTGATGAATAAAGTGCAGTAAAAAGGGTTCATGTTGTTGCAGTACATCATTAGTTGAACACCCTTAAGCCCTACGGTGACATTCAGTCACCTACATCTGCATGTTAAAGCACATATACTACATAACCTGTTGCCGTTCAAAAAACAAGTACTTAGGAACAAAAATATAGCAAACCACCAAAATGAGAAAACTGGAAATAGGCTATATTCCTCTTTAGAGAACTGTAACATTCCAATTTGGCGAGATCTTTAAGAACAGTTCACTTATTACAAGGACTTCTGTAGCTTTTACAGAGACTGGATGTTAAGGTTGGGATGAGGGATGCAGGGTTTTTGTGGATTAAAAATCTGTCTATATCTGTAATACTTTATTTAAAAAATAAATAAATAAAATAATAACCCACACAGATTATAGATTGTCACATAACAGTCAGATATTAGCAAGAAAAAAAAACATTGCTCACTGATAAGGTAAACATAATACCCTGAAGTAATACATACACATTTTTGAGTAAAGCATGAGTGAATGTACTGCAAGCAATTTAAAAAGTGTGTTTGATTTATAATTTAAATATAACTAAATAATGTTTAAAAAAAGAGTAAATGCGTCTATTACATATATACAATACACATACAGTATAAAACGTCAGGAAAATAGTAATAAATGTTCCATAAATGACAGCAAATCATGATTATGATTGAAAACACTCAGTATAGAATATACTTTTATTTTATAATTGTCTAACCTTTAATCATTTCTATACAGACTTATAGCCACTCATAAAATACAGAGATAGCTATAAATAATCTATTCACCAAATTACACTACAAATAAAATTTAATTACACATTAAATCTCAAACGTATTGAACATTTATTAATACTGGGGAACTGTATCAATATTGGCTAATGAATAGGCCTTAAATGTTTTTCTTCATCCCCCCATTGGTTTCACATTATTAGTTTCAACATAATAGGTGTCGTTTTTCCCCTGTCTTCAAATAGCAGATTTAAATACACATGCATATTTATCATGGGAACCTAAACAAAACCTGTCCTGTATAACGCTTTCTCACTGGAGGGCGCTAACACAAAGCACCAGGTGGTCTGGTCTCAACTTGAGAAGGAGGAGGCCATTCACTAGCCTGTTTTAGCTAAACACACCTAGCTACTGTTAGCTAGCCGGCGGCTAACGAGCAAGCTAAAACATCAGTTTGTCTTAATGTCGCTGGTCTATTCAAGTGATGGCAAGAGAACAGTGTTCGCAGATCGAAGCTGGTAAGTACTAAGCACACCTCACATTCACGACAAAACATTACGCCCGTACACAGTTTGCAATTGTAAGTCAGCTAGCGAGCTAAGTAACCGAAAGCAAGCGAAAGATAGCTAGCGCTAGCACGGTTGAATAATAATATTAGTATGAAGCTAATGCATCCGTCTATTTTTCAGAGCTCTATTACCTCATTGCCAGATTTCTGCAGTCTGGACCTTGTAAAAAAGCTGCACAGGTAAAACCAACCAGATAATAACAACGTTTAATCACAATAAATGCTTTAAATAAGTAGCTGGTGGTAGCAGCTAAAGCTAACCGTCTGTGTCTGTTGTTAGATTCTGATTGAGGAGCTGGAGGAGTATGAGGTGAGTTCAGTTGCACCTTTCTGTGTTTATTCTCATGTGTGGTGTCCGTGATGTTGTCAAACTGGCCGTCTTTGGGTACATTTTTATAGTTAACAATGGGATTAGATTAAGGAGCGCATTGTTTTGCCGGGAGGAAACGGGTACTTTTGCATCGTCTCTAAACGCTCATTTTTTAACTTTAGTTGGTCCCACAACGATGGAGTTGGGACGGGAAGAAATACAAACGGACCTTCCAAGACTGGGTAAGTGTATATCGCTGAATTAAGTTTTTAATCAACTTATGACTATAACAGCTATTTTAAAACGTAGACACTTATTATTAAATACCTATATTTTTGTTATAAGTATCCATGCAGAATGAACACAGTTTTAATATTTTATACACATTTTAACGTTAGATTAGATTAGGCCTGTTGATAAATAAGTATATTCGGGTTTTGCTATTGTGTAGGCTAGTGGGAGGAGAAAGCCGACGTGAACCGCCGGTGATTGGTTATACCAGAGCCTAAGAACTGTCTATCTTCTTTTTTAGCCAATTATATCATGGTTTTGTTTTCGAGCCGACCGGAAGTCTAGTAAAGAACGTTTTTGATTGGCTCTGGGGTGTCCCGACTCCCCCTTTGGATTTCCCCTCCCGCCTTCTTTTAGATAAGTAGCAGCATTAATAATATGCTGCTGCACAAATCATCTTAAGGATATTATTACCATATGGCAATATTATTATCCTTTAATAGGTCCACAGGGAAAGGGCAATATTACCGTATTAAAGGATTATGTTGCCATATTAATCTTGCAGGATATTTTTTGCAGTTTAGGAGGGTGAAAGTAACATACTAATGCTTTTGTGTTTTTCTTTATTAAAGGAAATGTATGCATAGTGCATTAATATCTCAATATGTATGTTATCATTTCAATATTATATAATGTAATTCTTGAGAGAATTTTGTTCTTTGAATTTTTGCAAATGAAGCTGAGTTAATAATACTTTGCTTGCTGTTATAAATAATGTAGTAAAATGATTGCATATATATATATTTATATAATTAAAATCATGTTTCTCCTCCAGGTGATTTTGAACCAGCACATTCCTGCAGACTATCTTCTTCGTGTATGTCAGAGGATAGGCCCCCTAATAGAGAAGGAGATCCCACCTAGTGTTCCTGGAGTCCAAACTCTACTTGGGCTTGGAAGACAGTCCTTGCTTCGCACCACCAAAAGTCAGCATCTCTCTCATATTTAACTGGCTTAAATTTATTATCTTCATTCAAATAAAGATTCCACGTATCACATATCAATACTGTTCCTTTTTATGTTTGTTAGGTTTGCTGGTAGTAGATCTGATTTCATATCACTTATCATTTTATGTTTCATTTTACCTTACTACCTGTGTTATTTAGGTTGTAGCCACAAAGTGTGCAGGGGCTCTGCGGTTGCTGCTCTTCATCGAGGACGTCCACCAGAACCACCAGTCAACAATGGACACCCTCCCAGTGTTGGTGCGTAAATTCTGTTCAAATTTACTAGCATAAAATTGAAACAAATCACTTATGCTGTCTTAGTAGTCATTTGCTTTTGTTAAAAACTTTATTTTGTGTCTTTATGAAGTATCCATTATGGATGCCCGCCAGGCCACGGGTACAGCACGTTTTGGCCAGACCCTGCCGTCTTCCTCCTATCAACACATGAAGATCCACAAGCGTATTCTTGGTCACCTTTCCTCAGTCTACTGTGTAGCATTCGACCGCACTGGTCGTCGGATATTTACGGTGAGTGATGATTTTTGGGTTGAATGACCAAGGTAAAACTTTGGTAGCTTATGTATTATTGGTTGGGCTTGGTACCATTGTTTACTGTAATATGTAGGATTTGGTGTTTATAATTAATTACCCATTTTGCAGAGGGTTTCTTAGGGATTGTGACAGGCACTTGGTTGTGTGAGATGGTTACCAATTTCAAGTCAAATCAATTTTTAAGAGTGGAGTCCAAAATCACAAATAGCTTGGTTTGAGTGAGGAAAAACACCCATAGAAATACTTTTATTTTATGGAAAATGTTTCATGTTGTTTAGGGTTCTGATGACTGTCTGGTGAAAATCTGGGCTACGGATGATGGCCGCCTCCTGTCAACTCTTCGGGGCCATCTGGCCGAGATATGCGACATGGCCATCAACCATGAGAATACTCTGATTGCCTCAGCAAGCTGTGACAAGGTCATCAGAGTGTGGTGCCTTCGTACCTGTGCGCCCATCACTGTTCTGCAGGCTCATCAGGCCGCCATCACATCTATACAGGTGAGACTGTTTTGGTTTTTTTTTAGTGTGTGTTTTTTCATGACTACAGTGTTGTGTCGTTCTGTTAAATGTAGCTCAGTTCTTCTATGTGAATAACACTTGGGTCCTTCTGTCTCCACAGTTTTCTCCTGCAGTCAAAGGGACAATGAGGTATTTGGCCTCCACAGGTGCAGACGGCATGGTGTGCTTCTGGAAGTGGCACCCGCACACCATGAAATTTAAGTAAGTGATGTATAATGTAAACGCTCTTAATTATTTGTTACCATTTTCTTCCACTAAATTTGCCCAGTTTTGCAGAAATAATAGTGTTTTTTTTTTTCCTGCTTTTATCCCCACAGTGAACAGCCAGTCAAATTTGAGCGGTCACGTCCAGGAGTGCAGGTCTCCACATCCTCCTTCAGTAGTGGTAAGAGCTTTCCCCATCATGTGAAATTTCATTATTCAGATGGATGAAAGTGACCCATTACTCTATTATTTCTTGAACCAATCAAGTCAAAGTGTGCCTTTTTTCCACACTGATTATAAAGCACAGGTAGGGGTCAGTTAATATCCACTATAGCTTAATGCATCAACATTATTAAAGGTAATGAATAAAGGCTTCCATTGATGGAATGGTCTTTGAGTGTTGTAATAATTACTGGAAGAGTGATTACTGTTGCCCACCAGCCCTTAATGACTACTGTGTAAATACTGTTTTAAATGCAACTTGCATCACAATTTTGGATCTAAAGTGAAGATTTCTTTCTTGGCTGTATATGTTGTGGTCACCTCTGTCTGATTCATTGTTGACTGTCTGTAGGTGGAATGTTCATGGCCACCGGTGGCACTGATCAAATGGTCAGGGTTTACTACCTTGGTGCTGAAACCCCTATTAAAATGTCAGAAATGGACGCTCATACGGTGAGAATTTATTACCTATGTAATTACTAAATTATTTTTGATTTCCTTTTATAACCTTTATTATTTTCATGTTTTTAACTTGTTGTCTTTTTCTATTTCAGGATAAAGTCGTGGTGGTCCAGTTCAGCAATAACAGTGACGGGTGAGTGTGTATGATGGATAAACATGAAGTTGCTTTATGTCTTCTGCGTTTGTGCCTCTCACAATTGTATCTGTATATGTTTCCAGCCTAAGGTTTGTGAGTGGCAGTCGTGATGGCACAGCCAGGATCTGGCATTACCAGCAACAGGATTGGAAGAGCATCACTTTGGACATGTCTGCCAGACTGCCAGGGTAAGAGAGTGAAATAAATTATATAGTTTTTTAAGGTTGTGTTATATGACAACCTCACATCCCAGTATAGGTCCTGTTAATGTGCAGATAAAAATCACAATCACATTTCCTGCAAAGTCAATGAATAAATATTTAATATGAATTAAGACATTGGAAAAGTTTATTTCTGTTTACATTTTGAATTGATTTTGTGTAAACTGTACTGTGTAAAGTTGATTTTTTTCCCCCCTCCTTTTTATTTAGAATTGTTTCACTAATTCTCACCACATGATGAAACAAAACCTAAAATATTTAATAACATCTCAGTCTGGAGCTTATTTTTCAGCACAAGAGTGTACACGAGTTATTCTTACTCTATATTGTTTGATTTGACTTTTGTGTACAGAGGTGTAGTTTAGCATTGTGTGTCTTTCGCAGGGAGAATCTGTGACATAATGTGCACAGTACAATTTTTTTAGTCAGTGTCCAAATTTCCATTTCTAAACAGAAGTTGCCCCACCTGCGAATTTGTTATTTTGTCTTTCTCCTTTCAGAATTACTTTGTTCTGTGTTGTGTCCCTTCTCCACCACACTTGTTTTTGTGTGCTTACATGCAAACTTTCTGCCTGCATCCATGTCCTGTGGAACAATGCAAAGTCAAGACAGAGTTGGGAGTGCAACACAAATTAATAACAGAGCATATTAACATAAATGACAGATTTTTTGTGTTTTTTTTCTTATTGTAGCACAACTTGCTGTATTTGATTGCAACTGACAATTCTATATTACATCAGTTTTAATTGTCCACTTTTGTCCAGGAGTTCTGCTGCCAGTGGGGATGATAAGACCAAGCTGGTGGTGACTATGGTGGCCTGGGACCGTGCAGATCGCACCGTCATTACAGCTGTATCAAACTACCTGCTCAAAGTGTGGAACACATCAACTGGACAACTGCTACATATTTTATCTGTGAGTGGTGGAAGTGGACGTTTACTGTGCAGATCATGAAGATGAAAAGAACACACCTGAATGTTTGTATTCTTCCTTTTTAAGGGTCATGATGATGAGGTGTTTGTGCTGGAGGCTCATCCCTTTGACTCTCGCATCATGCTTTCTGCTGGACATGATGGCAACATTTTCATCTGGGACCTCGCCAAGGGAGTCAAGATCCGCAACTTCTTCAACATGGTGAGTGACCCTCAGTAATGTTTGTGACATTGACAAAGTCGTTGTGCTCTGTGTTTTCCTCTCTCTCTACACGTTTTATCCTTATTTGCAGATTGAAGGACAGGGCCATGGTGCTATTTTTGACTGCAAGTTCTCAGCTGATGGTCATTATTTCGCTTGCACTGATTCTCACGGCCACTTGCTCATTTTCGGCTTTGGCTGCAGCAGACCATATGAGAAGGTAACTGGAAAATTTTGTAACCACCATTAATATCCCCTTTAAAAAATCTTATAATTTCTTATTCCGTATTAGTTCAGTGGCTTTTCATATTTCCACCCAAAATCCAAAATTTATATTTTTTCATTATTTAAACAAACATACTTGTCATCTCACTCAGATTCCTGACCAGATGTTCTTCCATACGGACTACCGACCTCTTATTCGTGACACTAATAACTACGTCCTGGATGAGCAGACACAGCAGGCCCCACACCTCATGCCTCCTCCCTTCTTAGTGGATGTTGATGGGAATCCTCACCCTCCTCACTACCAGCGCCTGGTTCCAGGAAGAGAAAACTGCAAAGAGGACCAGCTAATACCCCAGCTTGGATATATGGCTAACAGTAAATCTGGCCTTGTCATTGTTCATGTCGTTTAGAATACTTGTGCTATAATTTGGTAAACTTTTTTGACAGATATAAATCAACACCTGACCTTCTTTTCTTAGGTGATGGAGAATTGGTTGAGCAGGTACTTGGCCAAGAGACTGCAGAAAATGGAGAAAGCATATTAGACAATCTCATTCGCCAGCTGCAGAATGAGCAGGATGAGCGTCAAAACGCAGAACTGGAGGCTGAAGAAGGAGAGGGTATGTTTTGTCCGTTGTGCAAAGGACAGCTTTGGATAGATATTTACTCAAACTTAACTGCAATAGTCACTACTACTCATAGCCACACAAGTATTGCATTATTAATATGTGCATTAAATTGCATTATTAATATTTAGAATTTGCTTCAGGTTAAGTTAACATCTGGATATCATTCATTTGAATATCCAAACAAAAATAATTTTAGATATGCAAATAAAACATTCCAAATGCAGCATTTCCCAATTAAGGCATTTGAGCTTTGGACATGTATACACAATGTATCTATTCAGAATATGTGTCTCAGTATTGTTTTTTACCAAACCAACTTACCAGAGTTTTGCAAGGCTTTATAAGAGATTTATGTCCAAAGTTACAGCCCACATTTCTTCTTGGAAGAAGACACCCACCTACTTTTAAATGGTATGGAAGACTTGGATATCATTAGGTTTTGGGATATTCACAAAAATAGCAACTGAAGGAATGAAATAAGGAACAGTTAAATAAGTCTGTTGCCACTGGAAAATTAAACTAACTGCCTTTAAAACTGATATTGGGGACTATTAATTTTCTTTAGTCATATAAATAGTTTAGTAATAATATAGTTTTTTCCATTAAACAGGGAAAAACAATGTTTCGATTATGTCAACACTGGCATTGTAAATTATTTATTCTTATTTTTAGGTGATGAAGCAGCTGAGGTAGTGGCCTCCTCCCCGGCTGCAGAACCACGCAGGAGTGGACAGGTGGATGGAGTGTGGCAGATGCAGCATAATGCCTTGCGTAGTCAAGTGGCCACTGAGAGGGACCTGCTGGCCTGGAGCCGCAGAGTGGTGGTCAATGAAGTACCGCATGGGATATTTAGGTGAGGCATTTCATTAGAGTCAAGGACACTGCAGAGAACCTAAGGAATAAACATTTTTGGTGAAGTGTTTGCATTCATGAAGAAAATACTTTTCAGAGTCATGGAAGAGTGCAGACAAGCCAAAGGTGACATGGAATGTACTCTGTATAATGCAGAGAGGAGGAAGAAACCACCAACTTCCACACCGAAGGTACTCTCAATCAACACTATTCTGTCTACATTTGTCTTCTCAGATTGTTTCTACACTGGTTGTTTTTCATCCTGTTTCTGTACTTCATAGACTGTTCCAATGATTTCACGACGCTCCCTGCGACCAACCAAGAAGAAGCAGCAGCAGCGCCATGCCTATCAGACCCGCTCGGCTGAAGTTCGCCGCCTTGGGAGTAGACGAAACTCCAGCAACCGACGTAACTCTGATAGTCAGATAGAGTCAGAAAGTGAAGTGGAAGTAAGTTATCCCATCTTCGTTGTCCAATGTGTGTAGAATTATGACTTAAACTTATGAAATTAAATGATTTATATTTACAGAAAATGGAACATTTGTTGCAGACACCGTCACAAATTTAGTAGAAAAGAGTAACAGATAAAACCTTTTGTATTGATAATGGTGGTTTGTTTGTATGTCAGCAGGCAGCAGAACGTGGCGAGGCCAGTGAAGCCTCTTCTGATGGTGAAGATCGGTGGCAAAGTGAGAGCAGCTCCAGGTAAATATCACAGGCAGATATGCAATTATAATTATTATTACAGTGATATATTAGGCATACATTTACCATTATCAGGAAATGGGATGACTTTCCATGAACTAGGGGTCAGTATTGTATCAAAGGCTTCTTTCATTTAATTTGCGCTCATTTGAGATGGAGTGATAAATTGCATAGACTTTTAAGACTTCTTTCCATACTGATGCTTTCTTTTTTTTCTGGCACACGAAGGGAATAAATAATAACGTAACCAAATGAACTAAACAAGAAAACACTGGTCTTGGTCCAGAAACTCACAGTCCCTATTAATCATACATATGCCGTTTCTTCCAAAACCTCTCTGCACCCCTCAGTGACTCCTCCAGTGAATATTCTGATTGGACAGCCGATGCTGGGATCAACCTCCAGCCACCCAAGCGATCAACCAGGAGGCCTGTGCAGCCTTCAGGTTACAGCAGCTCTGAGG
This sequence comes from Maxillicosta whitleyi, assembly GCA_029822895.1. Lineage (NCBI taxonomy): Eukaryota > Metazoa > Chordata > Actinopteri > Perciformes > Neosebastidae > Maxillicosta > Maxillicosta whitleyi. The sequence goes on along the minus strand of JAPSES010000044.1, from coordinate 15,806,094 downwards.
AAGAGGAAGGTGAAAATAAAGGCAAAGAGCCCAAGAAGAAGGACAATGAAAACAAGAAGAAAACCAAACAGACCAAACAGGTGGGCAAATGTACCAGTCAACTCCTATATTTATAGTGAAATTATATTTTGGTTTGCATTGACTGAGTTGATATAGTTGATATACTGTGCCTTGCTGTACTCAGAAGCCTACGTCATCTCTGGCTGGACTCGATGCAGAAGAGTGGCTGCCCCCATCATGGATAATGGAGACCGTCCCACGCCGATCTCCTTTTGTTCCACAAATGGGGGATGAGGTCAGAAGGCTGCCGTTTGATATATGACATCAAATAAAAATAGTTTTATTTGTATAGAATTGTCATCATTTGACTTTTCTGTCCTCTTCCAGCTCATCTACTTCAAACAGGGCCATCAGGCCTATGTCAGGGCTGTCCGCAGGGCGAAGGCCTACAGCGTCAACCCTCAGAAACAGCCATGGAACCGACTCAACCTCAGGGTTAGTCACACTATAATATAAAGACACTTATTGTTACATAACGGTCCTAAATTTCCTTTGGGAAATTTGTTTTTCTGTTGATCCATTTTATCTACTGAATTTGATTTGACATTTGTAAAATCGAAATATCAAAAATGTAGGCACATCCAGTAATGTGTAATTTGCATGGTATTCATTCTGACTTTCAGGCTCAGTTTGTATTTTACTTGGTCAAACTCTTTAACCCTCAGCCCACAGAGATCTCCATCAGTGCTGGAGTATTTCTTGCTGAATACATACTACAATAGGAGCTGCAGTTCTATAGTTTCAGCCCTGTCTCTGCACAAATTTCACAGAGTCAAGTATCATGTGAATGCAGTATTTGATATGTGTCTGATGAAGTTTTAAAAGACACAGATAACGAGACACAACCTGCATTTTTGTCGATTTAAAAAAAAAAAAAAAAAAAAAATGACAGCGTCACTGGTCAGATGAACATGATAAGAATTCAGACTACTAAAATCACAGCAGCTGTAAATAATATCTCTCTTCCATGTCTCCACCTGTAAGAAGCAAGTTCTATTCAGCTTTAGAGCAATGCTAGTCTTTTCTTAAACTTTCAGGGTTAATTTTGCATTAACAACCAACTTGCTTTACATTACTTTACTTATGAATTGGCCTCCGACTGAATTATCACTAACTTGACAGAAAAAAATTAAAAATCTAATGCTAAAAAATTGTTCGTATCATTCTTCAGTTGGAACTGTTTGTAGCAAAGAAACAGTCTGCAATACAGAAAAAATAAGTCAATGAATGCTGTCATTAACCAATACGCATCAAATATTACATATTTTAACTTGGCATATCTGCTACATTTCTGTGTCTCTTCAGGACCAGGAATCGGTGAAGGTAGTTGGCATTAAGTATGAAGTGGGACCTCCCACACTTTGCTGCTTAAAGCTGGCCTTCTTGGACCCAGTCTCAGGGAAAATGACAAACGAGTCTTTCTCCTTAAAGTGAGTGTTTAGTAATAAACTAAATAAAATACTGGAACGTCTCATTCACAGAACTATGGTTATTTAATTTTTTTTTTTTTCTCATATTTTAGGTACCATGACATGCCTGATGTCATAGACTTTCTGGTGTTGCAGCAGTTTTACAATGAGGCTAAAGAGCACAACTGGCAACCAGGTTTGTCAATCTGCAGATTTCTCTTGAAATGTGTTTAATCACATATTTGGTGACATTAATTTTTTTCAACTCGTTGCCTCTTTTTGCTCTCCAGGTATGAGGTTCCGCAGCATCATTGATGACGCCTGGTGGTTTGGGTCCGTGGAGGACCAAGAGCCTTTACAACTGGAGTATCCAGACAGCCTGTTTCAGTGTTACGCAGTAAAGTATGTCTCGCTTTCTTTGCATTGCTTTGTTTGTGTTAATCCAATGTTCATCTGTACTGACCCAATGTCACTTCTTATTAAATTGAAGTCAGAGAAGACGTATGAATGCCTTTACACATGTGGCTGAATCTTTTTGTTTGATCAGATGGGATAATGGTGAACGAGAGAAGATGAGTCCCTGGGACATGGAGCCTATTCCAGAGGAAGGTCAGCACTATTCAAATGAGAACATTGTATTAAACCCATGAAATTATTTATATCTCCGAAATAGAGTTTTGGGGATATAATGGTTTCATGCCGCTGCCGGATCCGCCACCGCCAGATATATTTCATGTGAAATTGATAACTAGGACAGATTTGGTTGGATTTCTTCTCCCTTGATAACCAACATAGTGGAAGAATCCTATCAATTTCAGCTTCTCTATGAGTATTATAAGTCATCCCAATGCGGGCACTTTAGATGAAAATCAGTTTTTTTGGACATTAATCAAACAATAATAGGCTGATTGAGATAAAATTTGGTTCATATTGATCATTTTACGAATGTTAATTTTCTCGCTACCGTCCAGAGTTCATATGGTGTCATTTTCATTCAGGAGGAGTTTTGTGGGATAAATTGCTTCTCTGATCATTATTCTGACACTGTCAGGTCGATGTAGCTCAAACTGAGATGACATCAATTGTCTGACGTTTCCTTATGCCACGACCTTGAGTTTATATAATGTCATATTTTGATATTAGGTGGGGTTTTTTTTCCCCAAATGGTCAAGGAAGCAGAGGATTGGTGGGATTGTGAGGATATACCCTTGCTGTTGGCCCCCCGACAGCGTACCCCTAGTTTGTTTTAGTGTAATGGTCTTTTGACTGCAGACAATATGTTTTTTTTTTTAATTTTAAATCACATAAATAGAGTAGGCTTGGTGACAGTATTGTTTAGGTGTGTGTATGTGTGTTTGAAAACAAACGTGAACCGCCACCATATCTGCGTTTGAATAAATACCTAAAAATATCGATACACTACTTTTTAATATCGATACAGTATCGTGAAGTGAAATATCGCGATATATTGCAGAACCGATATGTTCTTACATCCCTAGTATTGTTGGTTTTTGACATAAATATAAAGCTAGCACAGTTCATTAAAACTTGCTAAATGCAAAATTGTTCATCTGTTTTATCATAAAAGTTTTCCTTGTATCTTAAGGGAGAAAACCGAAGGTTGTGTTATAGTGTAGACTTGTTGGGTTACTTACAGAACTTGTATCTTCTAGTTTTGTTTCGAACTTGACCCGTATTTACTACAAGTTTGAAGCAGCAGCATACATTTTTGCAGTGAAAATGACATTTCACTTTGTATTTGTGATGTCAATAGCTGCATTACCAGAGCAGGTTGGAGATGGGGTGGAGGTGGCAGAGGAGGAGTCAAAGGCTCTGCTCTACAGACCTCAGGAAGGAGAATGGGGGGCACACACACGGGACGAGGACTGCGAGAGAGTCATGTATGGCATCGATGAACTGCTCACACTGGGTATGCCAACAGCATTCTAGACTGTAATCTATTTATTACAGGAAAACCAGTGTGATCTCATGTTTTTCCTCTTGTTCTTAGACATAGCCAAGGCTTTTGCATCACCGGTGAATCTGCAGGACTACCCTCTGTACTGCACTGTGGTGGCGTACCCTACTGACCTCAGCACCATCCGCACACGACTGGAGAGCCGCTTCTACAGGTACTGCACATATTTCACTGCAGCACTCCAACCCCAGTCCATCTTTTTCTGTCTGCTAGAGTTGATGGGAGTGTTGTAAACATTTGAAGTGGAAGTGCTGAACCTTCTTTTCCACAGGCGGATCTCGGCATTAATGTGGGAAGTGCGTTACATTGAACACAACGCCCGCACTTTTAATGAGCCCCAGAGCCCCATCGTAGCAGCCGCCAAGGTGGTGACTGATGTACTCCTACACTACATCGGGTAAGAAGATCGAATAAATGAACAGGACACATGGTCTGATATTCGCTGCTTATCCCAAATCTAATGTGTCAGATTATTTGTGTTCTCCAGAGACCAGAGCTGCACAGACATTCTGGATCTGTATCACAAACTGAAGTCTGAGATCAGCAGTGGAGAAGAAGCTGAGGTGAGACAAATGGAGAGATTAATATTTCTAATTTAGTCTCCCTTTTATATCAGCCATCATATCTTTTTGGATTGTGTGTCTCGGTGTAATGGTATTATGGGTTTTTGTGTTATTCTGCAGGCTGATGTGGACGTAGACTCTGACACTCCAGGGACGTCTACAGGTCATCGGGTAAGAGAGAGGGAAAACGTCTGGTGTTCTGCCTTCATTTATCCACACCAGACATCACACAGGCAGTGAAACTCATCCTGTCAACTCTCTGTATTTAAGAGGAAACATAGAAGCTGTTTTTAAAGGCGGTCATAGATGATCAGATGACCTTAAGTCCTGATGGATCTTTCAGATTCAAGTTATGGATCGTGAATGAAAAACATTTGGTCAGATCACCCACTTCAATATTATAATAATATATCTTGTTTGTCTTGTTAATGTCCTGCCTCTTGGCTAGGTCATTATTGGAAATACGAATCAGTTCTCCACTAAGTTACCTGGTTAAATAAATACTTTTTTCTGTCTGCCAGAGAACCAAACCTAATTCAAAGAAGCGTGGTGTGGTATTGGATGTGAAAGCATGGCGAGCCCATTGTCGAGAGCTGCTGCGTCGAATGATAGCTTCTCATGATTCAGAGCCATTCAGACAACCTGTGGATCTTTTTGAGTACCCGGTAAACAATTTGCAGCCAATTATCTATTAACAAGGCATGTCATGAGTATACTTTGACAGGCAGCAGTCAAACTGAAACACATAACTCATGTGCACAAACATTTGCGTTATTTCAGGACTATCGGGAGATCATTGACACACCCATGGATTTGGGTACGGTGTCAGAGACACTGGTGGCAGGGAACTATGAAAATCCAATGGAATTTGCCAAAGACGTACGCCTCATTTTCAGCAACTCTAAAGCATATACACCAAACAAGAAATCACAGGTGAGCGGGAAGCAAAGGAAAATTGGACGAAATCCCTCAGCACCAGTGATCTGCTTTAGTTGTAAACCGATGTTTAATTGAATTGTTTTCTGTTCAGATTTACACCATGACCCTCAGCTTATCGGCCTTTTTTGAAAAACACATCATCTCCGTCATCTCCGACTATAAGTCTGCCATCCAGAATGAACGACGAACTCGTCAGAGACTCAATTACAGGGATAGACTGCACAATGGAGGCAACTCACCTACCATGAGTCAATCCCCAAGGTACACGCACTCATTCACAAAGCTCTTGCGTCTCCACATAATCTAATATAATTTTCATTACAGTACACAGGGTCTCTGCTGCTCCTGGATGCATCTCCACTGTGTTACTTTTAATTTTAGGCTTGTTTTGAACTCAATACACTGCATTATATATAGAAAACATGTAGTGTATGGAGTTAGTCTGAAACCTGGATTATAATGATGTCTGAAATAGTTATTAGTTGTACACATGCTGAAGTTGAAATTTGAAATATTCTTTTTGTTCCCATTTGTCCAGCCCTAAAGGGAAGCACAAGTCAGGGAAGGTGTCAAAGCCAAAAAAGTCCCAGACCTCAACGAAGAATCGTTCTCAGAGATCATATCAGGGTGAGATTGCACTGCTTCCTTCTCTCTAAATGTTTCTGTTAACTCTTATGTTAGTAGCTCTGATGATGGAAAGTGATCTTCTAACTAAATATAAGGGAAACTGAGGATGTGGGAGTCCAACCTGAGTTTGTTTTTGGTTTTTGGGATACCTTTACACAACTTTTTGGTAACATTCTGCTTCTCAAAGCTTCAGTGACATTGTTATGCCATTACTGCTTTTCTTTATTTATACAATCAACACAAGTTTTAATTCACAGTGCTGTAAGATAATTGTGTTTATGAGGACATAACACCCACCTCCACTAGCAAGTAATGTTATGTTATGATTGTGTTATTGCATTAGTGTTGATTCTCAGTGTTGTTTTGTGAATAATCAAAGTTTCCAGAACTGGTTGAGAATCACCACTGTCCTTTTACTGTTGTCGTTTCAGCTCAGCAAAGCAGTAGTGTAGCAGAAGAAGAGGACATTCAGCCTTCTTCCCCAAGTTCAGGGACGAGCAGCGACAGAAGCCAAGGGCCACATCGTGTGACCCGCAGCCAGTCCACACCAGTGAAGAAATCAGGTATCCAATAAAACACTGTACTGACATGTAGGGCCGACTTTATTAGGTAGGTAACGTCATATCCAGGTAGTGACATCTATGGCAGTATTGCAGTATCTCTGCAAAGATCAAATGGAGTCGTATGAATTTTTTTATGTCTTCAAAACCTGACGTGGGTCTGTGCCACGGCTGAAAACAAGGCTACACCTCAACATTGTTCACTGGCAACGTATAAGCTGTTACAGAATCAGGGCAACATTTTTTATTCTGTGAAACAAAACTATTCAGACAGACAGATTCCTTTTGGAATAGTTTACAGTTTTAAGGTTGTGTCAGATAAAAGCCTTATGACCAGATAATATTACATAATGTGTAAATTACTACATGACAGTTGATAAAGAAGGATGTTCATATTTGTTACACAGATATATAGATCTACCAGGAATTACATCCGTCAGTCCTTTTCGTTTATGTGTGTGTGTGTGTGTACATATAATCTTTTTGAAAAATGTCACCTTTCAACAGATTTTTCTGACACTATTCACTTGATTCTTTTCACATTTGTCTTTGCATGTACCTTTCTATCAATTTTTGCTTTTTTTAAAAATTTGTTTTGTTTTACACATTTTTGAAAAGATTAAAAGTTAAGGCCCAAAATTAATCCCTGGGTAGGCAGGGTATCAGTGAGCAGGAGGAGAAACAGTGTTGTATGGCCGGGCAGGGGTACTGGTCAGCTCTGCTTATTTTTTTCACTTGTTTTTTTTTTTTTTCCTCATTTCATTTTTGAACCTTTTCACTTGAGCATATAACAAAATCCAAAGATCAAGGTAGATACTTTAGATTTCGTTCTACAGTATTAGCAAACCAAACTTATGGCCTATGTGTTCCCTCTTTTTGTCAGAAGTTTCAGACTAAATAGATGTTTTACTCAGTTTTATTTTTGTGCTATTTGCCTGAATCTATAATGTGTAGAGGGATGGTAAGCATTAGGCCTGGGACGCTCTGCCATTAAATTATGTATTAGTTATTGGAGACTTGCAGACATCCACCACATGATGTATATTGTCATTTTAAACAGGATGTGGTGAAACACTATTACATAAATGTAATGTAATATTTTCCTTTTATGTTTCTCAGGGCGTCGGCGTAACTTGCATCTGACCAACGGCTCCAGACAACGGCATGGACAAGAGGCAGTGCAATCCGACAACGACGAAGAGGCATCTGGATCTAACAGCTCCTCATCAGAGTCATCCTCGACATCATCATCAACATCGTCGTCTTCATCATCCTCCGACAGTGAGAACAGCTCTGACTCTGAGATGGAGAACTATGTTGAAGGGGGAGATCATGACTACAGCAAAGCCCCCTGCCTGTCAGCACGGCCCTCGGCCAAAGGTAAAGGGGTCGCCTCAGGGAAACGGAGACACAAAGGAGGAGACGACGTCACACAGAGGCCGAAAAGACCACGAGTACAGCTGCCGGTACAGGAGGAAGAAGAGGAGGATGAAGATGATGATGATGAGGAGGAGGAGGAAGAAGAGGAGGAGGAGGAAGTAGTGCAGCAGCAAGAGGTCGTAAGACACGAGGATGACGAGGGGGAAGAAGAAGATGATGAAGAAGAAGAGGAGGAGGAGGAGGAGGAAGAAGAAGAAGAGGAACCTGAGGAGGACCGATCTGTTCCAGCGCAGAGAGCGGCAGCGAACAGTCCGAGAGGCAGCCAGTGCAAGTCCCGGCGGGTCAACACACGCAACCAGGGCCGTAGGACAGTTCTGTACCAGGACGACTCGGAGGACGACGGCCAGGGGTCGAAGGAGGACCCGCTGAACCTGGGCATGTCTCGATCAGGGCGGGTTCGCCGCATGACTGAGAAAGCCAGAGTCAGCCACCTCATGGGCTGGAGTCACTGACGCATCAGCCTGCTTCAGACCTCAATAAAAAACAAACTGAAACATGAGACGTACTGCAGGGATTTTTTTTCTTTCTTTGTACAAGTGTATATATAAAAATATATAAAGATATAAATGATTTTTTTATCTGAAACTAGACTGCTATTGACTGATTGCTGGTGCTCATGTGTGTTGCCAAGGACTTTTTTTTTTCCTCCTGGTCGACAGAGCTGTTCAACACAGATCCTCTCCAACTGGACTAACTCACCTCGGCCTTATTGTTCGTTGGAGGAGCCTTTAGACACACCACTGCTCAACAACTCCTCCTCTTTCTCCTCGTCCTTTGCGTCCAGTACTAAACACTATCCCCTCCTTCTCCCCTCATCCCTCTGGCCACTTTTCATACTCCTGCTCACCAAAGACAGATGCCAAAAAATGGTGCTCATATTTTTGTTTCTCAAGGAGTGTGTCTTCGTTTTTCCTCAGAGTAATTTAAAACTCACGCTCAAGCAGTCACGAGTTTGGTCACGACTGCTGAGAGACTTGTGCTTTGCGCATTAAGGATGCTGATGTCAACTTTTTGGTACTCGGTGTGTTCCTCACTACCACAAGCCTTAGTTTACAGAGCTCACATTGTTCATATTCTGTCCTTCTGTCTGCTTTTTCTGTGGCTGGAGTCAAGACAAGTGTAGCATTGGGACTAGCAATACTTAGGAATCAGAACGATTTTATGAAGTACAATATAGTAACAGTAATATTTCAACTTGACCACCTTGGCCTGTGAATGTTTTCCCTTAATTTCCCTTTTGGTGATGATGACTTCTTTTTTTATTATTATTCATTAATTTTGTTATTTAGTTAGAATTGGGTGCTTTTTAGCTTTAAGGCGATTTATTTTGTTTTCTGTTTCTGGGCTAAAATCACTGCATTGTATTTGTATTTATATGAATTTTTGTCCTTGATCAGTCAAATCTTCGTCTCTTAACAGTTCACGACACCTTCTCCACTGAGAATTTACAAAAAAACAAAGGCTTCCTAGCCAACAGTTGTGCAGAAATATTTATTTTTTTCCATTGTATTATACTATTTCGTACATTGCTAGTGATGAGGATGAGGAAAAGGAAATATTTGCACATTTCTTGTATCCACATGGCAGCTGAGTAATAGAGATATGAGAGAAGGAGAAAATTTAGCAAATTGTTGTGTAGGAATGATTAAACTGTGCCAGCACACTCAATTTTTGTGTAAACGAAACAAGAAACCTCCATCAGTCTGTGTATGATAGTCAAATTTGAAGCTAAATGCCGCATTTGATTGGCGTTAATAATCATGCAGTTCATTGGCTTAAAGCAAGTTAGCGACCACTTTTACAGCTCCACCCTTTGTTAGTGTGTTGTGCCACTTTCCATTTCATTTCTGTGGACTTACCACCACGTTGGCTTCAGACATCCATGAACTACCACACGCTTTTCCATGAGGTATTACAATCAGTATGTGCAACAGATTCACAAACATGATCAGTGAATCCTGATAATTACATTGATTTACAGTGTTTTTAATGCAAGAGCGGCACACGATTTTTCTGTTGCACCTATGATGTTTACATAATTTAATTTTTTTTTAACATTACATTTGAAACGAAACAACAGCAGATTCCAGTCAGGAGAAACGAGGAAAGCTGACTCAAATTTCCATTGCAACACTGGGTGCTCAAATCTATAACACACCTCCTCATCACTCTGCCTCCTAATGGTACTAACATTAGAGAGGCCTCTGAGGTTTTATTTGTATTTTTTATCATTTTGATTTGGTCCGAGTCAGATTTTTGAGAAAAAAAAACAAAACAAACAAAAAAAAACAAACAAACTGATTAGTATCTTGGGTGCTCTGAGTGGCAGCATTAACTGGTGTCTTCAAATTATTCTGGTTGAGTGAAAAAACTGATTCATCATTTGGGTTTTCATATACTAGAAGGCTTTTAGTCCTGCCTCTTAAGCATCAGATTAGTTGATGACAAGTACAATGATATTCTACTGTAGGTGGAATAAGCTTATGTGACTGTCTTTTATACACAATGTTTTAAAGATATGTGCTTTTTTTTTTTTAATAAAACTGTTTTCTCTAAGTATGGATTGTCGTGCTGTTTAGATGTAATTTCTAAACAGGTATCTATGCAAATACACCTCGTTCTTTTTCTCATTAGTGTGACTGTGGCCTATTTTTCCATCATTTCTATCAGCGTTGAGCTTGTATATGCTTGAGGGGCTGTTTGTTTGGACTGTTTTTAAGCTCTCAATATGAGTCATCTGTAAGCTTCATGAAGGCTCATAAAAATGCACCGAATGTAAATGTTTAGAGTTTCAGAACAGTGGTGCAGAACAGCCTTATAGAGCGCAAGTGATTTTTTAATTTTTTTTATTTTTTTTTATTAGCATGTAAACCTGAGTGTACCATTTATGACTTCCTAACTGCATGAATGCACTGAACGCTGGGGGTGAGTCAGACAAGGAACAAACGAGGTTGAGCTGTGACGCACTGTGCTCTGCCTGCCACACCTAGAAACAGCAGAAAACGCTGAAGGATGATGGGAATTCAGGCAGATCAATGCTTAAGGAGCCAAAGTGGTAAAAGTCACTTTAAAGGAAGCTACGGGAGACAATGTCTGATATGTTTAGATGTATATTCAAAGCAGTGAACATGACACTGCAGATATTTTCAACTGATTTGGTAGAGGTCACCAACCTGGGTGTCAAGGACTGTCAGTGGGTCACAACATATATTCTTGCCTCCAAAAACATACATCTTTCGTTCATTCATCCTTTCACAGCAGAGAGCATCTGCTTCATTCAGGAATGTCAAACATATGGCCCATGGGCCAAAAACTGGCCTGCCAGCGGGTTCAATCTGGCCCATGGGATGAATTTGTGAAATGCAAATATTGCACTGAAGTCGTTTATAATCGTCGACATCTAAATCATTTTAGTTCAGGGGTCACATACAGACCAATTTAGTGACAAGTGGTTCCGATCAGTAAAATACTATCATAACCTTTAAATTATGCAAAAATTTTCTCCTTGTTTTAAAAACTCAATGAAATGTTTACGTTTACAAACTGTTCTTTGACAAAAAATAAATTAGAATAACCTGTAAAAAATATGACCAACCTGACATGTCTTAACATAATTAAATGCAATTTTAAAATATATTATGCTTGTTACTATTAGAAATGGTGTAATATGGCTGTATAAATCCAATCTGTATATTTTAATGCACATTCATTCTCGGAGGGGGTCACAGGGCTTCTGTAGCCTATCTCAGTTATCTATGGGCAAACATATATAATGTATGTGACAAGCTGAAGAACAACATTTTTACAATTGCACTTTTTACAAAAAAAAAATAAAAAAATTACAGGTTGTTCATGGTTGGTTCATGTTATTCACATTTTTAAAGCAAACATTTTCATACTGTAATTTCACTTTTTGCACTCTGGTTCGGTCCACTTGATGTCATATTGGGCTGTATGTGCCCCCCCCCCCCCAAACTAAAATGAGTTCAACACCCTGGTTTAAAGGTTCAAAGTGTAATATTTAGTGACATCTAGTGGTGACTTTGCAGCTGTGGCGGATGCTTAAAATGTTTAAGATAGTTTTTGTTTTCTCCTTTGGATGAAAGGATATTAACCCCCAAAGACCTTTTTGTGGTAACCTCCATATCAGTTCTTCCCTGCATTTAACCTTTTCCATGTGATTTATTATCATTTATTAATTTATCTTCTGTATTTTTCAGCAAAAAACAAGTATTTTCCTATACCTAATTCACATCAATCATGTAGATGTTTATAAAACCTCAGAGTAAGTTCACAGGTTTTTATATCAGGACAAAGAAAACTGAAGAAACTGACTTTTTCACCAAAATCTATCATTAATTCAATATAAAAGCAAACATCTGCAACCACTGTCGTTTTACTGGTGAGTCAATGTTGCAGAAGATGATGAGGTTTCTATGTTCCTCTGAAGCCTCTGGACATCCAAACGGGTCATATCTAATACCAGTGAAAAGCTGAGAAACTACATTTGAGCATCTTCTCGCTCTACAATATAAACAACCCACACAAATTATAACCTATGTGTTCCCTCTTTTTGTGCTTGGCTTTTTTATTTTTCATTTTACTGTTAGTACTCATCTTAAAAATAGTAAAACCCTATTGAAATTTTATGCTCAGTTTTATTCTCATTAAATTTCATTGAGTTTCATGAGTGCTGGTGCAGTAGTTATTGAGTAATAATATTAAAAGCAGGTGTGATCATATTATCCCCTTGGTTGAGGGGATATGGGGCTGCATGAAGCTAGGATTAAATTTACAGTATAGTTTAGCATGATATATTTAATCAAATTAACCCATAAAGACTTAAATATACACCAGTGTCCAAAAGCCTCTACTGATATAAATTGTTTAATAACTGTAGAGCCTGTAATCCAACCAGTACATGTAACTTAATTGGTGTAAAATACAGTTTGTCTTCCTTTCATGGTCATCAGATATGACCCATGTGGACGTTCAGAGGCTCTGTAATGAACATGGAAACACTGTCATCTTCTACAACATTAATTCATCAGTAAAACCTATGGAGTTGGATCAATGACAGTGGATGGAGCCACTGGGTTTATGTTCAGTTAATGATAGATTTCACTGATAAAGTCACTTTTTCTCAAGTTTTCTCTGTTTTTGGTCAAATGTAATCTCAGCCTGATAATTAAAGTACATGATCAGTAAAATAAATATAGGAGAATATCAGATTTTCACTGAAATAAATGAGGATAATATTCTAATAAATAGTGATAAATCACATAAGAAAAGATTAAGTAGAGAGAAAAATGTTATATATGAACCCTCACAAAAGTAGCACTGGGTCTTTATGGGTTAAAAAAAAGATCTGACAGAACAAGGTGATAACAAAACTAATAATCTGAATGCATATACTGTCTCTGTCTATAGTATTTAACAGGTAATAATAACAGGTAATAGTTAAAAAATCTCAACATCTGAATAATGACAGGTGCAACTCTAAGTGAAAGTAACATAAAAAATATAAGGAAGATATTCAAACTAATCTCCTCACTCAGTTTATCAGACCTGCAAGAATATAAGATTTAAAGACATATACACACAACTATGGTTCATAAAAAGTCAAGAGTCCACACAAAGAGTGGCCGTGTTAAGTTTATTGTCACAATAACAACAAACTGAAATGACATTACCAGGAATATTTTCATTTGTCTATAAGTCAAACATTTCCTACAATACACAACATATCCAAAGTCTCTAAATAGATACAATCATAATGTACTTTAAAGCTACATATGGCACTACTGCACACAGTATTTTATTTGTGTTTAATTGTAGATTCACAAACATCATTATTAAACAACAGGAAGGTGCATTTACACTTGTGCTTCAGTGTCAGAGTCAGTGTCAGCAGTCCACATATCATAACCGGTGCATGTTTTTTTTTAACTTTACAATACTGAATACACATAGCTATGCATAAACAACGAGCGCAACACACAGGGACACAGTGCTGTGAGTGCTGTCTGCATCCAGGAATGCTTAAATAACTAAAATGTGCAGGAAGGTTTTTGCACACAATGGCAGGCATAACCCCCACAGAACTGACATTCACTATGTCCATTACAACAAACGACTGTCACCATTTAATACGCACAGAAAATCTACTCAGATCTGGAAGATTGAGAAAGTTACTTTAAGGGATATGTCCTCTCTTAAACAAAATGCAACATGCTTTTATGGAGTCACTTCATTCAAGGTATGCAAACACACAGGATTTTAGTCCAAAATTAAAAATGCTAATACTTATCAATACACAGTTAAATATGCCAAAGAGGCAAGACTTTACTTTTTTTTGTTAGAATAAGAGAATGTTGACAAAACGCAGGTAAGTTCACAAGATGTATGCATACAAACCTTAGTTCACCTCTTTACTTTACTCTTTACTAAACTTCATCTTAGACCAGGGGTGTCAAACTCATTTTAGTT
>JAPSES010000044.1:15753853-15791929 GCA_029822895.1 Maxillicosta whitleyi | reverse complement strand
AAACATTTGGATTTGTGACTATTTATAGGTTATTATGACATTGAATTGGTCTCAATGTGGAACCTGAACTAAAATTATTAATACATTTTTGCATTTCATAAATTCATCCCAGGGGGCGGATCGGGCCCTTTGGCGGGCTGGATCCCCCCCGCCTAATGTTTGACACCTGTGTCGTAAACCATATTGTGTATCATTCAGTGACTAGATCAAACCTGAATTTCTGAGTAAAATGCTGGATTTCATATTCCTACCAATGGAAATCAGGCGTCTACATTCACAAAACAGAAGATCATGGAAGTACCAGAGCTAAAGTGCTAAAGTACGCTGTCAGTAAATGCTCTGTTTCTGTACAGTGGATACAAGCGTACAGTCATATACTGAAATTCACTCCACAGAGGATGAAAATTCACTTACAGCTATGCAAGTTTATAGAAACATTAAAATACTCATGATTCAAACCATACTCAGATCATGATTTTAGTTGTCAATAGATATGTTTTTATATGCTAGATACGTTTAACTTGTAGCCATAAAGAGTTATTACATTACAACTTTCTTCTTAACAGCACAACTGGGCTGAAACGGCCACGAAACAGTCCCCGACATATCCGTGAACACCTCTGTCAAAGTGGGCTCCATTTTGAAAGGCTGACCTACTTCGCCTCAAGACTTCTTTCATTTCTGAACTTTAGCGTTCATGTCATAAGCTGGAGGGATTTCAAAGCATTAAACAACACTGCGCCCATGGTTGCTTGTTGCTGTAAAAGGAACATTTGTGCCTCTGTTTGCGGAGCACCATGCTGAAAGAATCGGCCTACATGCCTCCCTGTGGGCATGTCACCGTAGCTACACCAGGCCAGTCTGCATGTGGACATGAAGCGGGTAGGGGTGATAGACGAGCGGGGGCTGGGCCTGAGTAATAAAGTAGCTGCTGTAAATCGGTTCTGTCATGTAAGGTGCTGGCTGATAGAAACAAGTGACGTTGGCCGTATTGGGGATGGCGTTCTGTTCACCCAGAACCCTTAGAGCCAGAACCGTGATCATATTGAGCGTCTGTCTCCTCTCGTGTCCCATCAAACAGACAGTGCTTTCATCAATCACACGCCTCAACGTCATCAGGTAGTCGTATTTACTCGTCTCCTCGTTGCCAATGAAATGGCACTGGAGGTAGGCCTCGATTTTACGCTGCTGCTCACTGACGTCAGGAAAGTCAATGAAGAAGCGGGAGCACATGTACCGCTCCAGAGACTTGATCTCGGTCTCGCTGGCCGGTCTGAAGTTCCGTACCAGCAGGTCGCTGTATTTCAGCAGACCACCCCCTCGGATCTCCTCTGGGTTGTGGGTGGCGATGAGTCGGTTTCGGAGGTGATCCAAAGCCTGATTGAAGTCTCCGTACATACACTCTGCTTCCACTGTGAGGGTGGGTTCCTCAGCTGCCCCGGCCCATGAGCTGGACCCTGGGATGGCCTCTGCTGGTTCAGTTTTCTGTTTAGCAGCAGGTTCTGTGGATATGTTGGCTACACATGTGCTGCTTGGAGTCTCTGAGTCAGGAGGCTTCTTTGCGTGTTTTGGCTTAACAGTTTGTTCAACATTTTCATGTAAGCCAGCTTCTTCCTGAAGAGCAATATCTGGGTTACACGTGGGAGTTGTGAGGGTTTCTGCGTCCTCCAAAGTCTCTGGCCTGGAGTCTTGTACACTGTCCAACAAAGCAGGCTTTTGCTGAAGTGGTTTGGGTATTTCTATGGGAGGAAAGAGCTGTGTTGTGAGATCTGATAAATCAGTCAGTAAAGACCATTTCTCAGGGAGCTGTTGCTTACTAATGAGTTTTCGTGACATTTTTCTTTGTAATTTTGGCGAGGGGCAGTAGTCTGGTACGATGTCCTGTGATGTGCTGCACGTTTTCTTAGCTGGAGGAGGAAAGGAGAATTCCAGATGTAAATCTTGTAAGCCTGAAGTGTTTTCAGTCCTCTGGATAACCGAGTCTACTTTAAACTGAGTAATGTCTTCATATTGGTCTGTTTCCTTTGAGGCGGTCTTTTCTGTGTGTGTTCTAGATGGTGCTGGGGAGGCTTGTGATTCAGATACCTCTTCATTACTCTGAAGCTTTAAACATGCATGTATCATCACAGGATCCCTGACTTCTGCAAATAGAGTTTTAGGAGATGAAACCAACGGATAATCACTATGGAACTGGCCTTTCTCCTCTACGTTTTCTTCACATAGCTCAAACACAATGTCCTCCTCTGAATTAACATCTTCAATATCACCCACATCTTCTTCCTCCCGTTCAGGCGGTGACTGCAAGTTAACACTATCAGGTGCTAAAACCTGCTCCTCCTCGGGCTTTCTGTCCACATTCTCAGCCTCTGCGTATGACAGCTCATTCTCAAGTGCGGGAACAGCTTCATCCTTACACGGATTTTCTTCACTGGTTGCCATTTTGGAATCCTTCTCAGCATCTTCTTTTACATCCTGAGGAACGGTTGCTTGCTCTTGCTCTTTGTTTTCATTTCCGCTGTCGCACTTTGACATGTTTTCAGAATTCAGTGTCAAATTCACCCCCTGTCTCCTTTCAGTTTCCCAGTAAGACTCCAGCATTCGATCTAAAATAATCTGAAAAGAGTCCACGCTGAACTCGAACTGTCTTCGTAGGGAGCTGACAAACCTCAGCCCCACAGTTTTGGCTCTGTTGTTAGACAAAGAGATGAGGCTCCATCTATCATGCTCATTGAACACTTTGACCATCTTTTGCACATATGCCTCTTTCATTGTTAGGCAGGTGATTTTTCTTCTGTTAACTCCACAGGGGAGGAGGTCTCGGAGGCTGTCCAACACCACCTCCTTAATCACCTGGAAATCCTCCTGTCTGGGCAGCTCCACTCCAAAAATGATGTCTAAATCTCTATAGCCCAGACCGTTATCCCTCACCAGGACATGACTTGCAGTTGCACCGTTAAGGCGTATATCTTTAACTTGGATATCTCTTTCAACCAGCCGATCCTTCACCACACGGATGATGTCTTTAGCTCTCACCTGCAAAGTAGGAAAATTTCCACGCCCATGGATAGGGATGATTTCAGTCAAAACCTTGTCCAGAGCCCGGATTTGGTCAAGGGTTAAGTTATGGAACCTCTTCTCCGTTTGAAGCTCCATCAGCCTTTCCTTAAAAAAACAGAAACAAAACAGAGACATCTAGTATTCATATCAAATAACTGAGGTAAGAAAGAATTAATGTTCGAAGCAGTGCATCAGAAAACAGACTCTCTAATCTAAAAAAAAACATCTTTTTAGAGTATCCTACTAATGGAGCAGCCTTGCCCTTTTGTCTGCTGTGCGAGCTGCCCTTTTCAAATGGCAAATCAAAACATTTTTTCTTCACACTTTGTCTGTTTTCCCCGTGCCAGTGTCCTGTCTACATGCTTAATCTTTAGGCATATTTTTGCCTCATTTGTTTACTTAAAGGTGCTGGAAGACATCTGCAGTTTCCTCTGTTCATCAAGTTAACAAATTTTTAACAAGTTTTTTTTTCACAGATACAGTCCGTTTTGGACCCTTAAACTGGCTGTATCTCCTACACTAACCTGAAGTGAAGTCACCACTGCATTGTACTTTAATAAAGTCAGCTGGTTTGATACCAGTAGGTGGCAACAGTGTTGTATTAAATAACCCACTTAACTGAGTGGCACAGATAATCACATATTAAATTCTATATTAAATGCTAATAGTAATGCAATGTAACTTAATACATTTTCTAATGCTGGCCTGCCTTCTTATTTGATAACATCTGAAACAGGCAACTACAAATGTGCTGCCACATCAGTGTCTCAGAACAGGATTACATCACTCAAATTTGTCATAAAAAAAAAACATGTTTGCGTCAAACTGATTCAGAGAACAAACATATGACTAACAATCTATAATAAAAGACAAATGCGCATACTTTAGAACCCGCCCACAATGCATTGTGAGCTTTGAAAGGGACTTTTTTCAAACAGTACATTCCAGTACCATTATGCACATCATCAGCTGATTGTTATGTCACTTGACTTGTCATACTGCATAAAAATTCAGTCGTCAATCTTAAAATACCTCTATCATCATATGGTAGACATTCAGTTTTGCAGCATTCATTTATTTTAAGGGAAACATGTCATGTCAGTCTTTCAGTGATTGAGAGACAACCCGGTTAAAACATCTACAGGACACATGCTGCACATCTCTGCTAATACTGCATTTATGCATTATATTATATTAAAAAAAAGCTCTTTCATATCAAACCAAGCAAAGCATATCATATCATGCTGTGCTTATACAATAAACTGCATAACACTGAAAATAATGCTGCTATTAAACAGCTTGCTTTCAATCTATGCTGTTCTGTCCTCTCAAAGCAGCATTTAGAAAAAAGTCTAGAATCCACAGGGTGCTTTAGAAAATGAATGCACAAACAATGTCATATTATCCACTGTATATCATGCACTCAGAAAAGTCTGGCTGTAGTATCCTAGTTATCCAGCTGATATCACACTTTACTGATATTTCAATCTACAGACTATTTAATAATTTATACTATTATGAGATTGTCAAATCCAACAGAGGTCCAATCAGTCAACAAAACTAAAAAAGTGTACATGTAAGTAGACTTTTGGAGAACAACATTAGAAACTTTCTTGCAAAATTAGACATAGTTAAGCAAGTTCATGTCTGAGGCATTAAAACGCACTGCAGGTGTTGTGTGTGTGTGTGTGTGTGTGTGTGTGTGTGTGTGTGTGCGTGCGTGCGTGCGTGTGTGGATTTTTAAAAAATCTATAAGGACAGTATTAGACGCATTTTTTTTATTATTATTATTAATGTATGACTTGTTGTCAGAATTATTTAAGTGTGTGAATAATCATTTCTAACCTGCATATGTTTTGACGTTATTTTTTTAAAAGTAACATTTTACCCGTATCCAGATCATCCTGACCTGATGATGCTGGTAATGAAAACAGCCGCACGCACGTCATCATGTGCTGCGTGCAGCTGATGTAAACAGCCTGCTGTAAATGTCAACATGAATCGGTCATTAATAGTGTAAATGTGAGGGTAACACATGGCCCACAGCAGCCTCTAGTGCATCTCTGGGGTTACATCAGCTCGGTCCTGCAGCAGGACCGCTCTCCTGCCACTTGGCTTCTTTATAGATAAGACTATATGAGTCATACAGCTACTGAATGAAGCATCACTCGTTGGCTCTCCTGATTTTTCCTTGTGCGCAAAAACGAGTCAAAATGCATCACTGAAGGTGGAGTTTAGGTTGAGAGATTCATAAAATATTTAGTCAGATGTGAAAAACAAATTGTGCATTATAAAATATTATAGGCTACCCATTGTGATTCAGCCTATATAGTCATGATGTGAAGGTACATATATAACGCCAGGCTTTTTTTAAACACTGCAACAATGAGCACAGGCCACAATGTTTTCCTGCATTCAGGATATTTTGTCCATCACTCAACTCAAAACGCGCATGCATCAACTGCGTTAAGTAATCCAGTAATTAGTTCAACATCAACACATCCTGCTGGATATATATATTTTATAATTTTTATTATTTTTCGCTGGTAAGTTAAGCCTAAATGAAAAGGCTTATATTTAGGCTTAAACTAAATGCAGGACAGAAAAACAGTGACATTAAGGGCAATTTGACAATGAGAAACACAACAGCCGCACATTTTTTTTATTTAAGAAAACTCACCTGGTTTGTAGCCAAATATAAATGAAAACTAAATCCAGAGTAGAAACGCAGTCTAAAACAGAAACAGTGAGATATCCAACAGGTTTATCCGACCCCGCTAGAGAGGTTGATGTTGAAGTTAACACGGACTGTTTCCTCAGCACAGGAGCACTGTTTCCATGGCAATCGGGCGTCACGAAATTTACGGTAAATCACGACGCTCGTTGTCTCAGTAACTACCAAGTGACAGCCGCTCAAGTTTCAAACAAACAAGCTACTTCGGTGTCATCCAGACGCATGTTTACAGTTCGCCCCAAAGTTTTACTTTTATTAGAGTGCACAGAGCAATAAGAGGCTGAAGTACCGGCGTGCCACCGCACTGCCGAGCTGTTGCGGGGTGAACATCACATCAGACGGAGTGAGTCATCCTCTCTCCCCGCCGTGATCCACACCGTAAATCTAATCATCAATCAACCGCTCTCACCGCCCACCACTCAGCCGGTACATCCCCACAACACATCAGCAACGCACCGCGCTTTCACGAGGAATACACACATTCACCTAAAATGTCGATAAAACCATAAAAAAGTTTGTTTTAAACGCCTAATGGCTGGTGTTTTTTTTTCTTTTGATTCACATTTTACAGAGGAGGGAGGGAAAGCTCCTCGTGACGTTGAACGGAATACCGCTACCACGTGATCCTGACGTCATTGATATTTTGGTAAGACACCCGGAAGTGCAGACCCAGGCGAACATCGAAACCCGAAAGACTGAAGTTTTTAACGCCGAGTTTTACCTCAACTGACAGCATTTTCGACAGCGGTGTGTAAGGATTCGATCGTGTTGTGCTTGGATTCACAAACAGTCACCTCAAAATGTCAAGCATGGAGAGTATCCTTTAATATTTGGGTAAGAATGCTTCGTGACGCTGTGGTGTAAACAGGCTAAACATGACTAAACATCGAGTCGAGATCGAATTTATGATTTTTTTTAGACATGTAAAGCCTAATGATAATGTTTATAATTAACGACAGACTCTGGGGTTATATTATTTATACACCGGAGTATAAACCTGGTCAGTCAGGCGTCGGACCACGGGACAGAGGTGGCCCGAAGGCCTTAAAGTCAACAATACATTTATCTGGAAACAACTAACAATCGACTATTTAGCCCTGTGCTGTATGTCTGGACAACAAGGAATATAGACAGGAAGTGATGAATATCACCCGCATATTTCGATATTGTGTGTTTTATCAGAATAGCTGAATTATCACAGCTAACTTCCCTTAAAGTTAATCAGGAACAACACGCAAAATATTAAGAGCGAATTTCTAGAACTAGCAGTAGTTGTAAGACTAATGTAACGTTTACCCTTGACTTGTGTTTAACTAAACCACATAGTTTAATGTACTTCAACCTTAAACCTGTTTACCTGGAACAAGTGCAGCTCTGAATCTAGTACTGAGTTAAGTAACTGCTCTAGGACAGCAGACAGGCTGACCGTGTGGTAACATTAGTATTAGATTAGTTTTTCTTCCCTTTTTTAAAATTTCTTTACTTAGTATCTCTATTAATATTGAATTTACTAGTGTGCTAAGCAGAATGAAAACACCTTGATATTTCTTTTTATCAAATCTTTAAAAACCAGCATCACCATCTGTGGCTGAGGTGGCTATTTCACACACAAAAAAAGTTCTATAACCTCTAACTCTACCCATATTTGAAAAGTTAGATAAAGTAGAGTTGATCAGATTTTCAGTGGTACTACATAGATCTTACTTGGACATTCTGCTGATTCATAATGAATGTGTATAGGCTGTAATATTTTACTGCCTTGATTCATCACATTCATGACATGAAATCAACCTAATAAAAACGTTCTTTTAAATTAGATGATGTGTCACACTTGATGGCAACTGATATGATAGAAATGCTGTATAATGACCTGTACCGTACTAGTTTTCTGTAGGTCTGTGAGACATGAGCTTAACCTAAAACAAGATTTGTGACCATTTTAAGTGACTCTAAAGTACTGATAACAGGTTTTTCTTTTCTTTTTTTAAAATCTTTTTCCATCATGGAACACATACAATTACATGGTTGTTGCTGTCATGTACAACTGTGATACATGTTAAATGCTGTACGTTATAAATATCAGATCGCAATTTCAGAAAAAGAAATTATAGTGGTTTGATTTTTAAATTGAAAGTCCACACTGAAAAATGACATTTTATTTTTCATAAACAGCAGATATAACATATATAAGTGACATGATTTTTCCTTCTCACTTTGCATGTATACAATTTGCATGTATGCAGGTTAAAATGTTTCTGACTACAGTGAAAAACATTAAACTAAAAGTTCTAATATAGTAAAATATAATAGAAGCCCCAGGGTGAGGTTTGTATTATTATTAGCCCATCTGCTCCTGAATTTGTGTCTTAATTGAGAAATTACAAACTAATTTTCTTTCAATATAACAGTGGTATTTTGCATTTTGTTTATCCTCAAGGCTCTCTTCTATTTAATATATTTATGACATATTTAGTTTTATGACTCCCTGTTGCAGAGAGGAAATTGTAATAATTATAATGCAGTGACTTTGAGTCTTAATCTACACATTTCCAAAGAGTTAAACCATCTTAGAAAATGAGAAAAGGGTGTTTTGGGGTCCGATACAAACAGTAAATGTCCATACGTTTTCTCCCACTAAAACAACAATGCTGATTAAAAATTGTCTGGAAGTATTTGCACTTTTTGTTTGGATTTTATCTTTAACTCCCCATCACAGAACATCTCTTCAATTTAAAATTTGCTGCCAAAGACCTTCAAAGAAACTCTAAGAAATGTGACAAAGAGGAGAAAGCAGAAAAGGCTAAAGTCAAAAAGGTAAGTAATGTTTCTAAAGTTGTATCAGACCCTAAATCAAGTGGTGCTTGGTGCAGAAAATGAGGTCAAACTGTTTATTTTTGTTTCCTTGCCAGGCCATTCAGAAGGGGAATATGGAAGTTGCGAGGATCCATGCAGAAAATGCCATCAGACAGAAGAACCAGTCGGTGAACTTTTTAAGGATGAGTGCTCGGGTAGATGCAGTGGCAGCAAGAGTCCAAACTGCAGTTACAATGAACCAGGTACTAAACAAACACTTCGCAAACCTGAAGATTTCCAGTTGAGTTGGTATTGTCGTATATGGAGAATGTTGGTCTTCATTTTTCAGGTCACAAAAAATATGGCTGGAGTTGTGAAGGGCATGGATAAAACTCTGCAGAGTATGAATCTGGAAAAGGTAAAGTGGACTGAATGCATGAAATAAAACTACCTTCAGCACAGTAACATCTGAGCACGATCTTAGAATTATCTATTTGTTTAGATTTCAGGCCTTATGGACAAATTTGAGCACCAGTTTGAGACTCTGGATGTTCAGACTTCCCAAATGGAGGACACGATGAGCAGCACCACAACGCTCACAACGCCACAGGTACATTTTCTGCTCAATTATTATGTTCATCTGAATTTACAAAGACATTATACTGGTTTTAAACCCAGAGATTTACGTATCTACATCCAGTACAATGTACCCTTCAAAGCTTTTCATTCCACTGTTATTTTATTGCTGTTTTCTATGTATTATCCCTGTTTGTTGCCTTTGATTCCACACATGTTGCAGTCTCCTTACAGGGCCACATATCCACCAAATATTGCATTTACTTTTTATTGACGCGTTTTCTCAATATTTCAAGATTTTCATGAATTCTCTGCATTTTGAGGTTTTCTAATGCACACATTGTTTTTAAGACTATGAATTTAACGTGTGTTTCAGAACCAAGTGGAGTCCCTGCTGCATGAAATGGCCGATGAAGCAGGGTAATGTTTTTTTTTTTATATCGTCTTTGTGAAGTTATATGAATAACATGGACAGGTTTATGACAGTCTGTGCATCATTTTTAGGTTGGATTTGAACATGGAGCTTCCTCAGGGACAGACAGGATCAGTGGGTACCAGCGTTGCCTCTGCAGAACAGGTACACTTCATCTTATTCCTTTTGTTTGTCTTTTTCTTTTTTGTTTTATCCTTCATATCTTTGTCTTCTCTTCTTTATCTTCATCCATATGATCATCCTCATCTCCTTTGCTTTCTTTGTTTTCTCCTTCCTTTTCTTCATCTTCATGTCCCCGTCTTTATCTTCGTCTTCATTTTCGGTGTCTTTTCCTTTCTATTTTTTCTCTATCCATCCTCTTGTCTTTTTCTTCTCTTTTACGGTCTTCTTCCTCATCTTTCTTTTCTCGTTCCTTTTCTTCATTTTCTTTGTCCCGTTTGTCTTCATCTTCTCGCTTTTCCTCATGTTTGTCTTCTTCATCTTCATTTTCTCTCTTCGTCTTTGTCTTCATTTTTGTTTCCATCTTCTCCTTCTTGGTTTTCTTCATCTCCTTTTCCTTCTTTTATGTTCACTAATTCCTGCATTTTGATTTCATCGTCCCTAGGATGAACTATCTCAAAGGCTCGCCAGACTCAGAGATCAGGTTTAAAGGAATCAACTGAACCGGGCACCATGAAACAGAGCTGTCAGCGTCTGTACACTACACAAAATGGCACTCACTTCACCTCATATGTATATTGCATCTCTTCTCCCTTTTCATGTGTCTCTGTCAACAGGCCTTTCTGTGGTGTTTTTAATTTCGTGGGCCCTTTTGACTCTTCATATTAAACTCACTCATGGGGATTTGTTGTTGTTGTTTGGATATCTTTGTATATACTAACACAAAAGCTAGTGATAAAAACACAATGACTTTCTTATAAATGCATATTTAAATATGTAGCGTTAAGACCTGCATTCATGAACCCAACATGTGGAAGATCTTATCAGTTGTAAAAGGGCCAGTTTCAACAAGCTGTGTGAACTTTAGTAAAGTTTTGATTATTAGTTCATATGAGCATGAATCCAGCAAAAAAATACATATATCTCTTCTTGATATCAGTGTGCGAGCCCCCCCATTCTCTTGTCTTTATTTTATTACTGCATATATTTTAAGAAGATACTGAAATATTAGTCCATGTCTTTGGCTAATCGCCTTCATTATTGTTCCTTGATCATTTGGGTTGGGTTACAGTACGTTAAAAAAAAAATAATAATAAAATTTTATAATACTTTTATGTCTTTGCCTTTCATTCATTTCCCACACACAGTAGATGTGAGTTCAAGCTGACATTCATTTACACTTTATTTCTGATGGGATTATGTAGAAATGATGGCTTCATTTTTTGTGGAGCTGAATTAACATACACACTAAACTACACAATAGTAATAGAATAATAAAAGGTAATCCAAGGTAATAAAATAACAGAAGCTTCAGCAGTTACTAAGGTACAAAACAACTGAATTGTCTAAAACAAGAGCAGCTAGAAATAAAATATGACAGGATTAAAAACCTGATGCCTCGGGATAAAATGTCATTTTTATGAATCTGTGATTTGTTCCAATTTGTAGATGAACAGAGACTATAAAGGTAGATTTTTGTACCTCAGAAACAGCTGGCACCTGCAACATAATGCAATCACATAAAAAAGACATTGGAGAATAGGGGAAAAAAGTATTATTGTTATATTAAATTACAAATCATACAGAATTTACTTGATTTTCAAAAACCAAAAAAAAAAATAGTAATGCAAACAAAAGAAAATAAAAGGAGCCTACAACATAATACAATAATTAAAAAAACAAACTAAAAATACATCACAAGTCACTGGTGAAATTATTTTTGAAAAATATAATTATGCTAAATTGTATAAAGTGAAAGAAATGATACAGAACTCACATGATTTTCAAGAAAATAAAATGTTAATGCCTACAAAAGAAAATACAAGTAATTTCATTCAAATGTTTTTTTTTTTTTTTTACAGATTTCTTTACAACTCTAATTTTAAAAAATGCTTATTTAATTTTCTGGTTCCTCAGAAGCTCACCAGGGACCTACTCCAACTCTCCAACCCTCCACATACACATGCTTCTGTAGAAAACCACATTCAATTTGAACCACGACAAGCCCTAACTTATTCAGTCATAATAAATGATATCCAAACAAAATCCTCATTGAGCAGCATAAATCCAATAACAAACAAAATATTTCACTATCCACAATCAAGCATGCATCACATATTGGAGTTATCCTACACACTCACCCCACTGGTTCCATTACTTTGGTTTTGGTGTCATTGTGCAGAAGTGCTTTATAGGAAAAATAGCTCTGCCTCCAAAAGCTGACTTTTAAACCCGTTGGGTGAATGGTTGAAATGGTTCCAGGTGCTTTTACTGTGTTCCCTCTGGTCCGTTCTTTAAGGTGTTCGGTGTCCAAAATCCATTCCAGGCTACTTTTGGAGTAAATAATTAATAATTGAAAATAATAACAATAATAATAATAATATTCATAATTGAATATACACTATTTCAGATGAAAACACTTTTGCAGTTTGGAAGGGATTTTGGAGTAAGATTACACCAAAAGTACACAGTACAAGTAGTTCATAGTATTTTTGCTAATAGTATATGAAAGTAGTTTATATTGTTTTTTTTTTTTTTTATTGTTACTTGAACCTGAGTAATGAATGGTGGGGGTGTGCCATCTAAGGCATCTTATGATTCAATTTGATTACTTTTCAGGGTGCTACGATTCAATTAATCAACCATTATCACAATAATATTGATTATTACGATTATAACAACTTTCAATGCATCTTATCCCCATTCAGGAATTTTCTTTCTCCCTCTGTGGCTACTTTTAAAGTATATTTGTCAGTATGTATGAACTCCAGTAATCAAACCAATTTCCCTCCATTATCTTTTATTTGTGTCAAACCACTGAATGATCCAACATATTTTAAACCAGAGAACCAATGGGGAAAAGTGGCGCATACAGCAAAAAAAATACTCTTATTCACAAATACAGATTTACAGTTACCTGCAAAACATTTGTTGTAATAAAAGTAATACTTTATACAAAAAAAAAACCTCTGGAATGATGTCCACTTTTTTTTTTCTTTTTCTTTTTTTAGGAAAACAAAGTATCTTTAGAAATAAATAAGACTTAACCACACACAAAAAGAGCAACAAAACAGACACATGATGGATCTCAATGAAACATAATCTAGTATATTAACTGAACTAGATAATTAAACTCATATCAGATAGGAAGTGGTGTGAGTTTAGTTTCATCAGGGATAAATTAAAGAACTGCAGGTGACCGGTTCTTGTATTTAATGTTAGTAGCAGTGATATGATACAGGGAGTAAACAACAACAGTATGGGTCTGATGAATAAATAAAACCCGGTGTCACATTGACAAAAGGGAGAAGCTCCAGGTAGCACCGAGTTCTATTACAAAAACACAAGAATTAAGAGAATTATGGAAGTGTTTAATAATTCACATCAAACACTTGGTGCAAATGGAGGCATGGGACTGCAGCTGATTGCAGAACAGGTGATGTGTTCATGGTGTTAAGTGGCTCATTTGATGAAGGTGATTATTTCTGACCACATGATGTCACTGGTAATGACTTCTCTCACTGCCTCCTTCACCCAGAGCAGCCGAGTCGACCAAATTAGCAGCTCTCTGACTGTGTCCCCTGTCTGCTGCCCCAGTGTCCCTCCCAGTCACCATATCCCCCTTGTTTTATGAGTTTCCTTGGTTCAATTTGCTGTTAATTCTTCTAAATATTTAACTCTATCCTATACGTAAATTGTTGTAGTATATGATTATAATGATAGACATTGGTATTATTTCATTTATTTGACTCTTACTGTTTTGCCTGTTTACATCATATCATATATGGACTATTAGAGACAAAGATAGGAAAATATAGCCTGACTCAAAATGCCATTACTATCCTTTACTTTTTTTTTTAATCTCAAATTGTTCCTGTTTTAGTTAATTAATTTGTGTTGTTTTTTTACAGGCTGCAATAATCTTATATTATTTCACCAAAGTGCCTTTTATTGTTTACATTATACATTCTCCTTTCACTTTCTCTTATTTAATTGTAGTTGATAATATACCACAATGTACAGTATTTGCTCATTTTAATTCAAAACTCTGTGAATGAATCCAAATATCACTTCTAGATGCAGTGTCACAGTTTACAAAGAGCAGGTTGAATTAGTTAGAAGCTGTTTAACACCATCTGCAGTAGTCATGTTTTTACTTATGTGATATAACTGTATTAATAATGGTAAAGTTAAATTTAATAGAGCTTAGGTTTTCGGTAAAGGTTGTTCATTTCCGTAACTTTAATTATGTTTAACAGTTTGATTTTAGAAGCAGCTATTTACATGAAAGCATGTTGCAAATTATTCTCATGGATTCTTGGAGGTTGAGTCCAAATTTCAACCTAATCCTAAAAACAAGCAGATGCAAACAAGCAGGTTTATTAAACTGACTAGTGTTGAACTAGAATAACCAGCCTATATTAGTACAACACAATTTTAACTCGGTTGCCGTAAAGTCAATCTAAAAAAGAGTTTTTAATTTGGGTAGTTTTTTTTTTCTTTTTTTTTTTCAGTCAAGGTCTAACATCTGAAATCTATAAATGTATTATTTTAATGTTGACTGCCATCTAGTGGTTTTATAAAACAACTGCAATACTGTTTTAACAACCAACCAACAGCTTTTAGATGAGAGACTAGTGATTCACAATGCCGAAATTCTTTCTTTTTAATCATGATCTTGATCACCCTTCAAATATATGTATATATGTACACACACACACACACACACAGAGAGAGAGAGAGAGAGAGAGAGATCTACACATATACACACGTATACACATAAATCAGTCAATAAATATATAAATAACGTAAAAAGAAATGAATTTAAAAAGGTACACATTTATCAAGAGTTACACGGACATGTTGGTAGCCAGCATACCTACTACAAAGCTAATAAGTGGCTACCAAGTGACATAGAAGTTTCTGGTGGAGCCCACAACAGGGGAAATTCAACAGTCGTGGCAGCAAAAGAATAAAGTGCAAGAAAAAATGTGCAAGAAAAACGATTGTGCAAAAGATAAGCAACATAAAATATAATGATAAGTTATCAAATTCTAACGACTAACACATTGGAGTGGAATTTCAGTACAGTGCAGATGAGGCACAACCAGGACAGGGTTAAACTGTTGTGTTGGACAGTCTGACGGCGGTGGGTGGACCACCTCCTTCCTCCACTGTGGGTGGATCAATCTGCCTCTGAAGGAGATGCTCAGAACCTCCACAGTCTCATACAGTAGGTGAGAGGTGTTGTCCATGATGGACGTCAGCTTGGCTAATGTCCTCCTGTCCCCCACCTGCTCCACAGTGTCCAGGGTCCAGCCCAGGCCAGAACTGGACCTTCTGACCAGTTTGTTCCGTCTGTTTCTGTCCCAGTCTGTGCTGCCTGCTCCTCAGCAGACCACAGCGCATTACAGAGGTATTCAAATATGGTCCTGGAAGGCCAGTGTCCTACATGTTTTAGTTCTTTCCTTCTTCCAGCAAACCTGATTCAATTAATGATCAGCTCATCCTCCAGCTGTGCAGAAGCCTGATAATGATGTAATGGCTTCCAGGTGTGATGGAAGAGGGAAACATCTAAAACATGCAGGATACTAGCCCTTGAGGACCAGATTTGAATACCCCTGGTGTAGTGGATAGAAGAGGCCACAGAGCCATAGAAAGTTCATAGCTGAGGCCTGTGTACTCCAAAGGACCTCAGTCTCCTCAAAAGGTGAAGAAGACTTTGGCCTGTTTGTTTTTATCGATGTTTAATTTTGTTTTCTTGATTGATCTGAAATGTGTAATAACCTTTGAACTACTAACCATATCACTACATTGAAATAATTCAAGCTAAAGGCAGTTTCTCAGCTTTTCATCACCATATGGCTTGTATGTTCAGATGCTCTATAATCAACATAGAAACACTATCATCTTCTGCAACATTGATTCTCCAGTATAGTAGTATGTAGTTGGACAAATGGCAATACATGTAGATGCTTGCTTTTATATTTAGTTGATTTTTTTTTCTGAAAAAGTCACTTTTCTTTCATTTTTTATTAATATAATATACTCAGTAAATTAAATATAGGAAAATACATATATTTCTGCTTTTCTCAGAAAAATGCAGAATATTATAATAGATGGGATATTTAACGTACAAAAAATCCTTTGGAAGTCACCATAAAAGTAATTCTAGCTCTTTAAGGTTTAAAATGTGTGCATTAAAATATACTATATAATATTATTAACATACATATATACATATTAAATACACGGTAATTGAGGCTATATTGATGAATTGATGTTATATTGTTGTTATAATTTTCAATCTTTATTTACATGCATTTATAACTTGTCTTTTATTTTTGTAAATCCCTTTGAATTGACATGCGTATGAATAGTGCAATACAAATAAACATTGCTCTATATGTTAATTTGGTGATTGTTAAGACACTAAGTCGTAATTCGATCAATCATTAAATGTGATAAAAGCCAGTCAGAGCTCAAGTTACTGTTAAGACAAACTTCAGGGCACAGTTCCCTAAATGTCATCATGTGACTTCGTCGTAAACAGGAAGCAGCTGATCTTGACTTCACTGCTTGCTTCTGCCAAGTAATGAATACAACTGTGTTGTTGAAAACAGAAAAAAATCGTAGACTCAGATTACGTGAGTAAAAATAATCGTTCCACTCTGTCGGGGTAAGTAGACGACACGCTTTCTGTGGTTATGTTTGCTAGCTAGCTGATTACCTCGGCTAAGCTAACTTACATGTATTAAACAGTCTAACGTGCTAGCTAACATAGCATTAGCATAGGTGTTTATCCGAAAACAAGAAAGAGTTTTAATAAAGAGTGTAAGTGCGTTATATTGACTGAATCGTATCCGGACTTGATTAAATAGAAATGTAGGGCTTGTTGACGCTGAAGTATTTCAAGGTGGGGTTTGTAATGAGGTCGTGTTCTGAGTTTTAGCACTCAGGTGAAAATGAAAATATGTGTTTGTCCGCAGCTGAAGAGGAACTGCTGCAGAAACAGACTGAAGTCATCTGACCTGCAGCTCACACTAAAACTGCACACCGTGTCTGCTGAGGGGGATGTCAGGCACAGCAATGAAGAAGAAGGTAAACACTTCAACAGTCTGTGTTTATGCTGGTTAAGATCAAAACGGAAGAGCAGAACATGTAGAAAGGTTAACACAGTAAATCACCTCAAACATGATGAGTGTTTTTTTTTTTTTTTGTCAAAAAATATATGAAAAGTTTCTCTTGACTCGACTCTGTTCTTCTGTAAATACTCTTTATTTCTAATCATCACCAATTGCTTTTTTTTTTTTTTTTTTTTGGAATATCTTGCAAATTATACTAAAACATTTAAGAAATTCTATGGATGAATTGTAAGGTAATTTTTTCAGTTTAGCAAATCTTAACTTAAAATCTAAAAGTTTTAAGTAAATTCAAGTAATAATTGCTTGAGTGTATAAGCAATTAAAAATTAAACTAATTCTCAGCTCTGAAACTGTTAAACAGTTTCTGTAACATTCTGGTTTTACAGGTTTTATTACAGTGGAATTTAAATTTGGTTGTGGTGAAATGAAACCTAGTAGAGGATGCAGTTTTTAGTAAAAGGATGTTAATTTGTCCTACTTAAATTTAGTTTCATTTGATTTCAGTAGAAAGTATTTATAGGAATATATATTGCAAATTATTCTTAGTGATTTTTGGATATTGAGTCCAAATATCAACCCTAAAAACAAGGAGATGCAAAGCAGAATCAGAATACACTTAGTAATGATGAAATGTAACAAGATTTGTTTGCTTTTGTAAAAACTATGCATTTAAAAAAAATCAAGGTTGAAAATGAGCAGTTTGAAATAGAAATGGAATTGTGTCAATAATTTTATCACTGAAGTCACAGAAATATTATTTGCTGTGATCTTGTGACCACAAACTCAAAGCGGGAAATTACATCTCTCCTCACACTTTAACTGGTGTTACCCACATTGTTTATGACATTTCATGTGACACAGATACACAAATAAAATTTTCAGTTTCAAGTGCAGATATGGCTGTGTTGTTGCTGTTTATGAGGATGCATAAAGGATTTCTTACTTTAGATCTTTAGTCTCTTTACGACCTTAGTACTACCTTTATTTGGAACCAATATAATTTGAAAAAAACAACAA
This sequence comes from Maxillicosta whitleyi, assembly GCA_029822895.1. Lineage (NCBI taxonomy): Eukaryota > Metazoa > Chordata > Actinopteri > Perciformes > Neosebastidae > Maxillicosta > Maxillicosta whitleyi. The sequence goes on along the minus strand of JAPSES010000044.1, from coordinate 15,774,015 downwards.
CACAAACTTACCCATAGTAATATAGAAAAGTAAAATTTAATAAATATTTATCATTTATCTGTTTGAGGTCCTGGACTGAGTGGGACACTGTCTGGTCCAAACCATGATCCACATGGTACCCATAGAGTGTCTGCCTGACTTTCATGGTTACTTGTTATATGTATCCAATTAGATGCTGACATTATTCAAGACAACAGTGAGAGGCTGCTGCATCAGAATCAAAATAGCTAGAGTTCAAATGTATTTTATTGAAAGAAAATATAAACTGATACTGATGCTTGTGTTTAATATCAGATCGGGGAGAGTGGGTGATGTGCATTTAAAGGGCCAGTGCTCAAAACAACCTTTCTGGTGTCATTAGTCAGAAATATGTTTGAAGACGGACCTGTTGAGTTGAATTAATTAATTCAGACTCAAGCAGAGCATTTACAGTTTATGGAGAGTACAGGGAAATGTATTAAAATGCGTAATTCCATTTTTTTTTTAAAGGAAAATATCACTCCTTTTAAAGTCTAAAGTGAGATTATGATGCTTTTATGTCTCACATAAAGCACTTTGAATTGTCCTGTATATGAAATATGATATACAAATAAAGTTGCCTTGTCCAATGTTTTTTTTTTTTTTTTCTGTTTTCAGGTGTTATTGATGGGAAAAAGTGGTTCTGGAAAGACCAGTATGAGATCAATCATCTTCGCCAATTACATAGCTCGAGACACACGTCGGCTTGGAGCTACAAGTGAGACTCACAAAAAAACACCACATGAAGGTCACTGCTTTAATTCTGTATTGTAATCTAACTTGCATTTCAACCTTTCCCATGTTGACTCTAGTTGATGTCGAACACTCCCATGTGCGGTTTCTTGGCAATCTGGTTCTAAACCTGTGGGATTGCGGAGGGTAACACACATCTTATTATTTCACCTCATCACCACCCAGGACTGTTTTAAGTTATTTACATGTGGGTCAAACTTTGTGTTAATCATTAGTTTTTGCTCCTGTTACTCATCAGACAGGACACGTTCATGGAGAACTACTTCACCAGTCAGAGGGACAACATTTTCAGAAATGTAGAGGTGCTTATTTATGTATTTGATGTTGAGAGCCGTGAGTTGGAGAAAGACATGCATTACTACCAGTCCTGTCTTGAGGCCATCCTGCAGAACTCACCAGATGCTAAAGTGTTCTGCCTCGTGCACAAAATGGATCTGGTGCAGGAGGACCAGAGAGACCTGGTGAGTCTACAGCTGACACTTATGTCTGCACATTTTTCTGGTTTTATTTAGGCTCGTGACTGCAGTTAAGTTTTAGTTTTGCAAGTGGTGAGGTAGTTTGAGTTTTAATTATTTATTTTTTTGTTGTTGTTGTTTGTTTTTTTTTTTTTTTTTTTTTTAGTTTAATTCATGCAAACTGAAGATACATGAAAAATGTATGATATCAAATATAATTTACAGACCAACTCTGCCCATGTTATTTACTTTATTCTTTTACATAATGAACCCATAACATGAGAAAATTCCAACAAAGCTGTTTTTTTTCTATATATAAATCTATTTCATCAGCATATTTAGTGTAGTTCTTATTTAGTTTTCATGTTTTTGAAAACTGGTGATTTTATTTCACTCAACAGAAGATTTTTTTCTCTGCTAATTTTAATCTTAGATCGGAAATCTAACTGTTATTATAATTTTAGGATGATGATTCATGAAGTGACAAATATAAAACATCGGTTCAATCAGTGTCAGCAGCCATTCCCATCTACTTACTAATGATCAATAGTCATGATCAAAACAAGATAAGATTTATCAATACGATCAAAGTGATTTATTTATTGATTTATGGCTGATGACGGATGAATCTTCATGGCATCTTTCTACAGATTTTTAAGGAGCGTGAAGAAGATCTGAAGAGACTGTCCAGACCTTTGGCCTGTACGTGCTTCAGGACATCAATCTGGGATGAAACGCTGTATAAGGTTGTGATATTAAACATGCATATATGTTGAAATTTTAGGTAATACAGTTTCTGTGGGTCTTTTAAGTATCTTAAAAAGTCTAAATTCCAATAATCTGAATTTTAGGCCTTAAATGTCAAACTGAATGAAGCATCTTAAATTTTCTTAAATATAAGTTTGACACATCTTAGTAATTTACTGGCTTTTGAATTTACATCTTATTAACTATATTCTCCCTTCTAAATGTGTTTCTGGGGAAAAAAAATTCTAAAAATTCTAACAAAACTAAGAAATGAAACAAACATTGAGCTGCTAATGCAGACTGCTGCTCATTCTGAATTTATAGGAACACACACAGTTATGTGGTGTGTCAGCTACCCTGAAGTCTCCTTTTTTACTGTCTAATATAATAATAGAGAATAGAACTAATATGCTACATTTGTTTCTGATCACAGTACCTTGTCTGTATTTGGGTACGTGCGAGTACAAATTACAGTATAAAGGCTTTAGAGTTTTGTAGAAAACCAGAAAAGTATAAAGTACTGTTTATGTTTTGTGTTCAGTTCAGGAGCATCACTAAAATGTGGCATACGTTTAATTCATAATAGTCCTAAAAAATGATATATAACTTGGTAAAACCTACAGAAACACTCATTAAAGTTGAGCCTTAAATACATTTTGTAATGTCTCTCAGGCCTGGTCAAGCATAGTTTACCAGCTCATCCCAAACGTCCAGCAGCTGGAGACAAATCTGAGAAATTTCGCGCAGATCATTGAAGCAGATGAGGTTCTTCTGTTTGAGAGAGCCACTTTCCTGGTAAGAGCAGCTACTTTCACTGGAATGTCTAGACCCCCCCAAAAATAAATGGGCTCCAAAATGAATTTTTCTAACTGTTTTGTGTATAAATGCAGGTGATCTCCCACTATCAGTGCAAAGAGCAGCGTGACGCTCACCGGTTTGAGAAGATCAGCAACATTATCAAACAGTTTAAACTCAGCTGTAGGTAAGTTCACCGGAAAAACGTCACCTTTGAGCTGCGAATGTGTGCGTTAGTTTGCCCCTGGACAAACTGTGCTTTTAGAAAAGGGAAGTCAATACTGGATTAACTGAACTCCAGTAATGAGGCAGAGCTCTACATCTAGTTTTATCCTTGTATTTTGACAATTGTGTTTTTGTCTTTGTTATATTTGTGACTATTGGTGTTTTTGTCGTTACAGTAAACTTGCAGCCTCTTTCCAGAGCATGGAAGTGAGGAACTCCAACTTTGCGGCCTTCATTGATGTATTCACCTCCAACACATATGTTATGGTCATCATGTCAGACCCTTCCATTCGTAAGTAGAAAATAGAGGAACTAAAACTCTCAAAAGTTTCAATATTTTACTGCAAAACTGGGGAGTGAAGTGGTTACGCAAAATGAATACTAAAAAACATGAATATTATAGAGGATAACATGTTTTAACACCAACAAGTGTTGCCAGGCACAACAAGCCCCACCCCCTGCATATATTGTAACTTATTTTGGCATCGGTCCAGCTGATGTGATCATGTCTGTGTGTGCTGATGTCAGCGTACTAGTTGGCTCTATATATGCATCAAGTTTGAAGTAAATTGAAAAAAAAATTATGTTTTTATAAATATATGAAATTTCACCCATTATAAGTAAAAGGGAGAAAAGATTTTAAAAATTCATAAAAAATGTTTACTTTGACCTACTTCTCCCAAAATGGAACCACATCTATTCTGTGTCACTGGCAATCTATAAACCAAATTTGGTATGAATTCAACCAATAGTTTTGCTGCTAAAGTGTTAACAATGAAACAAACTGCACCAAAAATAATACCCCTTGCTTCCCCTTCAGGGGTTGGTCTAATAATTGTACTAAATGTGTAGTACAATAAAACATAATTAAAAAAAAAAAATTTAATTAATAAAAAATAAATAAGATGCCTAAAAGTATAACAGTACTAGTAGCATTCATTGGTTAAAATCATTAAAGAACTACAATAAAAGTTCAGCTAAAAAGGTGTGTTTTCAGTTTCACACTTAATCACAAAAATCACCATAAACTGTTAATTTTACAATAATTGGAGACTTAGGGTTAGGGTTAGCTCTGTTAACGCTTCAGTTCAATCAGGCTGTTGGACTGTTCAGTTAACTCTGTCACTAGATCATTTATATGGAAAGTAAAAAAAAAAAAATTGTTCTCAGTTCAGGGATTTGTTCATCTGTGACAGTTGATAGGAGATTGACCACCAGTCCCTGTTTTTTTTTCTTCTGTTTTTTTTCCCTGCAGCCTCTGCAGCCACTCTCATCAATATCCGTAACGCTAGGAAACACTTTGAGAAGTTGGAGCGGGTGGATGGACCTAAGCACAGCCTGCACATGCGGATGCGTTAGCCTCGTGGATTCGTTCCTGTGGATCCTCTCAGGCAATCAGTCCACAGACCGCAGACGACAAGTTGAGGTCCAGCTCAAGACACACGAGCAGCCCCGCACCGTTTCTTCTGTATCTTCACATTCAATCACAGATATTACTGGGGGGAAAAAAAAATCATATTTTCTTTGGTTCTAATTTCTACAGTGATCACATGTATCTTGAACTGTGATGCATTCTGTCGAAGTATTTGTTCTAACTTGACACATTAAAGACAAACAAGTAGTTGTGTTTACTATGAAACATTTGCTTTCATGGCTCTGCTGGTGTTTTGTCTGGTGTGCACATTGACTCAGGGTAATAAACTGCAGAAATGAGAGGGATCTGGTCTGCACATGATCAGTAACAGCACATACTGTGGGCTTTTGATATTCAGGTTGTAAGTATGGACAATATGCAACATATTTAGGAAAAGAAACAACTGTTTTGCATGAAGTGTTGCTTGGGTCTTAAAAAAAAGGATTCTGTTTCTCCAGTTCAGGGATTTACACTGGGAAAAAAAAGTGTGTTTCAGCCTTTTTATACAGAAGAGGATTAGAGGCACTGGAAAGAAAAAAAATTAAGGTCTGCTACTGGATTTAAAAAAAAAAAAAAAAGGGTCCAATATATTTTTAAAATTATTCTGAGAAAAAAAAAATCAGAATTGTGACTTTTTTTTCTCAAAACAAATATATTGGACCTTATTTTTTTTGTTTTTCTTCATTGGCTCTAATCCTCGTCTGTATTTATATCCTTCGTCAGGGTAAGAATCTAATTGTAGAACTATAATATGATGAGAATTATATTTTCATTAGTTTGTACGAACATGAAAATATAAATCCTCATGCTTAATCTACTTGGGGAGTGGGTTGCATTTATGGCTTCTACAGGCGCCAGTGGCTCAGAGCGGACTTTCCCTTCTCCGTGTGTTTTATGACTGATGGCATACAGTGTAAATATGGATTCATGCCTCCTACTATGAGTTCATATCCCTTTAACTAAATCACCCATAGCACATGAAACTAATACTGACTCTATGGTCCTGACAGAACAGTAGTTATCATTTTTGTGTCTCATACAAAACAGTGCATCTATAAACCGGCCTGAGTCCATTGTGGTCACATTTGGTCACATGACATCCTTTATTTGCACTAAGATCACAGAAATCAACCTTGATCAGAAGAACATATTTGTTGCTGTATAATGTTAATATTTCTGTGTGAATGCACTAATGATATAAACAACAGTTAAGCAAATACCTTCAGATTTTTATTGTCGTCACCATAGGAGAGGTTTGAAACTTCACCAGTAGATGTCGCTAAATGTTATACACCGAACATGTTGCAATATTAGAAATGTGCATATTAAAATGTACATAATTTTAAGCATGTTCTAATTCAAATTTTCTGAGAGGACTTAAGTCTTCCACTGCGTCTGTTCTTTACTTCTCTTAGAATCTAAAGTGTGACGTATAGATTTTATCATCATTTTTTTAAACGGGTAGGAGGGGATAAATATATGATTGACAGCTGTAGTTACCAATCACTGATCATGTTTGCACAACAGCATCAACCACTTATTCATTCATCTTCTGAACCTGCTTTATCCTCACTTGGGTCATGGGGGGGGGGGGGGTACTTATGGGCGAAAGCGTGGTACACCCTGGACATGTCACCATTTCATCGCAGAGCTTTGTGTCAAACTCATTTTATTTCAGGGGCCACATTCAGCCAAATTTTATCTACTAAATTTTATAATACATAAATAATGTCAATTCCAAACATTTAGCGCTGTTATAGAGTGAAAAAAGGCAAATTACAATGTGAAATTGTTGACATTTACAAACTATGCTTTAACAACAATGTGAGTAATATGAACAAGCTGAAAAAATAAGTGTAATTTGATCAATTTTATGCTTCAGTTAATCATTTACTCTGGTACATTATAACATACAGATCACAGTGGATCAACAAATACACAAAACATTCAATAGGAAATAGTAATATTGTTAAAATTGCGTTTGTCTTAAAACATTTTAGGTTGTTCATATTTTCTGAGATTATTCAAGTTTTGCAAAATTATACTGTTTTAGTGTAACTACATGAAAATGTTTACAGAGTTGTGAGTATTTATTGGATATTATGGTAGTATTTTACCAATTTGACCCACTTGAAACTGAATTGTTCTGTCTATGGCCCCTGAACTAAAATGGTTGTTAATATGTTAGTTTAATTTTAGCATTTCACTAAGTCTTCACAAGGGCCAGAATGGACCCTTTGGTGGGGCAGATTTGGCCCCTGGGCCACATGTTTGACACCCCTGATATAGAGACAAACAATCACTCTTACATTCACACCTATAGACAGTTTAGATTATCCGACTAACCTATGAGTGCATGTGTTTAGATGGTGGGAGGAAGCTGGAGCAGAACCCACACAAACATGGGGAGAACATGCAAACACCAAACAGAAAGGTTCCACCGTTGACTGGTGTTAGAATTGAACCCAGGACCTTCAGTGTCAGGTTCATCTTTATTAGCCCATTAAGACTGTTATTTTTGTGTCAGTTCCCAAATGAATTTCTATTGAAATATTATTTTAATTCAGATATTGGGGGTGCATTGTGTTATTACTCAGTATGTTTTAATATATGATCCTTTGTTTCACTTTGTTTGTTTTTAGTTAAGTTATCACATCTGTTTGACTTGGGAGTCAGATAACATCAGCTTATCTTTGTAATGACCCAACCCACCTACATCACAGGGTCAATTTATAATGGAGAGTGATAAAAGTGATTTGCATTCAAAGGTTGGGATCCATTTGCCTCTGTGGGGTGAGTCCTCTGTTCTGAGTGTGTTGTATCCTGCATGTGATCACTTCAAGTCTGATTAAATTTATAAAAATGAGACAGAAATGAATCCGCACTTAGTGTTGGAGCTTCCAATAAAAGAACACACCAACACTGTTTAATATTTCTTAGGTGATTTATTACCATTTATTATAATGATTTCCTTTTGCATTTTTTTTTGTTGAGTATTTTCCTATTTTTAATTCACCGATCATATAGGTGTTTCTTAAAGCTGTGATTAAATTTATGGATTATTGCATCAAAAACAGAAAATTGTAGAAAAAGTGACTTTTTCAGTAAAACATATTATTAACTGAACATAAACCAAGTGTCTCCCTTCACTTTCACTGATCTAACTCTATGGGTTTTACTGGTGAATCGATGTTGTAGAAGATGACAGTGTTTCCATGTTGACTTCAACGCCTCTGAACATCTAAAAGGGTAATTTCTGATGACCATGAAGAGATGACAAACTGTATTTTTTGTGAATTATTCACATGGAGTTTTAGGATTAATGGATCAGCAGATATTGGATGGGTGGTTTTGGTCAGTGGTGGCTGTTTGGGTGTTTATGGGTTTGAAGCTGTTGGATTTTAGTCTCATTATAATAAAAATAAAAACAATGTGTGCATATATTGATGGCCAAATCTGAAGTTCAATTGTGATGTCTTTTTATTTTAATTTATAAAGCTTCACATCTCTGAATATATATATTTATCTAACTTCATTATGACTATTGTTTATACAATGTTTCTTTTGTTGTTCAGTGTATATTTGTAGTATCTCAGATGAGATCAGATCCACTGAGGCACCAGTTGTTCCACACAGATACCAAATGGTGGCAAATGTTCCAAGTGGGAGGGGGTCAGTGTTTGTGTGACAGCAGCGGGTTGGGGGGGTTGAGAATGCACCTGTCTGACAAGTTGGACAGAGTTGACAACAGTTTAAGGAGCTGCATAGGAGTGGGTTCATTTCAGTGAATTTAACAACCACTTCAATGCTGCAAACCCCAAAAATGTGACAGTTTGCAGGCACGAGTTAATATTCTGCCTTCAAAAGATTTCACAATTTTGTTTCACAAGATTCATGAGAAAAAAACATTTTATTTTTTACACTGATATACAAAGAAAATCTAGTTTCACTTTTTATATGGAGGTAAATGTCACTTTGTCTGCCCTTTTCTCTTCTCTCATCTGCTTCTTCCTCATCAGTATTGCTGCTAGTGTTGTCTATCTGTTCATCATTATTACCCCGCCCCTCGAAGGGGAGGCAATTCATATTGTTTTTGGTTCAGTTTCCTTGTTAATAAAAGTAGGTCAAAGTTAAAAATTTTCATGAATTTTTCAAATCTTTTCCACCTTTTACTTACAATGGGCAAAATTCCAAATGTCTATAAAATATACATTTTCTTTTAATTTACTTAAAAGCTGACATATATATGGAGGCAATTCATATGCTGACATCAGCACATGCATGGACGTGATGACATCAGCTGGATCAATGTTAAAATGACTTACAATTTGTGCACAGGGTGCGGTTTGTTGTGCCTGATATACCACTTGTTTGGAATATAATAATACTGGATTATTATAAAGTAAATAATGTGTAGAATAATACATTTCTGACTAGATTTTATTTAATCCTGCCAAAAAGAAATCAAAACTAATGCAAAGAAATTAGTTACTTTAGTAGAGAGGTGTTTTCTTTTTTGCTGGGAGCTTATAATAGTTTGAGTTTCAGTTTGTTGTAACATTTTATTTGTGAGAAGGGGTGAATAATAGTTAAATACTGACCTGTGACACTGGGAATAGTGCCCGAACAAATATTTATAGCATGAAAGTGGTGGCCTTTTCAACAGGAGCATCAGGCTCTCAACATATATATATTTTTTAACTTTTGAAAATGTGTATAATATTCAGTTTTACACTCATAAGACATGCAAACACGGATCTCCCAAACATGTTTATAAATCTCTATATGTACATACTGTTTTTTTATCCTGTATATTTATAGAGATCTTTTGATACAAACCACTACTGAGTAATCTTTAGTCATATTTCATATTACGCTTTTATTCAGTGCTTCAGAACTGCATGTTCTGTCAAAACAGTTGAGTCTATTAAAAGCTCAAATTTTTCAAATCTGATACAAAAGAAACAGTGCATTCATGTTTTTCCACGAGCCTGCAGCAGGTAACAGGAGATTTGTCCACAGCACCTTCTCCCACCCACTCCTTCAGGGCTGTGGGCGATGCACTCATTACCTCCTGCCTCTTTGTTAGGCTGTTTCTGCCGCCGAGGCATTGTTCCAGCAGCGCTTATCGACAGAGCTCATGTGGTTGAGTTGTATCCTGGAATGTAGAGGCTTGATAACTGGAAAATCCCCAGTCTGTCAGTCCAGAGAGTAAGTCTGCATTAAAGAAAAGGGAGTATCCGACTGCAAACAAAGATGTTAACAACTCCCTTTTCCAATAAAAGACTGATACAGTTAATTGTATGGCAAAAAAAAAAAAAATCACCTCACAATTGAAATTCTCCTTGGGGAAGAAGTAAAAAATATTAAAAGGCTGCATGGCTCAGTCCATCAAAAACTGGAATGTATAATTAGAGTGAGTCAGCTAGGATTAAATCCATTCTTAATGCAAGGACCGCTTTTAAAATGCTCTTTTAAAGTCAAAGTAGGAAATGAAATGTCAGACGTTTGTTATGATAATATTAGCTCCTATGACTTTGCTTCGTAATATGCATGATTCACGTCTCTCCCGGAAAATAAGAAGACTGGAAAATAATGTGTTTGTGTCTGTGAACTCCAGCAAATCACTTTCTGCCGTCTCTCCTTGGACTTTTCTCCCTGGAGGAGCAGCGAGAAACAAGGTGTGCAGGACCAAAGCACAATGTATGTCAAGAGGACTAAATCCCTCTGCTTATGTAAGGTGTTTACAGGAGGCCACAAGACTAAAACTACCAGCAGCTTCAAGTATTTCTCATTTTTATCTCAGTTTTCTCAAGTCCAGCTTTGGAAAAACATTCAACAAGTACCTTCAATGTAGGGTGTCAAACTCATTTTAGTTCAGGTTCACACACAGCCTCAAATGGGTCATGACCAGTAAAATAATCACATAATAACCTATAAATAACAAGAACAAAAGGTTTCTCTTTGTTTTAGTGCAAAAACAGGAAAATTGTTTCAAGAAAATACTTACATTTATAAACTATCCTTTCACAAAAAATGTGAATTACCTGAAACACCTGAAATTTGTTCAGAAAAATAAGTGCAATTAACAATCAAAGTACTATTTATACATGTATATTACAGATGGCAGTGGATCTACAAAAGCATAAATATGTAGTAACAGGAGAGTTTGGAACTAAAATGAGTTTAGCACCCTTGACTGTTAACCCTTACATAATAATCGGGTCAAACTTAATCCATTTTGACATTCAACAGTAGTAAAAATATACTAAGCATCATTCTTTTATTCTGAAATTTGATGACTTTTTCTAAATTTTGCCAAAATACACAAAATTAAAATATTTTAAAATGTTAAACTTTTGTACAGTTTCTACAGATTTTGGACACTGAGGCTGGTTCAGGTCAATTTTATATATAAATCATAATGTATTTCATGTTTTTATGTGTTATGTAAAACAGGACATGATACTGTGTGATAGCAGATGTTTTTCTCCAAAAACGAGTCTGTTAAAGTTTAAAAAAAAAAAAAATGCTGTTCCTGCTCTGAAACATTATATTTATATATTCCATATATTTATTAATGTGGGATAGTCTATTTAGACATTCTAAATAAATCTATTGTTCAACATTTGGTTTAAATACTTACTATGAGGGAATTCTGGGTCTGGGTTAAATTTGTCCCGAACCAAACTGTGAAGGTTTAAGAAATGAACAGTTTGTAAGAATTAACATCTTTAGTGTAATTTTTGCATTTCACAGTCTAGTTTGTAACCTATGGGGCAGGCTGGTTCTGGCCCACAGGCTGTATGATTGACACCCCTGCTTTAAAGCCCACATTCTCTCATTCACCTGAACCCATTTACCTGAATAAAATGACAGAGCTGTACATTTCTGCAAAAACATGTCAATGTTTCTGAGGCATTTTTAGATACATGTATGTCATTGTTATGAAGTTGAAGCGACAGAAACAGGCAACAAAACTGATGTAACAAGTGGTGCCAGGCACAACAAACCCCGCCCCTTGCACGCATTGTGTCTTATTTTGGCATGGATCCAATTGATGTCATCATGTCTATACATGTAATTATGTCAACATATCAACTGCTTCTATAAATCTGCCAAGTTTGAAGTAAATAGAAATAACATTTATGTTTTTATAGACATTTGAAAAAACATTATAAGTAAAAGTGAGGAAAAAAAATATTTAGAAATTTTAACTTTGACCTACTTTTCCCAAAACACAACCACACCATGATTGGTTGTTACACCTTAGTTATTTTTGTCTCCTATTTTTCTGAAAATTAACTAATTTCAGATTTTTTTTTTTTATAAAGCTTAGGGAGTGGCTGCATTTGATGAGTAGATAGGAAATGATACCAAGGCTCAATTTAACACATAAAATGTCATTAAAAAACCTTAAACTGTATTTAGCTATGTTTAAAGCTTCAATGGGATTTTTTAAATTTTTTTTTTTTATTGCAACTGACCAAAAATGTCACAATAACTTTTCAGCACACTGACCTAGATATCTGCACCTCCCCTCTGGTCCATGATTGACAGCTGCAAGGACCAATGAACCACGTAGTTTTAAAATTAGCACATTAGCACTTCGGACCATTGAGGGAACACAGAACCAAAGTCCAGATCTTCATCAGTACTTTGGTCAAGCTCACTGACAGGAGAATCCACCTACATACACCTGCTTTTTTTTCTTCTCTTTTCTACACACTGTAGCTTTAATGTTAATATTTCTTACCAACGTAAGCACTTCTCCTGCCTATCTAATAACCTTATAGTAATCTGGATAGGGATTTGAGTTCACCTCCTGGTTTTGTGTATATCACCCTTTTGTTGAGTAAACATTAAAGAGTAAAATAGAAGTAGATCCTACTAACACTACTGTGTTTTGCAGAAATGTACAACTGTGTGATTTTCTGTGGTAACTGGGTTGTTCATTTTTTGGATTTGGCATCTATCAAAAGAAAAAAACAAATCCTAGAAATACTTTGACATAGCAGTTTTGCCCAATATTGGTTCGGTCAGGTTTGTTTATTAACATCATTTTACATTAATCTGATAAAACATCTTGAAAGTAAAAAAAAAACATCTGAGGAGGTGATGAATTTTCCTTTGTCATGTAGTTAATGTCATTTTTCCTGCTTTGTCGACTGTTTCTGTGTCTCTCTCTGTATCTCTGTATCGGTGTCCATATCGTCGTCTGCCACAGCGCCACCGTCCGTGTGGTTCAAGTGCCGCTCCAGCAGAGTGATACGCTGCTTCAACCGCTGCTGCGTGTGCTTATATTCATTGAGTAAACGGGAAAAACGAGTCTGCAGCGAATCCAGAGCGGACTCCAACCTCTCCACCTTGTCCTCGGTGTCCTCCTTCTCTAGTCCTCCTCGCTCTGCATTCTCATCCAGCAGACCCTCCTTCATCAGGATCTCACGGCCCCTCTCCTCCAGAACAGTCTTAGCATTTGGGTACTCTGTCACCGCCTCCATCAGATCGTCCTTTGAGAGGCAGAACAGATCGGAGTAGCCCAGGCTGCGGATGTTTGCAGTCCGACGGTTTCCCATTTTACTGCCCTTTATGTTCAGGATGCTGATTTCCCCAAAGCAGCTGCCAGCAGTGAGCAGAGCGTATTGTGTGACCCCATCGTCAGCCACCACAGCCAGCTTCCCCTCTTTAATGATATACATCTCCTTTCCTATGTCTCCTTTCCGGCAGATGTAGTCGCCTGGACTGAAAACCTGTGGCCGCAGCTTGAGCACCAGCTCCACCAAAAGTCCTGCCTCACAGTCTTGAAAAATCCGTACTTTCTTCAAAGTCTCCAAGTGTACATTGATTGCAATCTCAGCCCGCAGTTTGTTTGGCAGGTTCTTTAGCACTTCCTGCTCATCAACTGCTTTCTTATTGGTCCACAGGTAATCAAACCATTTAATCACACGTGTTTCCAATTCCCTGCTGACTTTGCGAAAGTGCATGTAGTGTTTTATGGCATCGATTCGAGCTTGAAATTCAGCGCGGGTGGCGTTCATGTTGGCAATCATAGATCCAACGTTACCCACAATAGTGGCAAAGATCAGCACCCCAACAAGAAAGTCAAAGACAACAAAGAGGTACTCTTCATCTCGTACAGGTGCAGGCATCTCTCCAATAGTAGTAAGAGTGAGCGTGGACCAGTACAGACAGTAGACGTAACTGTGTGTGAGGGACGAAAACTCTGGTTTGGAACTGTTTGGAAAAACCCAAGTGTCTGAGCCCAACCCCAGAGACTTAGAGATAGCATAGTAGATGCAGGCATTCCAGTGAATGATGACCAGGATGTAAAGCACCAGGTTGCAGATGCGGAAGATGTTGGGGTAGTTGGTGCGAGTCTCAGTTCGGTCAAAAAACTCAAACATGCGAGGGAAACGCAGCAGGCGGTTGAACCTGAGTTGTGGAGTGTGGATGCCGGTGGCGAGGTAAGCCAGGTCAGTGGGGAGGATGGACAACACATCCAGCTTGAACTGCAGCGTTCGTACATAGCTGTCTCGAAGCTTGATGTGATCCTTCACCAGCAGACCTTGTTCCAGGAACCCTGAGACAAAAAAAAAAAAAACACATCACAAGTTAAAAATCCACCTCATCTTGATGTCTACAAGTCAGTTTATATTATCAAAGGAGGCTGAGCTGCAGAACAAACTTAGAGGTTCTGTCAGTGGTTGAATATTTACTGTGTGGAGGTTTTTTTCTGCTGAGGGCTCTAGGGTTCTTTCTTCTCAACAAAACACTTCTCTCTGCAGCTTTCTCCTCTCAGTCCACATTAGGACTAAATCTAAAAACACATCAACCTGACATCATTTTCCTGTTGTTGATGATGCTACTACTCATCTGAAAACACCTGCATCATATAGAGTGCATTTTCTACAGCTCAAAACCACAAAAAAAGGATCAGATGCAACAGTCTTATATCCTCTCAGATCACTTGCCAAGTGACACTAAAAAAAAATCAAACACTAGAGCCATGAGACCTATCACATTACGTTTTGCAACTTTTGCAATCATGTTGAAAACTGTATCCGTGCACAAAGATTAAAGGTGATTCGGAATAAACCAGGAAATGGCTGCAAAGAGGTCAATAATTAATCACTAAATTCAGTCAAATTATTCAGATTTTAGTCCAGCTTTATTTTGTAAGAATCATAGCGTATGATTTTTACCCTCTGCCAAGCTGCTACAGGGTATTGTCATCAGCTAATTGTCTGTCTGTCCGTCTGTCTGTCCATGTATGTGCAACAGATAGTCAACAACAATGATAAGGTGAGGGGGTCGGCACATCATCCATCTATCTGTATGTACAAAAACTTTGGCCCTGGGTTTTCAAATGTGGACACTGGACACATTATGTTTTTTTGGTTTTTTTTTTTACCAGATGATTGAAAGGAGTCGTTAACCCTTTCATGCACAGAGGTCGTTCCGAGTGGACAGCTGTTCTCTTGTATATTCATGGCTTTTGTCTTTGTTCCATATCAGCCAACACAGTGCACACTCATGCATCATCCCATACACTGACATTCAGACCATTACTGTCATTGTGCTGTTCTTTATAAACCTGATCTGCATTAGCATGTTTGAGTATAAATCAACTGCTTGTTATTGTTATCAGACTAAAATAAAGTGTTTTTTTTTTTTTTAACAAAAAGGTTTTTTTTGTGTGTATTAACTCCAAGAACTAGTATTAGAGTATGTTCAAATGTGAGAAAATATCAGCTTAGCAGTATTAATAATGTTTTTATTTCATAGATTTCACACAATATATCTGTAAACATATGTTTCTTTGTTTCAAAAATGACAGGCGTGGTGTCCAGCTGAGTGGAGATTTTTGCAACTCCATGAAAAATAGGCTCATAGAAAAATGTTCAATTGCATAGTTTTTTTTTAGTGCCTAGAGAAATAAAAACAAACAAAAATGTGGACTAAGGCTGTCATAATTCATGTACAGTATGAAAGGGTTTGATGGACCAATGAAGCTATCCTATCTTCTTCTGTTTCTTAGGGGTATTTTAGCATTTTTAGGTCATTGTGTGGATTGCTTCCTATAAGAGGGACCAAATGTTGACTAATTTATCGTCAAAAAAAGAAAGAAAGAAAATAGAGGTCATAACAATCTGACTGTTAGGTTCCTCAGTAATATAATTCACTATAAACTTTTGAAATATATCCTTAAAGTAGGCAACATTTCAAGTCTTGATATTTTATAACCACTAAGGTGATTTTTCTTTTTTAATTTTGCCTCCTTATACGTTAATGTTGCACTCTTCTGGAATGCCTCCTGGACATGAGGTAGTTTGAGCTCTTCTAGAAATGCTTTGATCTGCTGTACTGACATGAGTATTGGTTGTGGAAAATGACTGATGCTGTATTTGTCGTTGGTTACCTGTGCGAAGTCGGACGCATGTGTCCATCAGGTAAATGGAATCAGAGATGTAGTCCAACACCAGCCAGCAGATATAGTTACCAACTTGTAACTTGTCAAAGCATGCTCTGTGGATTAAGAAAATGAGTTATAGTCACGGCTACAGTATCAGATTGACAGAAACATCCAGTAAATACATCATCTGCTCTGAGACTGCAGGGCCTTAAAGGGGCAGTATGTAGTATTTATGTGGTCAAATACTTAAAAAAATACCTAGAATTATTATTAGAGTGTTGAGAGTAAAGAGCAATGAAGTTATACTAGGGACATCTGTGTATGGGATTACAGGAATATGAACTGAATTCATCTGCACTAACAGAGCAGGGGTTTTATGTGACCACTACAGGGAGTAGAGAGTCACTGCTGATCTCTCAAGGTGATAAATTTAACAACAGACCCATGGACCAAATGATCAGAAAGTGATGAGATGGAATGAGAACTTCTAAGAAACATCTTGTGCTAAACTTTAGAAACACTGTTGTTTTTGTTGTGGACTGGTCACAGCAAACGGATGAGTGTGATTATGAGGCTTAGAAGGTTTAAAGTTATTAATTTTGCTAAGTGCGCCATTTGTTGATTTATAATCCAGACTAAACTGTGTCAGTTATGACCTTGTTTGGCTGATTCCAAACGGATCTTTAGTGCAGCTATTGACAACACAAAAAGTACATAACACAGGTGATTTGTGGTTTTACTGTGACTGTTTTCTGTCTAAAAACAGAGCTAAGCTAAAGAGCTATAATGTAAACTATCAGCTGACGCAGCATTTGAAGATTATAACTATTTTGACTGGTTGTGACAATAACTGGGTATGAGTTCTTATTTAAAGAAGGAAACAGGATGATACCATACTACAGATGTGTGTAAACACCGAACATTATACTTTATTCAGTGAGTGATACAGTGTTGAATTGTCGGTGGATTCGGCAGCTCTAAGTCTGCCCCTGATGGTGACAGTATGGAGTACGGAAGTGTTTACTTTGCTCCAATAATACATTCAACCCCTTTAGGAGAAAACAGTGTTGTGTTACTACCTTGCCACAACGAGGAACCAGTTGTAGAGGACTGCTATGGCGATGACAAACAACCAGCGGTAGTACGCATTATCAGATGGAGACACCACAAAAAAATCCCACTTTTTCCTGAAAACACACAGAAAATGAATAAGAATCTGTGGAAAAAGAAGTATCCACGGTGTCCCCATATTTTCATTATTATTAATTTACTTCACAGAGCATATGAGTGTTTGTAAAGGTCAGTGTGAGGCCTTACTTAAAGATCCCTTTGGAGTTGTCGCTGCCGTCTGGTTGTGTGTTGCTGGTGCGACTCGGGGCGGTTCTCAGCTCCGGACCTCGAAAACGCTCTAGGAAGGAGTCAGGACGCTCCTCTTCCTCCAGCAGACTCCGGTGAGCCCACTCCCTCAGCCTGACCACCAGACTCACCAACCTGACACAAATACACACACACACACACACACACACACACACACACACACACAGTAATGGCCAAAGAAGTGAAAAAAAGACAAATTATCATATATTATTTTACACCTGGCTGTTGTTATTTAAGCTGATTCAGTGAAATTATTCTGATTTGAGCTGTTTACTTTAATCTCTTGTGTTTCCTGTAAGATTCCTTTGGGGGTTTTTTTGTTTTGTTTTTTGCTATGTTGCAAATGAAGACTTCAGTATATTTGAAGATTAAATAAGGATTAGATTTTTTTAATTAGTGAAAAGTCTACGAAGTAGATGACCAGAATCAAAATGTATATTATTATTAATTATTGGTAATAATCTGTTGTATGCAGGGGAGGCTGGGCATGGTTGTAACGCCACCAATTAGGGATAAGACAGGAGTCATGTGATCATTATATATATAATTTTTGTGTTTTGTGTAGACTTGGTCAGAATTAATTTTTTTAGACTGATATTTTGGGGAGCTGACATGGGACTTTATGGTCAGTAGAAAAAGATGGGGTAAGGGGGCGGGAATATAGAAGATGAACTTCATCACGTTCCTTTTTGAATATGTTTTTTTTTGTTGCATTTTTTGTATTTTTCCTTGTTTTTGGTTTTAAATGGTGATATTCAAAATAAAAACAAACAAACAACAAAATGAATTCTGATCTAACGTTGTGATCTAACTGACCTTCAACTCCCTGCAGAAAAAAAAGCTATTATTTGCTATATCAGTGTGGTGTAATGCAGAATTGTCATTTTACTGTTTGTATGGAAGAGGATTCTTAAATGAGGGGGGGATTTGTAAAGTTTCTGTTTTACCTTGAGATCGCCCCCCTCCTCTGGAAAGAATTTCGTGAATGGCCTCCATGAGGGTCCAGAGCTGCGACTCTTTGTAGCTCTGAGGATGTGTCATCACAGACAGATTGCACCCTGGGAAAAAAAAAAATAAATAAAAAAAAAAAAAAAATCCAAGGCACACTCCACACATGTGAACATCCAGTTTATTTCACTACACTTTATATAAACTTTTTTTTAGTTTTTCACCTGCTCAGAATACTCTCAGCTCTCTCGATCTCTTCATCTAAGGTGGTCTTGACTGACAGGTTGTGGGGCGACCGGTCCCTATTGTCCGCTGTGTGGCCCGTCATCTTCGGTGGAAACAAACGTCACAGCCCGGCGTGCAGATGTTTGATGCGTGTTTTAACAGGAGTGCTCATGATGATCATGAAGAGGGAAGTGTTTTTTTTTCTCACTGTTTGTGGTGTGTACGGCAGATTATAGTCAGGGGACCGGGGCCCGACTGGGACTGTCTGCTGTGGTCCCTCACCTGGTCCGGCACACAGCAAAGGGGTTACCACGGCGACTGAAGATGCTGAAAGAGGAAGTGTGCTGTGACATGAGGTGGTTTACCTGAGGTTTGTATAAAGGAGTAGAGGTGGAACTCCAGCTACTACCCAGAAGGCCAGTGGTGCGCTGTCCCCATCTGATGTGCACACACGTGACGGGGGTGTTTAGACAAATGTTACTGCTGTGTGGGACTAATTGGTGGATCATTAAGGAAAACACACAAAGGCCTGAAGCTCCTTGGCCCAATGAGCCAATCAGCTGCTCTCCCTCAGGAGCTGCATCACTTAGGAAACCAGGGTGTAATGGGTGGCTCATAACTGTACGGTAGCAACTGAGACAAGTTAACAGGCGGTAAATGAGGGTCAGTCCTGAATGGATATGCAGTGTTTGACTTTCTAATCATGAAAGATTATTATTAGTGTTATTGGTAGGATTAATATTATTAGTATCCTGACACAATGGTTATTTAACAAAGTGTATTTAATTCAATTACTAAACCTATATATTTGTGTCCTGTGGTGGAATACAATCAAACATATATGAAAACTTTTCCTATTTATGTACATGTGTTTAAATGAATATTAACTTTGTCTGTTAAGAACATAAAAACTACAAGGCTTTTGATAAGATTATAGGGGGGAAAAAAACACAAATGAGACATTGAAACTTTTGGAAATGTTATTAAACTGTGACAATGTCATGGCCAGAAATGTTCCCACACATACATGTTTTCACCTTCCTAAAATAATGAGTCTTTTTACTCTTCCTTTCCCCCCCTGAATCATCAAATACTTAAATTTCTGATTAAGTTTCCTGAAAAATCCTCATTATCATTTTCATTCCTCATATTAAAAAGGTGACAATAGAGATTATATTGTAGCTGGTTTTAAGCAGCTGCTGATGAAGAATGAAAACATTTTTAGTTTGTGAACAAATCTGGTGCAGTTTTTATAGCATCCTCTATGTCCTTATTGTGTTTTAATCAATGATAAAATAATAATAATAATAATAATGTTTTTACCTTTTCAGTTAATCCAAGAAAAGCCTCGAGGCGACTTCGCACAGAAACACCAACAGCAGTGTTTTCTCCTCCTGTCCATTTCTAACGATCACACAAACACGACGCTCCATGTAAAGAAACAGCAATATATTAGTTACTTTGACTCCTATCAAACATTTTCTGTGAGCTTTTACTTCATGTGCTCCCTCCTCCTCCCCTTTATCTTCCTCCTCCTCCCTGAAGGAGGAGTTCAGGCAGTCAGAAGAGGTTCATTACCAGATGCAAGATGGGAAATATTTGACTTGTGAGAGTACAAATGTCAGTGAGCTGTGTGGTTTTCTATGGAAGCCTCGTCGGAGCATCTCTGCAGGTTGTTTTCATTCCATTCATCCTTAAAATCCTTCTTTAAATCAGTTCTTTACACACACACACACACACACACACACACACACACACACACACACACACACACACACACACACACACACAC
>JAPSES010000044.1:15734276-15753753 GCA_029822895.1 Maxillicosta whitleyi | reverse complement strand
CACACACACACACACACACACACACACACACACACACACACACACACACACACACACACACACACACACACATCACTCTGGAATAAAGGTGAACAGAAGTGCAGTGGAAAAGGTGCTGATGAGTGTTTGTAGAAATAGTGCATTTGTTTGTGAATGAATATGAATTAAATCCCAATAAGTATCTGTTTATTGTCACTGTGCAGAGTGTGATGAGCTTTACAGATTAGTGCAAGAATACAAAACAAAACAACAAATAATCTAAATAGCAGTACTGAAAGTAGGAATATCTATTTAAAAAATTATACACACAGACACACACTAATATAGAAGAGTAAACATTTGACAGATATTGCAGACGTTATAGGATATGAGTTTATTAGTGAACAAACACTCAATTCAAACAAAACACTCAATGATTCACAACTGTTCTGTGTATCCTGTCATTTCTGCTGCTAAATGTGCTTTTTTTTGTTTTCACACACACACACACACACACACACACACACACACACACACACACACACACACACACACACACACACACATGATATTTTATCATGTGTTGTTAAGTTTAGAATTTTAATGTATTTTTTTTTGTTGTTGCAGTTTTTGATTCAGATTTCTTGTACAGTATGGAAAAAATAACATTTTATTTTAGTAATTTCAAAGAAAAAGAAACATATCGTTTTACCTATTCTCCTCTATTTTCTTCCAATTCTGTGAGAACATAGAAGCATAGAGTAGAATAACACACAGGGTACTTGTTAAGTCATTAGTTTTAATATAATTAACTCTTATCATAAGCATATAGTTGTACTAAAATGTGGTCTGAACACTACTATAACTGGAAGATATGGACAAAATATGAGAAACTTGCATATTTTCTCTTTGTCATTAAATGCTTTACCTGATTCTTAATTTATTATTTTATTCATTCTTGTGTTTTCACTCTTATGCACATCTGGGGGACTGCATATAATTTTAGTACTTTAAAATCTAGATTCCATACAATTATTTTATTTGTTTCTATTGTTGATTTTTGGATCCTTTACTTTGGTGATGATATGTAAACTTACACTGACTGAAATATTTTGGAAAATAATTTAATATTTACATCTTACTTCTCTGTCTATAATCTAACACCATATGTTCTCTCATATGGAAATGGGTTGTTTATTCATTAAATGCATAAGGTGAGTTGGAATGAACAAAACACTGTAGATGCAAGAGTCATGGTTCTACATTCATCCAAAAAAATAATTTCCAAACACTAAAACTCACTCTGATACAAATGGAGCTTGAAAATTCAGATGATGAAGACCCCAGGAGACATATTCCTCCTCATCATGTCACTCTCTGACAGAGTCTGGCAGTCTCCGATGTAATCAGGACACAAGACCAGAGGGAGTGGAGCTCACAGGATGTTACATCTGTCTGAGATCCAAGTCACTGAACAGAAAAACCACAATCTGCCAGCAGGATCTCCCACTGTACACATCAAAATCAAAACTGTTACCATGAAAAAAAGACAACAAGACACAGTGAACAGATCAAATATGTCTAAAAAAACACATTCAAGACCTTTCTTTTCTTACTAATGGTACTTGTGTGTGTGTGTGTGTGTGTGTGTTTCTTTGGGCCAGATTTATAAAGGACTCAATTTGTGTGTACTAATTTGTGTGTGCATTCTAAAATACTGCGTGTGAGGTTGAACCACGGTTTGTGGGTGATTTACAAAGATTGTGCATAGGTGCTGCAGACCGCCCTATTTAAATGAGGATTTCGCACTCACCTCTGGAGACAATACACTGGAAACACTGCTCTGGGATAAACCAGCAGTAATGGGAATAGTGATTGGAATGATTCAGACGCAAGGACATGTAACATTGGAGGAGTTTTGTCATGAAGGTATTACATGACTCATCACGTCATATACATCTAAATCAGGGGTCTCAAATGTGTGGTCCGGGGGCCAAATGCGGCCCGCCAAAGGTTCCAATCTGGCCCATGGGATGCATTTGCAAAGTGCAAAAATTCAACAGTCAAGGATGTTTAGGTTCCATATACAAATCAATATGACATCAATTAAAATAATAATAATAACCTACAAAAAAAAGAATGACTCCATATTTTCTTCTCAGTTTAATGTAATATAAATAATGACAACTTCAAATTTTTGTCTTTGTTTTAGTGCAAAAAACTAAAAAAAAAATTTTTTTTATATATATATATCCTGTAACAATAAAATGTGAATAACCTGAAACTTGAAATGTCTAAACAAAATTAAGCACAATTTTAACAATGTTCTGTCTGTAACTAATAGTTTTGTGACTTTGTTGGTCTGATCCATAGTGCACATGTAGAAATGTTAAGTTGAGGCATAAAATTGTTAGAATTGCACTTATTTTTCCTATGAAGTTTAATTCTTTCAGGTTATTTGCATCTTTTTTGTTTAGTTTATAAAAGTACTTTCATAATTTAATGGGATTTTTTTGCAGTAAACCTTAGACAAAAATTTGGAGTTGTCATTATTTATCTATTCTTTTACTGGTCCGGCCCACTTGAGAACAAATCGGGGTGAATGTGGCCCTTGAAAGAAAATGAGTTTGAGAATCCTGGTCTGAATTATTTTTTTCTTCCATCATTCCAAAAG
The DNA here is from genome assembly GCA_029822895.1 of Maxillicosta whitleyi. Lineage (NCBI taxonomy): Eukaryota > Metazoa > Chordata > Actinopteri > Perciformes > Neosebastidae > Maxillicosta > Maxillicosta whitleyi. The sequence continues at coordinate 15,751,100 of JAPSES010000044.1, read as the reverse complement.
TGTTCACAAAGGGTGAAAATCTCATTTCAGCATTTCGATGTCTCTCTCTTTTTTTTTTTTTTTACAACAATAACCACTTCCATGTGTATGCAATTATTCATCCAAACCACTTGCACATCCCTTTGAGACCTGTTAAATATAGACACAGTTTCGATCAGCAACACTTTCCCTGTGTTAAATTAATATATTTACATTTTCTCCTCCCACCACGTGCACAGTCGTATGTGCAAACATATATGCAAACCTTTTATAGATCTGACCCTTTGTGTAAAATGTACATTTAAACACGAACAAAAATACTTACATATAAAATACTTATTAATATTATTGTGGATTTTCTCTCATTCATGCATCAGGAAGCAGCAATAAATTTTCTTTTTATGAAAAGATAGTATTAAAAACAGGTACAGTATTTTCTAATGATAAAAGAGGAAGGGCAGTAGCAGAGATAAGAGCAAAGAGGAGCTGGAAGCAGTAAAGTGAGAAAGATAAAAGCTTGGATTAAATTAAAGGAAAAGAGGAAGTAGTGCCTGGTGGGACTGGAATTATTACAGTCATGAAGAGGTGGAAACAGGAATACCTGCAGAAACATCAAAAAACAGTATCATTTTTGGTTATTTTGCTTAAAGAAAATAACTTCACATTGTCTTTTAGTGAAAATTTGATTTTTTTTTCCAAATATAAGTGCTGTAAAGTGGCTACTTTTCCCTCAAAGTGTTTTTTGGCCTCATTTCTATTAATGATTGTTTGTTCTGCAAATCATTGTGTACATAAGCAAAGTTGTGTCTATGTCTGAATTGATTTACAGAAAAGCCTTTTTGATATTTGGTCTTTTTTTTTTTTTTTTAAGAAAAGAACTAGAGCACAGGTGTCAGACATGCGGCCTGGGGGCCAAATCCGGCCCGCCAAAGGGTCCGATCTGGCCCCTGGGATGAATTTGTGAAAAAAATACATTGAAGAATTTAACAATAAATGGTGTCAAAAGCTTGTTAATTCAGGTTCCACATATATACAGGTGGGTCAGACCAGTAAAAAAATGATCATAATATCCTATAAATAATAACAACTTTAAATTTTCTCTTCATTTTGGTGGAAAAAAAGTAAAATTACATGAAAATGTTTACATTAACAAACTATACTTTTACAAAAAAAAAGTGAATAACTTGAAATGTGTCAAAGAGTCCCTTATATACAGTAGACCCTGATCTCTGTTAGAATTAAACATGTAAATGATAAACTGAGGCAGAACATTTTTTAAATTGCATTTATTTTCTGAACGCATTTCAAGTTGTTCCTTTTATTCAGATTTTTAGATGTGAACATAATTCTCATAATTTCTGCCCCCTTAGATTATATTGGAGTGAATGTGGCCCCTGAACTAAAATGAGTTTGACCCCCGTTCTAGAGGGTACGTCTCCCAAACACTGCTTTGGGTTAGTTTTTACGTTTGTATGTTGTTTTTGAAGCTGACATTTAACAGTCTCACAATTACATCTTCTGTTACAAGTTAAAATATATTTCTTTATACTAATGACTCTTAACAGATCTATAATGTTTATAAGGAGACACCAAGTCTAACAGTATGGATCTGTAAAGGAAACAAGATACTAGTCTTACACCTAATGTCATTCCTTTCTTCCTGTACCTTCAATTTAATTAATTTATCGATTATTCAGAACGTGTCAGGTCAAACATTTTCATCTGTTTAAAGTCAGAGAAAAAGTCAAAGTCTAAACAAACAGTAAACACACGTTTACAGTCAGAACCAGATGAAACTGAATCAGATTAAGACTCAGTTTGTTCTAATTTAACCGGTTAAAATCTGGTTTCTTCTGCAGTAAAAACAAAAACACATTTCAGTTTTCAAGTTCATATTTATTGTTACATGGAAAGCACTTGAGAGTAGACATGAACATGAGACCAAATACAATCTGGCCGTTGTCATACAATATGGAATGAAGTTACTGTTTATATTTGGTAATGCTGAGTACAAAAGAAAGACGGAAAACCTCAAAGTGCAAATACATGTTGACTTTGAGATGAGGAGAAGAAGAAGAAGAAGGCACAGCAGAAGCCAGGAGAGTCCAGACCTGCTCCTCATCCGACGTAACAGACAAAAAAACAAAACGACACAGACCAGACCCCACAACAGCATTTACCTCGCATTATGTTCTCCAAAAACAAACGAGAATACAGACAGCACATGAGGCGGGTCGTTACTATAATCTGACCTGATGGCTTCTGCAAACCGATATGTAGAAGTTTATAATGCCAGTTATTAAGACATGCTTGAACTCCATTTAGTGAGAGCAAACATTCTGCTGTTTTTTTGTTTTTTTTAACATGTGTGGTTCCTAAACATCCCACTTCTGTTTTTCTTTGTTTTTTTCAAGCATTTATTCATTAGAATGGTACTTTGGAATGTGTTTTTGATTAACCGAGGATATAATTTATCAGTCTGAGTACAAATATGTAAACAACCTTGCAGCTGGAATAATGACGTATCATTTTATAAAACAGCATTAACATTATTTAAGAGTTCTGCATAATGAAAAGTAACGGGTTGTCCTCTCATATCCATCCCTTTAGAATTTAAGAAGTCTAAGAGGAACACATTCTCCAGTAAACACCTCCACAAATGAAGAGGTGGGATACATGCAAATATCTGAATTAGACCGTAAAGACTGTCGGGTAAAAAAAAAAAAAAAAAAAAAGAAACCATTCTTCATTCCTTCAGGGGCAGCTCTTTCCAAACGCTAATGGCTTGAGTTTAGTGTAAGTGTCACAATGATCCCACTCAGGCTCTTAGACCTGCTTCATCCCTCGGCCCATCAAACAGGCAAAAACAGTCATCACCATTTTGGGTTTGACCTCCACAAGGTCCTCTGGGAGAGCGTAGACTCGGGCTCCGATCTTCCTCGCCATGGAGATGGCGTATCTAGGAAAGAGAAGTTGACTCATGTAATACTGGTCAGAAGCAAATCCAACAACATGAAGCAACTGTCTGGATATTAAAGGGGTTTGATGTAGTACTGATATAACAAACAGGGGTTAGTCGTGGCCCAGAATGCACTTAAAACTGCTAAAACCAAAAATGAATCAACGCTGTGTGACTGTACCACTCACTGAACCCTAACTCTTCCATACTAGTCGGGTCAAATTTGACCCGTTGTGACATTCAACAGTAGTAAAAATACCCTAAACATCATTATTTTACCCTGAAATTTAATGACTTTTCCTAAATTTTGCAAAAATCCACAAAAATTTTATTTATTTATTTTTTTACTATTATACAGGTGCTACAGATTTTTGGACACTGGGGCTGGTTGAGGTCAATTTTATAAATAAACCACAATGTATTTTATGCGTTATGTAAAACAGGACATGATACTGTGTGATAGTAGATGGTTTTCTCCAAAAACAAAAAATATGCTCTTCATGCTCTGAAACATGATATTTATATATTACATATATTTATTAATGTGGGATAGTCTATTAGACATTCTAAATAAATCTGTAGTTCAATATTTGGTATAGACACTTACTATGAGGGAATTCTGGGTTAAATTTGACCAGAACCAAATTGTGAAGGCTGAAGAAATGAACAGTTTAGAACGATTAAAACTCATTGTTTACACACACACCTGTATTCTGTTATCAAGTATTATTCTTTAAAGGAGTGATGATTTGCTTTTTTTAAATGAAATTATGCATTTTAAAACATTTCCCTGTGGTCTACATAAACTGTAAATGCTCTGCTTGGGTCTGAATTCTTCATTAATTCAACTCCATCTTCAACCCTATTTCTGAGTAATGACACCAGAAAGGTTGTTTTGAGCGCTGGCCCTTTAAATGCACATGAGCCACTTCATAACCCGCCCCCTCCAGGTTGTTGGCTGCGCTGCTCTGTCCTGTTCAGCCACTTGTGTTCATCGATACAACCAACAACTGAATATTTTAGATAATCGGCTCGAAGTTTGGACATATTTTCAGTTTCTACTACAACCACTGCTGCCGATAAATAATTATGTTGCACTCTGAGAAATATTCTTCAGAAGTCTTGACCTTATATGTGCAAATTTTGTGATGAAACTAGTTATAGATCCAACAAATTAAAAAGGAATTAAAACAGGTTGTAGAAATCCACTTGACTTTTTTTTCCGAAAATGAAAATGGAGAGTTCAAGTTCAAACTTTATGAACTATTAGGGTCTAAATAAACAAATAAATGAACTAAAGACCAATAAAAGTGAGTTTAGATAAATATTATCCCTTTAAAAAAAACTCACAGCCAGTTATGACACAAATACAATAAAAAAAGCCTAAAAAAAAAGTCTAATCTCCATATGCTGCATTAGCTGATAGTTTAGACAATAAACAAACACAGTAAAACCACAAATCACATTTGTTTTTTGTACAGTTTATGTTGTCAGTAGCTGCATTAAAGATCTGTTTGGAATTATCCAAATAAGGTACTACAGTTTAGTTTGAACTGTGGGTGAAACAGTGAACTTAGCCAACATAATACCATCACAAAATGATGTTACACCCATAGAACTTTCAGAATCAATCTCATATGAAGAAGAAATGCCATGGACTTCACCCTTTTCATTTAGACAACTGTGTGTTTACCTTTCTTTGGTTCAAAAAGTTGTTTCTCAACATCACTGCATTTTTACAAAAGATCAAATAATTGCACTTTCATGAGATTTGTTTCTTTTTTCCCCCCTCTTGCATATCTCGTTTTGTCACAGGTAATCTTACTTGGCATTCTCCAGTTTGTCGTCTTCAGAGAGGCTTCCGGTTTTTATCAGGTCGTAGTTAATGCTTCCTTCCTGAATGGCGTCTATGAGCTCCAGCACGGGCACACTGGTGCTGATCTCCTTGTCCTGATCAGTATATAGACATTTGGTTTTACTGCTCAGCTGACACGTGTCTCAGAAATGTTATCTAAAAATGATGAAGGTGAATGGTTTACCTTGAAGTTTGAAATCTTGGTTGATTTTCCAGCGTTTGCCAACGTTTCATTGACCCATTTTACAATGATGTCGTCATTTGCTTTCTGTCCATCGCCCAGATCCTCAAGTACATTCAGTGTATATCTGAAAAATATGACAGGGAGCACATTTACACATTTATGAGCAGCTACAGTAAGAACAAAATACATAAATCCTTTTTTTTTTTTTAGGGGTGTCGAGCAGTATGTCTGTCAGTGATAATTATATTCTTTATTTTGGCCCCAAAACACATTATTAATGTCTTTTCAATTCTCTATAAATTGAAATGTTAGTCTTCTTTATAAGTTTGAGAAATTTCAGTGCATTTCAGTATATTTTAGTAACTCTCACCTTCTCATGAGCTGCCACACCAGAGCCAGAGTCAGAGTTGCGTTACCATCGTTCAGGTCCTGCCCGCCGATGCCAACCAGAGAGAACTTGACATTTTTGCCAAGATCCACTGCATAGTTACAATTCTCCAGCTAAAGTCACAAAACAAAAGAACTGTCATCACACTTTTAAAAAAGGAAATTATATCTCAAATATCATAAATATCTCAATTTTTTTTTTACATGTTTGTATGATGTGCCTGTTGTATGATCTAAATAGCACCTGTCTGGTGTTTTTAATAAACATTTTTATTGTATTTTTTATTAATATTCTACATTTATTTTATGTATAACTTTTAAAGAATAACTTTACCACCACCTATTGCATTGTTCTTAAAAGCATTAAAAACACCTAAAAAAAGGAATGCAGAACCATATGAGGCTCTGAAAGGCTTAGTTTGAGTTTTTGCACAGGCATTATCACCTGAGAACAGCTCATCTATAAATCAATATTTGTTCAAGTGTACATCATTATTAGACTGTTGCCTTTTTTGCCTCCAGAACTGAATGCAGCCCTTAAACCCACAATCTTTTCCCACATTACACTGAAGCCAACACCTCATGCCCAAAAGGAGTATTTCTGCATCTTGTTCTGTTGTTTGACAGTATTCTAACACATACAGAACAATATACCTACAAATTTCATTACACAGTAAACCAGTGTTGTTTACATCAGTGTTTCCAAACCAATGTGCCATGAGAAATGATCAGGTGTGCAATGGAAGATTATGCAATTTCACCTGATTGGTATTCTACGCAAACGGTGACTTGGCTACACTGCGCATGTCAATGATCCGCTCTACAACTGTCTCCCGTTTCCCTTTGCAAAATGAAAGTGAAAATGGACTGGCCCCAATTCTGTGCATTCCATTGATAACCCCCCCCCCCTCATTACTGATACGCAGATCAGCAGGTTACCCTTGGATCAGGTTGGGGTTGTGGGATGAGGTATGCATCTATTAAACTACTATATGATGGATCTGTAAGCTGAGGGGTCACTGATGCACCTCTCTCAGCCTTCTCATTCCAAATGCCCTGCGACAATGTTGCCCCTGCACCCCTGATGTGAAAAGGTTAGGTCTTAGCGTTTAGTATCACTTTAAAAAAAAATACAGATTTCACAGGAAAAAAAACAAACTGATTTGTGGTTCACCTTTTTCATCTTGGATCCCATTCTGGGGTAAGGTGGCCTGTTGACTTTGTTCCAGTCAACATGTACTTTAATCTTCTCATACAGCTGAAGGATGACCATGGCATCCTGCAGATCTCTAAAAACAACATATTTATAGTCATTAGAAATGAATAAATGTCAGGTCCCAGAGGTTCAAACTCTTCAAATGACAATATAGTAAGAAGTACATGTACGTACCCATACAGATGATTGACATGTGGGTTTACTCCCAGTGAGTTCATCCAGTTTCGGAAAGTCCTCTCTTCTCTTGTCTCACCTAGGCAGCAAATGATTATGGGAAATATGATTGAATACATGAAGCGCAACTGACTATGGTCTCTTCTCTTTTGCTGTGTTCCGATATCCATGCTTCCATGAGTACATTGTCTGCACTTACTGAGTGCACAGATTTCAGCAGGTCAGTGTTGTTCCAAACCGTACACTCTGTGGCGCACTTACCGGAAATTATGATCGCGACTCCCGCCCAGCTCGTAGTGCTGCCAAAAATCATCCCCGGCTTCGTTAATATTTAACCCTTCACGCACCTTTACCTTGAAAATGAGTTCGCGCATGAACGCTATATGGAAAATGCGACGCCGTCATCTATTTTTATTTTATTTTCAAGCCAAGTTGGCTCCGCCTGTTCCACTATGTAATGAAGATGGTGGCCATTAAGTGCGAAAAGTGTACATCGTTGCACACTTCACGATTTGACCCTTTTGAGTGCACCATCTGGGTTCTTTAGGTACACTTATTTTCGCCGCGATCATAATGTGAACACCCTTCGTACTCAAACTAGGTATAAGTTCGGAAAGTATGGATATTGGAACACAGGGTTTGTCTTTTCTAAACTGAGATCACCTGGTTCATCTTTTTTTTTTTTTTTAAATTGAACAGATGTATGTCTGTTCACTACGTAACAAAAACAGAGATGTGATTAAATAATGTGACCGGGAAAAGCATAAAGAAGAGCAGCTTGTCGTCACATCTTCGTCTTCATATCCAAATGCAGTTTGTATGCTAAAGCCTCCAGGCTAGTTAGCAAAAACAAATGAGCTGTTTGTTCAGCTGCTTTAACTTTGGCACAAAAGAACATGCACATGGACAGATTCTAAGTAGTTTCTTGTGTCAATTCAGCCAAAAATTTGGGAACAAATGAGTTGCCTTAAGCATATTCTTTTTAAGCCTGACCTTGGCTCCAATTCTTGCTGTGGTCATCTAGGTGTGACCCACATTTATAGAATTCAAAGAGAACAAACGTATCTTCCAAAAATAGTTTACGCACATTCGGCGTCATTGTGTGTTTTTTCAAACAACATATATGCTTGCTGACTAAAAGTGCATGGAGTTTCCACACAAAATACATTCATGTAAAACTTACAAAGCCTTAAAAAACACACACACACACACACACTGTAAAGTGAAAACTGTGTGTTTCAGTTTAGTAAAGTTTCATACGGTTGACTATTTACAACTATTACAAATCGTTTGTTTATCAGACAGGGGCAGTCGTTTATTTACCTGCTTGACTAGTTTCACCTACTTCCAGTAGCCTTCGTCAGAAGCGTCACATGATGTTGTTGTGACGTGTCTTATAGGCTGTTTAGATGGGTTGGTCTGACAAAGGCTGCAGGAAGTAGCTGAAACTAGTCAAACAGGTAAATAAACAACTGCCCCTGTCTGATAAACTAACGATCTGTAATAACTGTGTTTTTCAGTTCATCAGTTCTGACATTTTAATTCTGACATGTCACACACTTGGTTTTCAATCCCTTTTTATTGTCATCTTGTCAAACAATTGTCATTGTTTTATGTTTGTAAATTCATATTCAACAAATATAACCCTGTGGTCATATTTACACAACATTTTGCTTATAAATGACTGTATAAATAAAATAAAAAATAAAATACCATTTACCCCCTCCCCATCACATCCTTCATGATCCATGGAACTAATGTCCAACCCACTTTTGGATCACAACCCAACACTTGAGGAATCTATTTTTATGATGTTATTTCTGAATATACCTGTCTGTACTACAACAATCTTCTTTAAATCTTTTAATCATACATTACGAATAATTCCCTATCCTGGGATTAATGAAGTATTTTGGATTCTGATAACAATTTTAGATTTTCACAAACTTTCACTACAAACAAAAGACTTGAGACTTAAAGCTCTAAAACTAGACACTGGACTCACCTTCCAATAGCCCCCAGTCGATATCCTCTCCCTCAGGTTTGACCAGAGCTGGGTATTTGTTAAACAGATTGGCCACAAAGGCCAGGTTGAGTTTGGGGTTTCCGCTGACGACATCGGTTGGGGTGACAAACTGTCGACAACCGAGCCGGTCGGCCTGCTGCAGCATGGCTTCTGCCCTCTTCAGGTCGTCTTTCTCCTGAACAACACAAAGAGCACACACTTCAGTCAGCGACACTGTGGCAGCTGTTACCATCTGGTGAACACACTCCACTGGGAGCACCGCCTGTCTGTCTGCTTACACTAAAGCCTGACATGTTAATGTCTATGCGTGGCTGGTCCTCATCTGTGCCTTTTGGAGAAATCTGGTTCAGGAGGTGGAAATAGGCCCTCGAGTCCTAGACAAAACAGAAAAAACAGTAAAGTTTGTACATATCAGACAGATGGCATAACAAGAAGGTACCCTACTGAGGTAGCAATTTTATGAAACACTTTTGTCTGTCTAAATTCATATGTCTTAAGTATGTTGTAATGTCTTACACATTTCTGTTAATCTACCATGAAGTGGTTATAACAAACATTTGTTCCATATAATCTACAGATGTACATGGGGGGGAAAAAGTAATATTAGGAACAGGTGCAGCAGCTACTTATACACTTGTCTGGCAGATTTATGTGTACTTATTTAGAGTCCTTGGAACACTCACTCACTGACATTTTAATGATGTTAATAGTAGATGCTTTACCAGAGGCACAAGAGCACTTTTTTAAGCCACTGTTATTCACACATTCACACATTGAATTCTATACAAGCAAATACAAAGTGGAAATGGTAGTCCTACTTCTGCATTTAGAGCACTTATTTCTGCTTTCCTGTCATGAAGCAAATGCCATACCTTGATGTCTGAGCTAAAGTTGTTGATCTTCTGCCAGCCAGCATTTTCCAGGTGGAAGTTTGCCCAGCGTAACAGCAGTTCTTCTGGAGAGAGCTTCATCAGGTCCTCCAGAGTTTCTCCGTCTCTCAGCAATGCTGCCAGTGCTGTTCATAGGCATTAGTGGTTATTAGTTAATGGTTATAATTACACCTTCTTATAATAAAACAGGTAACTCTGAGATATGAGAACCTAATTAAATACATGTTCTATAACAGATGTCTCTTGGTACCTTCATTCCTGCTGAGCTCGATGTCAGCAAACAGACCAATTTTGATGATCTGCCACAGCAGGCCCAGCACCAGATGGGGCTTCCCTTCTTTCAGGTCTAAAGCACCGATGTTGACCACATGGCAGCCGATGGCTGAAGCAGAGTTCAATGCCAGGTTCAGATTCTCCTGTAAGACAAGGAGCATTAGCCAGAGGAAAACTCAGAAAAAAACATGAGCCTAGCACTGCTGTGAGTGACTGACCTGTATTGTAAATGGCGTCAGCTTCTTCTTATTAATGGTCCTCTCGTCAATAGTGTCTGGCACCGACAGGTTGATCATTTTGCTGAACAAACATAATGAAGGAAACATGACAGTTTATCAGTCATCCGATACTATGTTTATATGCACAAAGATGTGTTGGCACAGAGTTGAACTTAATATTATATATAACCAACTGGCAGTAATTTACCAGCACATAGGTTTTACATTTAATGGCTTTTAACCTTATAGTAGGTAACAGTTCTAAATGTCAAAGGATTTATAAGTAGTTTATTTAATTGTATTTAAAAAAAAAAAAAAGTGGTATATATATATATATATATATATATATACACACACATATATACATATATACACACTAAACAACAATATCTTTGCTGTAGCGCTTGACATATGACCTTGATCTAGTACTGGTGGATGGTTTTATTTTTCAGCCTGAATGTGAGAACAACATTACGTGTGGAGAGATGCTGGTGTTTTGACATTTATCGGAGGAACGGTAGCTGCGCTGCTGGCTTTAGGTGAAAACAGGAACACTCACCAGAGGACTATACCGTCTCCGACAGCCGTGAAGAGTGAGTCTGTGTTGGGATTCATGGGCAGGACGTGTTGGCAGTCAGGGTCTTTTTCCAGGGCAGTGTTAATCCAGTTTACGAAAGCAAACCTCTCCTCCTCTGTAAGTGTATATATGCAGACAGAAAAAAAACCCCTCATCAACAAATCAGTATCATATTCACAGTATATTGTGTTTATAATGACTCATTTAAAGGCCTATCATCTGCTCCAATTGTCCAATATGAGCTGGTTTAATGGCAAACAAAGCTTTTGTGCCTGAAGGTACAAAGTCAACACTTTATAACAAACATTAGTAGCATCCGAGAGGAAAGAAAAAGTGTCCATGACGTCAGGCCCATCTGTGACCTACCAGAGAATGAGTGTTGTGTCCCTTCACTCGACAGCTCAGACGTCCCTCCAATGGCCAGGATGCCTTCTTTTCTGTTGATGGCCTTGCGGAATGTTTTTGCTACTGCACTGCCTTTCAGTTCTTGGACAATCTGCAACCATAGAAAAAAAAAAACCAAACATCATCCACTAATTTTGAGGGTTAAAATTCATGTGATGCAAGTCATATTTATAATTTTGACATTTCAGAATATACAATGAAGTAGTGGAGAACAGAATGTGTCTTGGTGTTATTGGTTAAACAAGGAAATTATGATCAAATACATCACAGTGAAGCAAAACAATCATTAATCTGGATTAAGAAAATAAGAAGAAAATCATTAATCTAGATAAATTTTTTTTTAATCTAGATGAATGATTTTGCTAATCTAGATTCATGATTTTCTTGCTTCACTCTGATGTATTTAAGATGTAATTAATCTAGATTAATGATTTTTCTTGTATTTCTGAAAATAGAGCTGATGCATAAAGTGAGTCGTGATGTGATATTTTATACAGATTATTTATCACATTTATAATTTTCATAAAAATCACTCATGGTAGGTCATTCTTCTAAAAAATTTGACTCAAATAAAAGCAACACGCAAATGAATAAATAGTGCACTCAGCCTTTTCAGTGTAAACACATTTATTTCTTTTCAGTCATGCTCTTGTTAAACATCAGTCAGCCAAGGTTTCTCTGTAGACACAACAGTGGTGTGGGAGTTTATATGAAAACATAAAGCCAACCCATCAGCAAAACAGCTGAGAAAACATGGTGAGTTTACTGGATGGCAGCTGAGTTTCAGGGCAGCAGAAAACTGAAATGAACTGGGACTTTTCCCAAAGGATAGAAATAAGTACTGCCAACATGACAGAGGAAGAGGATGTCAGTGTTTGTCTTGTCCGTTTAGGGATTTTTAGTGGATAATAACTGTGTACACGTAAGCATGGCAGATGACATCTTAATGCTAGATATCACCTACTATAAAAAAGGAAAAAAAAAAGAAGAAAAATGTGCTTTACTTCTGAGATTTTTGTGGGAACTGAGCATTACAACATGGCAACACAAGCGCTCAATTTAAGGTAAATAAAATGTGACAAATCATTCAGGTGTATTACAGAGCATTTCTGTGACCTGCATCCTCTTAAATCTTACACACTAGACTTATATGCAAGTACATGTGGCACCTTCACCTGTGCTTAGGTCTGGGTGATTTCACTGTCTTTTGTATGGAACCTAAATTTGTCATATGATCTTCTTTTCAGATGGGTTGTACAGATCACATCATTACTGAATAACAGCTCTGCCAAAATGTTTCTCCTTTGTCAGTCATTTTTAGAGGCCTGTTTATCAGTGCAAGTACAGTATCTGACTGAGTACTGCATTATCCCATGTGTTTGTAACAGTAATCACACAGGGCGCTACACAAGTGAGTTTATTTCAGTTTATTCAGTCTGCATTAACTTGCAGAGTTTGCTTCATGTGTTGTTTTATTGCTTCTGAAAAAATAATGATGAAGAATTACCGTAAGACTGTCAGCTCAGGATGAGCTTCTAAACTCTGCTGTATAGTTAGTCTGATTTACACAAGGTTCCCACTTGTTCCCTGAAATTATTTTCCAGGACATTTTCAGTCACTACAGAGACAAGTTATCATGTCATACACTAATATATTCCCCTGCGTTCTTTGGAAGTGTTCTTTTCTACAGCTGTAACTTGCATTTGCCCATATTGTTTCAATGTTAAATACTCAGACATTTAATGTTCAGTCTATGGCTATAATTTATCTATGACAAATAATTATTACAAATGTATCATAGAATAATACAAAAGCACCCACAGATTACAGCGCAGCACTTCATTAGTATGAACTGGACTTACAATGTTCAAATGGGAAACTGCCAACTCATCTTTCTCCCCTGTACTTCCTCTAAAAATATTTGTATATTTTCAATAAATAATTGAAAAACAACTTCCTTTGTTTCTTCTCAGTTTAGACACAGAAGGTCACAAGGCAGCGGGAGGATAAATCATTTTACAGGTTAACGTAAAGACGCGACATTTGACATTTTTTCCATGACTAGAAAATTGGTCATTCATTTTCCAGGACATGTGGGAACCCCGTTTCACAGATGCTGAAGTGTGAAAATGTTATAACTTTTCAAACTCAAAGTACAATCTAGGTAATGTGCAGTGCATTAATAGTACAGTATAAGAAAATGTCAAAGGATATTGCCTATAGTCTATTAATGTTTGACAAATAGTATTTAAAAAAGTAAAGATTATAGTCAAGCAACAATAAAAAGGCATGCAAAGAACAGCCTCCAGAAGTAAGAGACAACTTAAAGAAAACTCAGTTTGATTGTAACTGTAACAAAACTTTTTGTCAGATTGCTCAGCCCTACTTACACTCCATTTTTTGTCTATAAAAAAAAGTTACATTTCTGGTTACACTGTCCTGGATTAATAGAACTATGTACAAAACATGTTTCTAATCAATGTCACTTGATATTGATTTTAAATGTAATATAGCAACTGACCAATGTAAAAACCTTCTTTCACTAAAAATCTGCTTTTATTTTACTTTTAATCTAATAAAACAAACAAAAAAACAAGTCAAGCTGTGCCTAGAGTATACAGCTACTTTAAGTATTACAGTATTCAGTGCCAGTATATCATTACAGTTATCAGCAGCTCTCCACACAGCTATTATCATCCTCCACAGCGACACCACTCTGAATCCCCACATTATCTCATGATTTCAGTCTCTGCAGAAACAGGGCTGTACACAGCAACGATATGGAGTCAGTTTGTTCACAAGTTTTCTTATCAGAGGGCGCCGTTTATGAGCAGCTTCATTCCTAAACAATATGTATTCTGGACTAATGTGTCTGACACTTCCTGAATCTAAGTTATCGCTGCTTCATCGGTGACCTCAGACACACAGGCAGCGCCACTGTGGCATTCGACCACAATGAGCTATTCACAACCAGCTGAGAGAAGCACACTTTTCCACAATCATACGCAAGGTCACAAGCTGGTATTTTTTTTATACCCTTGTAGGTAAAAGAGATAAGCAAATGAGACAGTCATGACCATGAACAGACAATATGAGCTATTTATGATAAGAAACAAAAAAAGTGGTGGTATTTAAAAACTGTAACATAACAGAATTAAATACATGGAAATTCTTCCTTAAGGACAAATACAGTTACACAAAGTTGGAATAATTTTGTTTTCATACACCCCCCCCCCCCCCTTTTTTTTTTTTTAATTATTATTTATACACATCAGTAATGACTTTTGACGAGGTCCAATGAGTACATACTGAGTTCCATTTACATTTTATCTATCAACAATAAACCACATTGGCACAACCATTTCATGAAAGAGGTAAAAACATTTTAATCCAACTTTATGGACATCATGGTATTATACCTCAAAAGTATCTAAAGTCTATAAAGGTAACAGATAATCTAATCTTAATGTGTAAAGCAATTTGTTATTGTATTTTGATAAGCACACTAAAGTTTATCATTTATTGTTCCCTATATAAACTTGGCTAAATCAAAAAAGAACACAGATTAATTCTTGAGATCTGTTGTCATTACGAAACTATAAATAGCAGCCTACCTTACAAGGTATCAATATGAATGAGCTCATGAAAGACCATTTAAGGACCGTTTAATTATATCTACCTCAATTTTAGAACTGATAGACCTGTGTAAAGTTACTGACAGGGTCATTATTGTTGTTCATGGGTCTCTTGTGGTTAATAAATACTGTATGTATAGGATCATATAAGTCCAGGGTTCATATACATTTTTCAAATAGATTTCAAGCACTCATCAAATGTCAAATGCATATCTACAGGAATATATATACTCATGATTACTTGTTACTGCAATAATGTATATTGTATTATGCTATTAACATGTAAAAATATGTTTCATAATAACAAAAAGTTTAGTAAATAAAGGAGAACACAGTTTGATTAAAAAAAAATGGGAGAAGCCACTAGGCGTTCTTCAGGTACACTCACACTGAGACAAAGATTTATTTTTCAAAATGTAGGCTATCATCTCTCTGTAAGGCACTTTGGTTTGACATCTAACCTAGCAGAGCTGATATTAAAAATAAATAAATAAATAAAATCACATCAAAGTTAAAATTGCAAGCACTTTCAAGCACTTACAACTAAAATTCAAGCCCCTTTCAAGCCTTGAAAACACAATATTGAAATTCAAGGATTTTCAAGGATTTCAAGCACCCGTACGAACCCTTTAAGTCAGTGGTTTTCAAATCCGGTCCTCGAGGGCCAGTGTCCTGCATGTTTTAGATATTTCCCTCTTCCAGCACACCTGAATCAATTAATGATCAGCTCATCATCCAGCTCTGCAGAAGCCTGATAACGATGTAATGACTTCCAGGTGTGATGGAAGAGGGACATATCTAAAACATTTGAGAACTACTGGTTTAAGTCCTTTTTCATATAGTTATAAGCACGAGTATGAATTTTTAAAAATAAATCTAACTGCTAATTTAGTCCTTATTTGGTTTTCGTATTACTTGCTACATGTTCAAATAACTGTATTCTGATGTGTTAGACTAAGGAGCCACACTGTAAATGAACAGCACACAAAGTTTAACCTTAATAATGTTAAATACTGCTGCCGTCTGGAAGCACAGGAAGTCTTTTTACGTGACTGGTCCCTCTAAATGACTTCTCTCTCATCAGCAGCGAAACAAAATACACCATGTACTGGAACCCACACCACTTTGCTGACCTCACATCCACATTCCCTGAGTATGTGTGTGCCTTTGTAGAGCTCTTTCAACTCTTTTTGTCTGTGTGGCAGCTTTAAGTTGCTTTGCATAGACGTCCAAACTCAGCAGGGCGAGGTGCTTTAGTCAGAGCAGAGACCAAAGAACAACTTGCAGTATCAGACGCTCTTAACAGCAGGTGAAAATGTAGTTAGAAGAACTGAACTTACCGCTAAAAACTCTTCGAAGCTGATCTTTTGATCCATGTTGCGGTCAAGTTTCTCGATTATATCTCGGACCTTGTATCCAGGTGTGGGACAGCCAGCCTCTTTAAGGAGGTGAGTGAGTTCAAAATCACAGATGAATCCATCGCTATCCAGATCTAGAAAGATGCAAAACGTCCATCAGACATGAGACACTGAGGTCCAATTTATTATTAATGCAGAAGACAGGTGATATGTTTTTGTTCTTATTTCATATTTAGAGTCTAAATCATTGAAAAGAAAAGTTACTCACCCACTGTGCTAAATATTTCCCTCATTTCCTCCATATCATCTTTTGTTATTTTTCCAGACATTTTTTTTCTGTGATTGACCTGAGGTGGTCAGTCAAAGAAAGGTGGGGCTGCAGAGAGAAAAAGGCCATATTAGACACAATAATGGAAGCGAGAAGAAAACAAACCCCAACACAATCAGACGCTGGTAAATTTACTTTCTGCTTGTGCAAGTTACTCAAACTACAGCTGCAGCTTCAACCGGGGACGGGATCTGCACCTCATTAAGTCAAGTCAATCGTATCACCGCTCACTGTTTTGTTACTAAAGGACGTTTGTGAACCCCTGTTCAAACAGTGAGCCACTTTGTTCGACTGGAATACTTATACACTCTTATCACACAGCAACCTCATTAAACGAGTAAAATCTAAAGGAGTACCTTA
>JAPSES010000044.1:15705180-15734176 GCA_029822895.1 Maxillicosta whitleyi | reverse complement strand
AGAGAAATCTTCCGGACAAAGTTCAAGGCGGACGCGGCTTCGGAAACGACACAAACACATATAGCTCTGCACTTACGGGAGCTAATAATAGTAATAATATAACTTTGAAATACAAACTGTGTTGCAATTCATTATGAAAGCAATTGACCTCAGTTCTGTTTTTATGAGGTCATTTTAATCAACCCATTGTTGGGTTAGGGTTATATTTAAGTCGCGTTCAAAGTGGTAGGTTGAGTTTAACAGAGATTAGAGATGCATGTTATCCATTCACATCTTCTGTTATAACCCCAAATCATGGCTAGTTTAGATTAGTTTTATAAAATAGATGTTAAAAGGTTAAAGCCAGTGATCTGAACTCATCTGTCTTTACACTTCAGATTGTAAGGCCCAGTAGTTGAAAACACAGGTATTTAAATGTCTTCGATCTGACAAACCAATTTATATACGTGACTTTATATTAATAGCGGGACATTATAGAACACAAATATGGACATCTCCTCTTATAGTCATGTATGAGTTTCAGACATGAAAAGCTCACAAATACAGACATTTACTGTCCAGTATTTTTTTTTTCTTTTCCCCAGGTTATTGTCATTAATGATCCAGTGCTTTGCCCCATCACCACCAAGCTGATCCTGGATAAAGATGAAGAAACCAAGGAGCCGCTCATTCAGGTCCACAAGAACCTGGTGACGAGACTGAAGCCTCACCAGGTGGATGGTGAGTACTGGGCTTTACCAGCACACAGACTACAGTGGAATGTCACAATACGTTCCATAATCTGTTCTATGACTGGACTTGTTTTGCGCTAACTCATTTTACAAATTGCAATTTTCCCTAATTAAATTAAAAGAAATATGAATCTGTTCCAGCCCCCCCAAACCAACCAAAAACCACCCTTCGTCCTTTTTTTCAAAACAAAGAAAATGGAGTTAGAAAGAAAATAATAATTAAGAAAAACATAATAAAACTGCATGCAAAAGAAATAAACTGTTTTTTATTAACTTGTTTACTTTAAAGATGAGACGTTCTGTGTGTGTGTGGAGGACAAGGGGCTCAGTGCTGACGTTTGTACTGTGGATTTCCACTCATATTTTAAGACAAAAATACTCAGACTCATAAACTCATAAACCCAATTTTTCGTACAATAGTGCACTCCTACGTTAAGGTTCTACTGGGCCACATACTCTTTCTTTATTTCTGTCAAAAGTGGGAAATAATCACTGTAGGATTTTACAAGCTTTCTTATCTTGGTTGATCATTTTCACTGTGTTCTGTTCAGAGGTGTGTCACATTTTCATTTTTTTTTTTTTTTTTTTACATCAGGTGTCCAGTTTATTTGGGACAACTGTTGTGAGTCTGTAAAGAAGGCCAACTCCTCTGTTGGTTCCGGCTGTATACTGGCACACTGCATGGGCCTGGGAAAAACCCTTCAGGTGGACTGGCACATTTTCACACAACACTCCTATTAGTTCAGGTTTAAAG
Organism: Maxillicosta whitleyi; assembly: GCA_029822895.1. Taxonomy (NCBI): domain Eukaryota; kingdom Metazoa; phylum Chordata; class Actinopteri; order Perciformes; family Neosebastidae; genus Maxillicosta; species Maxillicosta whitleyi. The sequence goes on along the minus strand of JAPSES010000044.1, from coordinate 15,732,691 downwards.
TTGTTACTAGAAAAGACGGCACCAAACTTACAGAACTCATCTCTGTACTGCATCACATGTCAAGTGCTGTGCCGTTACATTAATAAAACAGTCATGTTCTTTTATAGGTGGTAGCGTTCCTTCACACAGTGCTGCTATCAAAGAAGCTGAAATTCAGAACGGCACTGGTGGTGTGCCCACTAAACACTATTCTCAACTGGGTCGCCGAGTTCAAGAAATGGCAGGATAACATGGGAGAAGATAAAGTCAAGGTATGTGGTGACAATCACTTCAACTGGCAGATGTTTGCACCGATGAGGTTAAAGGCAAAGTATGGAAGATTTATTAACAAAGCTCCTCATAGGCTTGTACATTGATCCTTTCAGCCGTCGCCTCTGACCCGTTGTCAATATGTGGTGGTGTATTCATCTGCAGAAACCCCGCCCACTTTCCATTTTCGTATATTTTTTAGGTTGTTTCTTAGCATTGACCTTTTGGCAGTGAGTTCCTTCAGTCAATCAATAAACACATGTGTGAGTGGAAGAATGGGGGATGTTTGGTCATGATTCATGCTTTTAGAATATTTAATAGAATATTTTAGAACAACAGTCATGGAATCAGGGGGCTAAGGTTTATTTTTCTATTTTAGGGGTTTATGGGTTTTTGCATGAATACATACATATACATTTTACAAGTCGACTTTCCTCAGTAGTATAATCATGTGAACAGAAGGAGCAGGACTTGCATCAGTTTTGAAAACTTACTGTTCTAATGTAATTTATGGCCCTCATGTTTCTCCTTTCAGTCAGTTGCTCCCTGCTCTCATCCTCAAGAAATTTCACATGCTTTGTCTTAAAAAGAAAAACTTGACGAGGGAGTAGCGGATGCTTTCAGGATGACGAGGGTTCACTGAATAGTTTAATAAATATAAAAAAAATCACGTGAATGAACAACGTGAAATGTGAGAATATCTTTTGTTAATGTACCAGTTAAATTAACATACTTGTAGAATCATTAAAAAAAAAAAAAAAAACACCTCACTATCACTAATCTAATTCTGTTTTTTTCTTTACTTTTTCACTTGCCTGTATGTCTCTGTTGTCTCACATACAAGTTTTTTGCTCATGTATATGATACAGGTTCAAGAGCTGGCTACCACAAAAACTATCTTCGACCGACTTAATGCTCTTCAGAAGTGGCAGAGAAATGGAGGTGTTTTGATCATTGGATATGAGATGTACCGCAACCTGTCAGTAGCCAAGAATGTCAGCAATGAAGAGCGGAGGAAACAGTTAATCAGTATTCTGGTGAACCCAGGTGCAGTAACTCTGTTCATGTCCTTTTAGTTTATTTTCCCCTGCTTTGCTAATTGGTTACAGTCAGTAGCGGTTTTGTCTCTTCTGTTTACTCTTCAGGTCCAGACTTTGTCATTTGTGATGAGGGACACATTCTGCGCAATGAGTCATCTAATATCTCCAAAGCTATGAATATTATCAAGACAAAACGAAGGCTGGTGCTAACTGGGACTCCGCTGCAAAACAACCTGGTTGAGTGTGAGTCTGTACACTGTTGCCTCACTGGAAATAATGTCTTACATAACATAAGGAATCAATATCACTAGCAACACTACTACTACAGGAAAGCACTACTTGACTACTTTAGCTTCAGTAGCATTCCTGTAGGTCTAAATCAAATAATCAAATTTAATAATCTGAATTTGAGGCCTTAAAATGTCTGAAGTACATCTTTTTTTTTTGTATTTATTGGGTTTAGCATTTGGTTGAAGCCAGTTTTAAATTAAAAAGTAGAAAATGTATGTGCAGTGTTTTCAATTTCAATTGGGTTACTTTTTTTTTTGCCACAGACCACTGTATGGTCAGTTTCATCAAGAAGAATCTTCTGGGCTCATTGAATGAATTCAGGAACCGCTTCATCAACCCAATACAGAACGGTCAGTGCGCAGATTCAACACCAAAGGACGTCCGAATCATGAAGAAGCGAGCACATGTCCTTCATGCAATGCTCGCAGGATGCGTTCAGGTGAAAACATCACTCGACACATTACAAACATTACATTAAAAATAAAATATTACTGCCTATTGTAGACTCTTTATATACAGCGTGTTTCTGTCTTCATAAATGTTTCTTTTTTCATTAGAGGAAAGATTATTCAGAGTTGACCCAGTTTCTGCCTCCAAAACATGAGTATGTCCTGGCAGTGAGGGTGTCACAGCTTCAGTATAAGTTGTACCGGTACTATCTGGATCATGTCTCAGGTAAGGATTCCTTTATACAGGTTTTTCTTTAAAACAGGCTTTACATGGGTCATTAAAAGGCATTAAAAGTCATTAAATAGATTTTGTGAAAATTAAGGCCTTCAATGGCATTAAAAAGGATTAAATTCAATGACCAGAGGGATTAAAAAATGAAGTACATTTGATGGAAAAAACAAACATTGTTATTCATGATTTATTTTGATTATATAATAATTTTATATTTTTGATCAGAAGTGTAATATGATGATTGACAGGCCAAACCCTTTAATTAGACAGACAGACAGACAAAATGTATCTGCAGTTGGAGTTGTTAGATAAAATGGGCCTCGTACATACATTTTCATCATCATATGTGATCATATACTCGTTTAAGTATGAAGGGCTCATACAAGTGTCACAATCAGCAAAGGCTTATAACACCAGAAAAAAAGTGTACTTGATTAACATCAGTCGCACCACCAACTGTGTCAAACTTATTGCGAGCAAATTATGATGTGTTGGATATTCAGTCAATTGAATATTCAGTCAAAACTGCTTCAGAATAATCAAGCATACAGTCATTTAGTGCAAAACGTAAATGATCTAAGTACATACAATGGCTTGTGAACTGTTTGCACTAGAAAGATAGTCCTGCTCACTGGATGCAGTGAAAAAACCACAATATCTGAGCTCCAAATAAAGGTTAAAAACACGTCTTGACCAAAACATTTCTTTTTATGTACATATTTTGTCATTTTCATACTAAGATGCGCTTCCTTATGTGATGCATTTCAACAAAATAATTTCTGTACTGAAAATATCATGCAAATACATTATGTGCAAGAAATATACAAATTAGATGAACTTTCACCCCAGTTCAGGAACGACAGTACAGGGTGGCATGTGTTACCAGAAGTGTTGTCTGTATGAGGCTCACTGCTTTCTGCACGTTCACAAAATACAGTTTAATGTATCTGGTTACAGTTGCCTTTAGTTGTTTTATTTTACACGTGGTGTTTTTGAGCTTTAGTCTTTAATTTGTGAAGTAATTTTAACATTAGCCATCTGATGAGAACATGTTCGCTTTTCCAGGTATCAGGTCTGTGACTGACAAAACCAAAGCAAAACCTGGAGCAAACCTCTTCAAAGACTTTCAAGTGCTCAGCAGAGTCTGGACTCACCCCTGGTGCCTTCAGCTCAGCTACATCAGAAAAGAAAACAAGGTAAAAGTATCTCACCGTTACCACAACATGAGCTGCATGTAGAAAGATTCTTTTGCTTATTCTCTAACCTTGTAAATTCAGAGAGGCTTTGTTAAGAAGAATCAAGTGAAGGCTGCAGATCTTTTAAGAACTGAAGAACCAACTGTGATTGAGAGGTAGGTCTGCGCCACCTTATAACGCTTTGAAACACACGTAGATGTAAGTTAAGTATAAGTGCAACAAGGTGATGAAAGGGAAGAGGGGAGTGAGTATTATCTCAAGTGTGTTTATAAAACACTAAATATAAAGGTGGGTGAATTGGAAAATATAGAATTCCAATCTTTCCTCTTAATTTTAAATCTTATGTAAAGTACAGACGCCTGATGGATTTCTCTATTTGCAAAATGAAAACCCAACATGTGATTGAATGCTACACTATTTCCACTTAAGATACAGATGAATGAAATTATCCACTGTTCTGCTACATAAGGGGCACTGATTACATATGCATCACATTATTGAAGACAGTGATGTGTGAAGTGTTTTCTGTTTCTTATACTCAGGTTCTGCATCCAAGTCATATTAATAGAGGCCTGATGCTCAAACCATCAATACTGACTGTTAGTCATTTACTTGAATGGAGCTTTATTACTGGCTTGAGAATGGTTGTAGAAATGCTATTTTGGAAAATTGTTTGGGGATCCTTAATATGACTATGACTATATTAATATTAATATGACTATATATATATAATATTATCCACCTAAAGCTGCTCATTAGCTCAATTCAGACTGACTTTGAATGTGTTATTTATGTGTTTAAACAAGAATGTCTTCTGAAGTCATGTATTCACGCCAACATCTGATTTTTTATTCTGATTTTCCTGGTGTAGCAGAGAGGGAGGCAACAAAGTGAACAGTGACAATAATCCAGTGTGTGTCATCGACGTGGACAAAGACCCTCGAGCAAATTATGGTATAAAACTCCCATGTGTCAGTGTAACTTTGCTGTATTATGCAGATGTTGGTCCAATGTTTGTCTATATGTCTGACCTTCTGTTTAGGGGCGACGGGGACGAGTAGCTCGACCTCTGAGGCTTCGTCTGAATACTGGTACAAGAACATGCTATCTCAAAGTGATGCCAAGATCCTGGAGCATTCTGGGAAGATGGTGCTGCTGTTTGAGATCCTGAAGATGGCCGAGACCCTGGATGACAAAGTGTATGTGGTAGTCTGTTATAATAAACAACGCAGCCGCCTACCTTACATTAATGACTTCTCAAACTGAACCAAATACATTTCTGCATAATTTAGGCTTGTGTTCAGTCAGTCTCTCCTCTCACTGGACCTGATTGAAGATTTCCTCGCAGCTTCTCATCGCGCCAGAGTTTCACCGTTAGTGAAAGGTACTGCTTTATGGGAAAGAAATTACTGCTACTTAGATGTGCTGTTTGCGTTGGTGTTAATGTTTTGGACTTTTTGTTGTAACAGCCGGCAGCTGGATAAAAAATGTGGATTATTATCGTCTCGATGGTGCTGTAAATGCTGTATTAAGGAAGAAGGCAGCAGAAGCATTCAACAATCCCACTAATATCCGGTACAGTCCACCTGACACCTGTTTATATAGAATGACTTTACCGCAGTGTTTCTCCTCTAATTTTTTTTTATTGATCTTTATCCAAAGGGGTCGTTTGTTTCTCATCTCAACGCGAGCTGGTTCACTCGGTATCAACCTCGTAGCTGCCAACAGAGTCATCATTTTTGACGCATCATGGAATCCCTCCTACGACATCCAGAGTATTTACAGAGTGTACCGCTTCGGGCAGACAAAACAAGTGTTTGTGTATCGCTTCTTGGCTCAAGTAAGTCCCAATAGGATTTATTAGTATCATGTAAAGTCTTTAAAAGCCTTTTAGTGATCACAAAAGAAATGTATTTAATGTGATAATGTGATAATGCTGTATCAGTGTATGTAAAAACAAAAAAACAAAACAAGTAGACTAAGATACATATCACAATATTCAAGTGATATAAGTTAGTCAAAAAAAAAATCATTAGGAGTTGAGTGAAATACTCCATAATCCAAGGTTTTACAGAGAAATGTGCAGTGTATAGTCATGGAAAAAATTATTAGACCACCCCTTGAATTTCTTCAATTTTTTTGTTCATTTTAATACCTGGTACAACTAAAGATACATTTGTTTGGACAAATATAGTGATAACAATAAAATAGCTCATAATAGTTTAATTCCAGAGCTGATATCTAGTCATTTTCCATATTTTCTTGATAATAACCAAAATCATTTCTTACAGTTCTTACATCAATATCTGTACTTTTAGACATTCCATGTTTTCTGTTTTAATCACATGATTCACACAGGAGTTAAGACTTGATTACATAACCATTGTTTTTGATGGTCTAATAATTTTTTCTGCAGCTGTAAATGCAAATAAACCTACATTAGTTTTAATGCTAATAGCGTAAATTATGACATTTCAGAAAATATTTGTGAGTGACCATCGCAGTTGTTGTAAATACCACAGAAAATGTTAGCCTTTTATCGTGATTAGTATGTGCAATACTGATGCTTTGGGAACAGGATGTGATGCAGATTTCAGAGTAAAAGCTTTATATCAGGAAAACTTTCAGCGGTTGTTTCAAGGTACAAGATCCCTTTAACTTATGTAAAAGACCCACAGTTACATATCTGCCAAATTAAAGTTAGTGAAAACATGGAGAAAATGCTTAATTTGTGCTGCAGAGCCATTTCATCCTGGTTAATCTCCATATTTTTGGTATGTACCAGAAATGTGTTGGACTGATAAGATGATGGAGTTTTGTAAAAGAAACATAATCATCTGCTCAATGAAGCACAAAAAAAAAAACAGTCAAGGGAAAGAGATTTCTGTATTAATATTTGCACAAAATATGAAGTATCAATTAATAATTTGTTATCGTTTCCATCTCATACATATCCTGAAGATTATTGATGCACCAGTATAAACTTAAATATATATGAATAAAGTGACGCCTATAAAGTAGGAATAAAATATGTTTCCTCTTTTCATGAAATGATTATGACAATGTGATTTATTTTTGATAAAGTGTAACTGGACTCATTACACCTGGTTAAAGGTGATTACTGATGTGTATAAATAAGAATATGTCTGAAAATAAAATTATTCCAACATTATGGGAAACAATATACATGTATAGTTTTTGTTTTGCAGTAAAACCAGTGTCACAACCCATTGTCAAAGCCGATATCTGAAAAACTAATGCAAAAAATGGTTAGGACTAATCACATATTTTAGTATGAAACCCATCAGAGGTGGTCAGTCTGGAGACCTCTGGTGATAACACACAGACTGACCCAATACTGGTCTCCAGGGCACCATGGAGGAGAAGATCTACGACCGGCAGGTGACAAAGCAGTCTTTGTCCTATCGTGTTGTGGATCAGCAGCAGATCGAGAGGCACTTCACCCTCTCTGAACTCACTGAACTGTACATATTCGAGCCAGACCTGCTGGACGACCCAAACTCTAAGAAAAGCAAAAGGACGTCATCGGCTCTGCCAAAGGTGACCTCAGGGTTTTTTTTACATTTCATCTTGATTTTACCGTGACATGGCGCTTATCTGAGACTTAAATAACACAGTATGGTATTATTTATTGCATTCCCCTTCTTTTCTCAGGATAAACTTCTCGCTGAGCTGTTACTAAAGTGTAAAGACCACATAGTTTCCCACCATGAGCATGAATCTCTGCTGGACCATAAACAAGAGGAGGAGCTGACGGAGGCAGAACGCAAAGCTGCGTGGGCGGAGTACGAAGCAGAGGTAGAGCTCCGTACTGCAAAATATCACCTAGCAGCAGCATTTCTACACAAATTAAAGTCACTCGATTTTGTGTGTGATGTTCTATTTATAATTCTGGTTTGATCCAATGTAAAACTGTGTGTATTCATGTCTTTTCCTCAGTCAAAAACAGGCAGCGTTTCTGTTACCCCGGCCCAGAGCTCCTTGGATGGCAAGACAAATGAACAGCTATTGGTAAAAAAAAAAAAAGACTTTATCTTCCATTTGTATATCATTACAAATACTGTTTTCACATTGTACAAAATATCAAATATAAACATGCCTCTGCAGGATTTGCTCAACAAGAGCAGAGCAAATATCTCGGTGGCCTTTCTATCACTCCAGACAATGACGTCGCACCCGATCGAGGATTACATGTTACAAGTGGTGAGTGACGTTTCAATTTCATGCCTTTTAAGTAAAATGCTGAAAACTACATTGAAAAAGGATGTCTCTTTAAAATGTAACACTTATTACAAAACCAAATGAACAGACAAATATGTGGGAATAATTACAAAATGAAAAATAGAAAATAGAAATTTTTTTCCCCTCATTTAATCCACCTCTATATGGGCACCATTACTTGCATGAACCGAATCCTTATGGTACTGGATTTGTTTCCATGTTGGCTGTACATAGACTCATCAGTGGTGTCAATAGCATCAGTGATCTTTGGCTTCAGGTCATTCTTGTCCTGTGTCTTTGTTTGATACATGGCATCTTGAACATAGCCCCATAGAAACCTAGAAAAGCACTTGGAAAGCGCAGACCTCCGCCAAGTGCAACATCAGAGAATCATTAAAAAAAATTCCTGGATCCAGACAGTGATCCGGATCACCTCCAAAATTTAATCATCTGTTCCTTGTCTCATTTCCTGAAAATGTCATTAGGTTTGGTCAATAATTAACCGAGATATTGAGAAACTAAATTTTTGGCTCCATTGACCCCAATGTTAATGAAAATTTCAAAGTTATCCAGAATTTCTTCCGGATCACCCCCAAAAGTTCATAATTTTTCCTTGTGCCATTGCCAACAAATCCTGAAAATTTCATCAAAATCTGTCCGTAACATTTCGAGTTATGTTGCTAATTAATGAACAGACATACAAACCCAGGCAAAAACAAAACCTCCTTGGCGAAGGTAAAAATCCAGGGGTGATATCTGGTGAACGAGGTGTCCAGGGGATTGGACCGTCCCTTCCAATCCACTGGTTTGGAAATGTTTGATTTAAGAACCCACCAACATGCAGGCCCTAATGTGATGGTGCACCACCTGATGAAGTTCATCCAGTTGTGGTGGAACATTTAACTCAGAGGTTTAAGTAAACGTTTGCAGTCATTGATGAAATGGATCAACAACTCTATTGCACATGATCCCACACCACACAAACTTTGATAACCACTGAGTAAATAGAATGAATCTGATTAACATATCTCATCAATTCCTTTTATAATAAATGTTTCAAACCTTTCACGTCCCATAGATGAAGGCAGTGGATTGGGGTTAAATGATAAAGAGCCTTTGTGGACAGCCTGTAGAAGTATGGCTCAAAAGTTCTTAAAGAGTTTCAATGCTTTTGGCTGGTTAGGTCTGAAGGTGAAACGTCTTTATTTCAGAATGTTAACTCTAACTTGTACAGGTGCCATAAGTAATTTATTTATATATATATTTTTTTACAGAGACAACAGTATCCTCATCTGCCTGAAGTGGAGATTCAGTCTAAAGCTGCGATTTGGAAGATGTGTGACGAAAAGGAGCAGGAGCGTCGACGGGCCTTTTATCGAGACTGCATCGCACAACAGCAAAAGGTGAGTGGATAAAACTTTTCCAAGTGGGAATATTTGTGTTTAAAATTGTTGTCATGCTCCTCTGTTTCTCTCCACAGCTCACATTTTACATTCAGGGGTTACTGAACAGTCGAAGGAACCAAAAAACCAACAACAACGGGACCACTGTGGACCTGACTCGACCGACGTGAACAAGAAACCAAGGTTTAGTGAAGAAAAGGAAACTTGACCTCATTTCACCGCTCGATTGAATGTATGATTTAGTTTGGGAACAGATGAGTGCACTGAGAAAAACAAACTAGCAACACATCATATAGAGTAACTCCATTATTATTATTTTGCATTTTTCTTTAACATTTCTTACAGCATGTTTTGTAACATTCAACACTTTCAGAATGTGCCTTCAAATTTTGTTGCTATTTTAATGTTCTGAAACAGCTGCTTTGTTGAAACACCGTTGGATAGTTACTATTTACATCTAACTTTATTGCTACTTTATGTATTTTCTATTTTTTTAATGATAACATTTTGTATCCTGTCATTCTTGTGATTCTGTAATAAATTAAATAAATATGATATTGGGAGCAGAATCTGTTTTTGTGTACTACAAACAGATTCAGGCTTGTGGTCATAACAAAAATATTCAGATGACAAAGAAAATACATTTAATGGATTAAAAGCACTTCCACAGCACACGTTTTTTGTGATCTCCAATGGGTTGCATACTGTGAAGAGAATGTTTTTATAATGTAACAGTATAAGAAATACACTAAATAGTGCATTTTGTATAAGATTTAAGAAATCTTGGTAGCAGAAAAGTTGACATTGATATAAAAGATTAAATATCAGAACATTGTTTTCTTACATTTAAAAAAATAACATTGACTGTCATTTATCAAATTACATGCTTATTTTAAGTTGTAATCACGATAATCTTACATAACCCATCCCATTTTTGTTTTCTTTTCTGAATGCATTACAGATCTAAATGGATGTATATGGTGAAGTGGGACAGAACTGTACTGCCTGCACTGTTACACATTTAAGTTATTACATAGTATTTAAAGTGGCATAAGGAGGATGAGAGAAAAATTAAAGCCAAATCTACTGTGTTCTGGAAAGTACATCCTTTAAACTAGTCAGATCAGCTGTTATTCATCCTGAATCTGACAGGAGGGGAGACGACCCAGGCAAACATGAAAACCTTCAGGGCTGTCAAAACCACATCCGTGTAGTCTAAGCATCTGGAGGACATGATACAATACAGGCAACTCTACAGTGGTTGCTATAGTAACCTTTTGAGTAATTCAATCAAATCGAATTATTTTTAATAGACAAATAATTGCATAACGTGGTTTGACTGTGGGTAAAAATATTTTTTTTAGCTTTAGTGTTGTGGGTCTGCACCGTTTGCAGCTGTTTCAGATTTGGCTTTGTGTGTGTGTGTGTTATGACACACAAGGCATTCAAGTCCAACCTCCATATATCGCTGTAGAAACACAAAGCAGCTGTTCAGACACCGAGGAGTTCCCCTGGGGGAAAGGCTTCATGTTCAGCAGTTTGTTAATTAATGGTAGGGCCAGCTGTAGCATGGAAACCCTTCAAGGTTTCCTTCTGGCGTCACTGCATTTACTCAGCGTAGAAATCTGTACCGGACTGACACGGATCACATAATGATGGAAACATGGGAGGTGTTGTATAAATTATATTTTAGGGATAGAAAAGGCATTAGAAAAGGTAAAAACTGGAGTAACAGTCTTGCTTGTGCACTTAACATTTTCATAAAAAAATTTGGCAGTTTTACCAACATGGCAAAAAAAAAAAAAATGGTCCCACACTAAACAGAGGGAGAAACTACAGTAGGTCCATATTTCAGGATAAAATTCATCTGTTGACATTAACTGTGTTCCCTTTTACAAATGTTTATTTCACGTGATTCAAGTTTTATATTTGGGATTTTAGAAAACAGTAGTGAAAAAGAGTTCTCAGACACCCTTAACATTTTATACAATATTGAAATATTTGAGGAAAATATCTTTTTATGTGTTTTAAAAAGGTGTGGCAACATCAGGTAGACACAAACAAATGCTAATGACTCTTTTTGTTAGCAAGAAAAAAAAAATACAAAATTCTTGACAGTTCAAAATGTCATGCCCTGGATGTTTCATTATTTTTCCTGAAACATCCAGTTTTAACTTCAGTGGAATGGAGCATGTGCAAGAACCGGAACACGAAGGTTTGGAGAACGAAGAATACTTGGCAGAGTTAAATAAGTTAAGAGTGACTCTTAGTGCATATGTCACAAATGCATGGGGTGTCCAAAAACTTTTCTCCAACACTATCTCTTAAGAGTCCAAGAAGTGAGGTCCATCAAGGTCAAAGATGAAATAAAAAAAGAAAATCCAAAACACCATGTGGATTCTGTAAAGGGTGAAACAGCAGCAGGAGTGTGTAGTTCAAATACAGTAGGAAAAAAATAAATTGGAGCATGTGAAAAGAAAATAGATGATGACAGGAATAATAGTTGTTGAGTGAGTTATAGCCTCACCTTCTGTGTACAGGAGCTGGAATCTATCCCAGCATGCACCGGGAGTTAGAAGCAGCAGGGTTAACAGTCTGTAGTAACACATGAACCGTCACACGCCTGCATTCATGCCAGAAAAAATCAAAGGAAGACGTCAGCGAGCAGGTAAACGGAGAGCTTCATGTGTTGTAAAACTCTTGTGGTGCCAGATTTTACACCCACACAGACTGGACTGGGATAAAAGAAACACTCATGAGACGGTTATCTTAAGTTAATCAATAACACATTTGTATATAGTATATAAAAAACAAGTCAGTCCAAAAAACAAAACAAAAAAAAACAAAAAAGGAGGAGTCCAGTGTCCTTCACAGTGAGGTGTTCAGTTTCCTGTTAGTCTTATTTGACCATATTCACATACTAGTCGATTTCATTGCACACATATGAAGCATGATGGACAAAAAATAATAATGTGATGGCCTGAGGTCTTTGTGCGGTCAGTGTTAGTGTCCTGTATCCAGATCCCTCATGTACTCCTGCAATGCCTGCAACCTGGCGTCGATTTCCGACAGCTCCGCTCCTGTATCTATGGAGCTCTCTGTCGGATGGAAAATGAGATTCAGTGGTTGTAACAATGCAAAACTGAATTATAATAAAGTCAGATTGTGATCAGTTACCTTTGTCGTTCATTCTGTGGGTTGGAGTGCTGCACAGTGGCTTCCTGGACAAATAACCTCCTCTAGACTGGACACAGAGCAATCACACTTTAATATGTTCTGTTCAACTAAAACTCATGTGAGTAGTTCTAGTAAAGCTGGGGTGCAAAATAGTAAAGGATTAAATGTATGAAGTCAGTGTATTGATCACATACTAGTCCAACAGCATATTTAAGACATTAATTGGCATTTGTTTGACATTTCAAGGTCAAAAGGTCATGGCACCACATGAAAGCTCATATGTGACTTCCTATCTATTGCCAATAGTAATTATATCAATATCTTCAACTGTTTTCACGTTATAACACTTTGAAATGTGTCCCATTAGACACCGATGGGGACTTTTAAAATCTCAAAAATTCATTAAAAAAAATGTAAAAATCAATATTTCCAAATTCTTTGCACAAACTTGGTAGACCGGACCCCAAAGACGTTCTACAAAAAAGATCAAGTCATTCTGACGGATGGTTTCAGAGAAGAAGATTCTTGAAAAATTGGAAGGATGGATGGATGATGGACGGATGCCAACGGACACCAATATTCCATCCAACCCTTCGGGCAGTTGGACTGAGGAACAGCTTCTATAAACCAAAGGTCGTATGGATTGTGACCCCTCTTTGCACTTTACATGTCCTCACTCTTTTGTTCAAATATGTCATTTATTGTACTAATTTTCTGATGTTTTATACCAGGTCTCATTCAATATGTCCGATTTTTCTGTTTGTGCCGTTTCTTGTCATGGGGTCAGAGGTCAAAGTAAATCGTGACTTTAACCTTTATGACCCTTTTCGGTGTGCACCTATTTCCTGTATGGCTAAAGACTTTTGCACAGATCTGTATGTTTATATCTAATCTTTTGATTTGGCCCGAGAGGAGGCTGTTGTAGAAGAAAGGTGTGTACTTCCCAATCCTGCCATTTTTGTCTCTTATGGAGATTCAACGCCAACATCCCAAAACTCTAGAGGTAGTTTAATGATTATATGCTTCATCAATAGCTTAATTTTTTTTTTTAAACTAAGTTTTTTTTTTTTTACACAAATGTTAAAACAGGCCATTGGACGGTATTACACAGAAGTTTATCCAAAAACACATTCCATTATATTTAAAGAGTTGTCATTAACTTTAGGTCATATTGTAAATAGTCTATTTGTTACTACATTTTTTTTAATATAATGGTCAAGTTACAGTTTTAATGTAAATGTCAGTCTCTCGGTTCTATGAACTTATTGATAGATTACAGATATTTATCCTGAGCAATAATATGTCACAGAAGCAATCAATAGTTATTCTTGAAATGTTTATTTCCTTATCAAGGTTTAACGAAACTGGTTCAATTAAAAGACCAGGAGTCCAGAATACATACAAACAGTTGGCCGTAGAGTTACCTTAATTCCTCCACTTCTCCTCTGGAAAACTGGCCTGCATGAATTTGACTTTTTGATTCATTAAGTGTCTTATTACACTTTTCCAAAAAGTCAAACCAAGATCTCCAGTTGGTAGTTTTCATCTGGGCTTCCCAAATATCATCCCACACATCCTCAGATATCTCCCCCCCTAATCCTCCTCCCATTTCTCTTTGATATGGACTACAGAGCAGTTTTTACAATCTTTTATCGGGTATCTTTGTTTGAACTGGATTCACACCGAACATCCAAAAAGCTCACAGCATACTGGGCAACATGTATTTGTGTAAATAGAACAAAAATCTTCGTTAGTTTTCACTTTCTTGCAACTAATTTCTGTGTATGCCGTGTGTTCATTCTGTGAAGTCCATTCTCATCATATTCTTTGCAAATTAAATCTTAAATATGTTACAATATGTTACCTCTTTCATCATCTCATGGATAAAGCCAGAGGTAAATAAAATACAATACACTTTATTGAACTAAAAAATACATATCATTGTCTACGTTTTGAAAGTTGCAAATGAACAGAAAATACAGTCAAAATGTAGGAAAGATAATATTGGTTGCAGTTTTTATATGATCATGAATAATTTACATAAGAGAAAAATATTAAGAATACTGAACCACTCACCACACTGGGTCCATTGTACATTGGTTTCCTTCCTCTGTAAAAACACAAAAACATGTTCAAACACAGTTGAAGAAAGAGATAAAAACCTCTATGTGTTAATTTCACGTGTATTTTTCCATTAGGAGCAGGATTCACTCTCAAATAATTCAAACTGTCAGGGTGCAGGTCCAAATGTTAAACTCAATTTCTCAAAGAAGAGGCCGCACCTTGCATATTTTGATTTGATCGTGTGCACGCCGAAACACGTCTGTGCAATAAATCAAACAAATCAATCAAAATATGCAAGGTGCGGCCTCTTCTTTGAGAAATTAATTTCACATGTAATAATATGTTCATTTTACCTAAAAATGGTTTTGGTCATTTCATCTGTATCTACTAATGAGCTCTCAGAGGAGTTCCTGCTCCTCCGCTCCACAGATAAACTCCTGCCTCTGCTGCCAGGTCGGGTCATCTGGGGGTGGGCCTCTCGGGAGCGCGAACGCCCCCTTTCAGGAACAACGGGAGACGTCAGCATGTCCCTCCGCACCTTCCTCTGTCTGCCGTAGGAGACGGTGTTAGAGCTGCAAACACTGGATACTCAAAGTGACACAGAGGCCTCAAAGAAAAATCTAAAAAGCCTACTTTTTGAGTTCTGCTTCTTTCTGTCGGCGTTGTCTGTCTTGGATGAAAGCAGTCGGGTCAAAACGTGGACCCCGTGAACCTGTGAGGTTAGAGGTCGAAATGGTGAAGTCTGGATTAAACCAGTGTGGTTGATTTCACATTTTACTTTAAAAGACTCAAACATGCAAATCAATCCTTGTCATAAGCAATAATATTTTCAGATTGAGCAAATAGTTTAATATGTTTAAGATAAAAATTAGAGCAGCAGCATTTAACAGCTATGAATTCATAGTATAATGCCTAAACTTCAGTATTCTGTTTGAGCTTAAATGTCCTTATAAGTAAAGCAATTCCAGTAGTGGAAAATTTTTTTTTCAGAAACCCTTAAAATTTTACACATCTCAAATACTGTCATGAGTAATGTGTGGAAAAAATCTTTTCTGTTTTTCAAAATGTGTGGGTGCATCAGACAGATGAACAAATGCTTTAAAAAAAAAAAAAAAAAGGTTAAATATTAACAAGAAAAAAACCTTAACTAAATTCTTGACTATTTCAACATGTCCCTGGCTGCATTTCATTTTCTTGCAGAAACATCCAGTTTTGACCTTGATGAAACAGAACATGTGCAAAAGGGAAAATGTGGGTGTGGAAAATGGAACAATACTTTGGCAGAGGTCAATGACTTAAGACTGATTCTTAATGGAATAAATCACAAATGCATGGCGTGCCCAAAAAGCTTTTTTACACCCCTGTAAAAATAAATTACAGTAAATTGTGCTGCTACTTAGTCATTTTCATTGAATGTCAGCCCTAATAAATAATATTATGCATTAGTTTTGGAATCCAGCCAGTACCAGTGGGAGAGGGTGACGGCCTTGGTATGCGAGCTCGTGGTCCTGTTGAGTCTGCTCTTCTGCCTCTCTCCTCCGACCTTTGAACTCTATCCTCCATCCGCTCTCGTGACCCTGAGCGTGCTCTGACCGTTCCGTATCCTGACCTCCTGTCACGGGACAGGGAGCGATACACTTCCCCATCAAGGCGAGAACTGATATGACTGGAGACAGGCGTCACTCTGCTGCAGGGACATAAAGAGAGCCAGGTCTAGGTCAGTAAGCAAAACACACACATGTGTAAATTATCTGGTCCACTGATGATGAATGAACAAAAGAGATAGAAAGAGAGGATATAGTACACGCTTAGATTGTCTAACCCTCTCCGTAGCAGGCCCAGTTCACTGGTGAGACTCTTGACACGAACACGGAGTGCACACTCTGAAGCTCTCAGCTCCTCCAACTAGTCAGGACAGAAAACGTTAAAACCAGCACTAGACCACAACTAAACCCAGAATAAACCCAAGTACTTCAGAGCTCCACCTGCTCCACCAGGAGTCGCTGCTCATGGCTTCTTTTGCTTGCAGAACGCTGGTTTTTGGCCCGCTCCTTCACAAGCTGCTCCTCCAGCGTCCTCACCACGTCTCTGATCCTCCACTCCTCACCTCCGGATGTTGAACCACTTCCTCCGATCTGCAGCCGCTCCAGAAGCTTAGCCATGGCCTCCTTCTCCTCTTTCATGAGAAGCAGCCTTAAAACACCAAAGTATGTTAAAAAACAAAAAACAAAGACCTCATCATACACATCAGCTGGTCTGAAAGACGATCAATCCAACCCACTCTTCTCGCAGCCGCTGTATTTCTAGTTCTGCAGGTTTGTTGACTCCATGAGAAGAGACAGCGCTGAGCTCAGCCCTCAGAACTCTGATCTCCTTTTGCAGAGCAGCAGGGTCAGGCTTCCCCACATAGGGTAGGGGCAATGGGTAATGGATCCTTCAGACACACAATAGTCAAGTTACTACTTATGCAAAGATAAGCAATGTAAAAGTAAATCTCCTCTTTCAGAAATGTGAGCATCAGATGAACCTGTCAAACTCCACGGTGTAAATGAGGATCAGGTATCGTTTGGCGGTGAGAGCTGACGACTGCTGTAGGCTTCGAGGACGACTGACTACTCCTGCTTTTCTGTTACGCAGCAGCTCCAGGTCAGCATAAGTCAGGAGGTCGAGTGTGACAGAATCACTCGTCTGCAGAAAAGTAGAAATTCAATGTGTGACTGATACTTTCACAGCTTTCGGAAAAAATCTTGTGTTTCTGTTTGTATTGATATTAATATAATAATAAATATATTTAAAAAATCGCTCCCAAGAATCTTATCTACAGAACATGTAATGTTTTATTCAATAGTCATTTTTAATATTTGTGTTCAACTAATAAGAAATTGTTTGCTTTTTACATTTTATGAACGACATACACATGGTGTATTTGACAAAAATAGCTTCATTATAGAAATGTAACTGAAATACAAAAAGAAATTAATGCAAAGGACAAGAGATAATAATTTAAAAAAAAAAAACAAAAAAACTGAATTAACCTAATAAGAGATGCAGATTCAGTCTAATTTCAAGTGATGGAAAATTATGTGAAATAGTGATGAAAAATGACATGGTTGTTAATTTCATTAAGCTGTTTATGTACGGGTGAATGAAGATAATTAGAACAATTACACAAAAATAATAATGATTAGGCTCAAGTACTTACAACAAGCCAATGATCTAATTGTGTGCAACTGTGAGAGGCAAAAACACAATAAGCTGTGTTTTTTTGTGTCTTGCGTCTCAGATTTATTGCGAAATGATTTCAAAATCCAAATAGTTTTTTTTTTGCCTAACATGGTTCCTGTGGCTCTCTTCTTAACTTGGTATGAGACTTCTTTGAGCTGATTACCTAAAATGTTTAGCTCTTGATTGTATTAACAAACACAAGTAGCTGAACAGGACAGAACACACAGCCAACAACCTGGAGGGGGTGGGGTATGAAGTGATTCATTTGGATTTAAAGGGCCAGCGCTCAAAACAACATTTCTTACATCATTAGTCAAAAATAGGGTTCAAGATGAACCTGTGGAGTTGAATTAATGAAGAATTCAGACCCAAGCAGAGCATTTACAGTTTGTGTAGACCACATGGAAAGGTTTTAAAATGCATAATTCCATTTAAAAAGGCAAAATATCACTGCTTTAAGCTTCAGAATCCAATCCATGTCTAGAACTGTCAAGATTCCATTTAAGATAATTTAAGGCTTTAAATTCTGATTATTGGCCTTTAGACTCTTCAAGAACCTGCAGAAACCCTGCTCCAGGCGCTCTTGTTCTTGCTTCTCTTCCTGTTCAACAACGTCAGAGAATGAAAGGGACTGAGACAGCTCGACGTAACTGGACATTTTTCGCTCCAGTGGAAACACTGATCTTCCTCCGCCTCAGTTCACACAGCCCAGAATGAATCATTGTCGCTTCACATCTTTCCTTTGACTTTCACTGCATTATTATTGGTTTTCTTTGCACCTTATATGAATGTACCCCAGACGTACCTTTTTAACTGCAGATTCCAACATGCTACAAAAAATAGGAAACTGCTTAAAGTTGCCAGTTTTGCGTGTGAGGTCCTCAATATCTAAATAAAGAATACAAAAACAGCATGAGTGACAATATTTGCTCATGTGGTAAGATTTCATCTCTGCTTTATAGCTACTTACACGGTGGATCAAATTCCCCCCTCCACTGATCTGCTGTCATCGAGTCTGAGATTTCAACTATCAACAAACCCTTGTCCAGTTCTATCTTCACTGCAAACTCCACTCCTCGAAAAACAATATCCTCCATCACCTCAGAGCCCTCCTCCATCACTTCGGATCTGTGCAAGAGAAACACACAAGTGTAGAATCCAATTAAATCAACAAATACCTCCAACATCATAACAGCTACTGACAATCACAAATCTCATGTCAAATAAGACACAGCCAGTAGTACAAAGTACTGCTGAACAATTAATCTATATATGGGGAAGTCTGACCCTGCCAAGTGCAATATTCTGATTGCAGAATGGACAGTTTCTTGATAAATGTGCCACAACATGCCAATTTAAATGAAGGAGTATGTGTCATTATAGTCTAGAACTCACATAGAAAAAAAAAAAAGAGTTCTTCACTGACAATGAAATGTAACAATTCCTGATAAGATTGTGGTTTATGCTGAAATCAGTGATAAATTGATTAATCGGTTTAAGTGCTGATTAGTATGGGTAGCACATGGCTCTAACAGTGAGTGATGACTAATATTAGGATTTTTAACTGGAATTGCTGAATCTGATGGAAAACTCAAATGGACCATATTTTTTCTCCATTTGTTAGATGTTCAGTTCCAGATTTATCAAACATCATACGGATATTATATAGTTTGACTTAGGCATATGGTATTTTGGGTTGCATGCTCAGTTCATCATTTATCTAGTATATAATTAAGTCAGAGATAGTAAAGACTTTTTTGAATACTGTTCACGGTTACAACATGATTTGACTTAAAAGCAATTTACCTTAATATTGAGAGAGAGTTTATGGCTTCATCATAGTATTTTGTTGTCAAATAGCCAAACATATCCATGACAAAAAAAAAGCATTCATTAAATCCAGCTGTAATAATATCTTAAAGGATCAGCTGAATCAAGCCATCAGAAAAAGGTGGCTTCAAACTTCCATTTGCACGATATCCCTTAAATATATTCATGTAATTCCACTGGGTTTTCATCCTTGTTTTGCTTTGCTGACCTGTACTTTAGTCTGTCTTAACCAAAATACACCGGCGGGGGCGGAAGTGAGCTGCTGGAGTGCTTCTCAAAAGGTGTCATCATCATTTTACTGAAAAAGTTCAGCTTGATGGGTCATATCATATGTCGAGGACTCAGCACAGGTCTCCAAAGCCATGTTTTACGAAGTAAGTTAAGATCTGTGCTTCTTTTGCGTCGGTGTGCAGACAGATTTAACACTTGACTTCACTTTCTCCCGTGCAGAGGGAATCTGAGCTCAGCTTTCACTGTGTAGAAAACATTACTGTCGGAGGGACTATCAGCCAGTTGTTCAGCAACACCGAGTCACGTAAAGTGGAGGATTTGGCTCTAAAATGGAGCTTTGTAAACCGCTAAAATATAGGTTAGAGTATCAGCAGCTTTTCTATTCATAGGTCAGCTAGCAAGAGTCAACATCTGCGCTCTGGTAACTGACCGTTAGCTCCGGTTAGCTAGCTCCAGTTTTCTCGTTGGCGTTCAGCTAGTTAACTAGTTAGTTAACTCGGATAAAAGCTAAATAAGTAGCTGCTTGTGTGTTGTATAACGTTATTTTGTAAGCGAATAAACGCTTGACATAAATAGGTTACCTTTGGTTGTAGAGATGATCCTTTAAGGTCTAAGTTGTCAACGCATTGCTGCTCGTTGTAAAAACATCGCTGTATGTTAGCTAGGTGAATGAAGCCGCTAACAGCCTCTTATATCGGTGATACGTCCAAGACCAAACAGTTTGTGGTGGAGTCACACACACCGTGGAAACTGGAGCGGTTCAACAACCGGGAACCGTTAAATTCTTCTTCTCTTCCCTCTGTCTCTACTGCCTCTTCCTCTGCCGAAATTTGGCGGAGGCTCGGTACCTCTCAGGTGTTTTGCTGCCCCCATAGGTAATTTATAGGTACTACACCCACAGAGCAGCCACACCAGCCAGACAGTGAATAAATACAGCATTCATTACAGATGAGGTAGAAAAGGTGCTTTACTATATATATCGATTGATCCAGATTGACAAGATGGTGATGGCCAATCATCCTGACATAGTGTGGTGGATAAACATTGGAAGACAGTCGTGGTGATAGATGTAGCAATCCCCAGTGATAGAACAACGACGGAAAGAACGGAAAGAAAGAAAGAAAGAACACAAGAAGCTTGAGAAATACCATGGGCTGAAAGAGGAGTTAGAGAAAATGTGGAGTGTGAAGGCAACAGTGGTACCAGTAGTGATCAGTACCACTACAATGATACAGTTATTGTAGGGTCATATTTGCTGAAAAGCATTATCTGATAAAACGTAAAACCATGGACTGATAGAAAATCTACTAAAAAAGTACTAAAGTTAATTTAACTTAAATTCATGTTAAAATGGTCTAAATGAACAAATACTATTCAGCCATTTTTAGCCTACCATCCCATAGTAACTGTCCATAGTTAATGCAGTTTCAGTAGAAAACAAGTGCTCCCTGTCAATGTTTTATAAATTTCTGCACCACTTGCATAAGATCAGAGCCAACCTCGTCGAGTGCGAACCTTCACTTTTCTTGTTTTGAACAGCTGTTTCCATAGAGACGGTCACCCATGAGTCAAAGAGTCGAGTGACTGAGTCTGAAGTCTGAGGTCGCGGCTGGAGTGTGTGTGTTTAGAGAATGTCTGGCTGAGCTCTTCTTGTTCTTCCCATGCAGAACTCCGCATGGAAGAAAAGTCACGGGACGTCACCCATCCTTTCCATGACCCCCAAGAAACCTCAGCAGTGGCTGCAAGTGGTCGGGCACGCAGGTTTGTTCGTCTGGTTTGACTTTTCTGTGTGGTTTGTTTCTTTTCTCTGACTTGTGGACTCTCTTCACAGGAAGTTTCCATGTAGGGGAATATGGCACACTGCTGAAGAAGTTCTGTAAAGGGGAGCAGGAATGTTACCTGCAGCTGATGGAGGACCCTATGAGGCCCTTCGTTCCTGTATACTACGGTGTGGTGCAGAGGGATGAGCAGGATTACAACATGATGGACAACTTACTGACCAGTTTTAATACCCCTGCCATTATGGACTGTAAAATTGGCAGCCGGTGAGTTTCACTGGAACCATAATTAATTCACTGATTTATTTAAGGACCAGCACATGAAAACTGAATCATGCACATACAAAGACCAGTCTGTTGAACAATATTTTCTTCTTGAGTACATTATTCAAGTACACTCCCACTATAGTGAGGTTGCTCAGACACTTTTGAGGTTTTACCAGCACCAGTGCCTGGTTAAAGTACAATAAGGTTTATGGATATAAGGCAGCCTTAGAGCAATAGTTCATAACTGTACAATATCTAAGTAGCCACAAACAGACTATTTTGTGTAGATGGAAAGTATTACATTTTAGTTTTTTTCTCTCCTCTGCTGACCTTATTCCCATGAATCATACTGTTGTGCACAATAATGATGAAAATAAAAATATGTACAGGAAGAATTAAGAGCTGATGGAGCAAATTCCTAAAGTTTCCTGTAGCCTTTGATACATCTGTATGTATGAGAAGGTGTGGTTTTGCTCACTATCTTGACTTTGAGAAGCCTGTAAACATGGTTTCTTACGCTGTTCATCAATCACACAAACACTTTTATTCATAAAGCACTGACATCAGACATTGTCTTTCTCAGAACATACCTTGAGGAGGAGTTGCAGTTGGCCCGGGAGCGTCCCCAGCCTCGTAAAGACATGTACGAGAAGATGTTAGCCATTGATCCAGAGGCCCCTACAGTTCAGGAACACTCCCAGCAGGCAGTGCTAAAAACCAGATACATGCAGTGGAGGGAGACCCTGAGCTCCACAACAACACTTGGTTTCCGCATCGAAGGATTTAAGGTGAGTGCAAAGGTCATTGTATCATGTCAGTAATTAATCTTTTTATATGTATATGAGCTGGTAAATACTAGTAAACAAAGTCTGAGTGTCTAATCCATGGTTCTATGGTTTAATACGTGTCTATAATATGTGTGTGCAGAAACAGTCACTTAAACTGTAGATACTCTATATTCTATATTTCCTGTCTTTATGCTTTTAAATGCTCTGTCTGTCTACTGCACTTAAAATTTTTATCTTATCTTATCTTTGTTTTTAACCATGGACCAGTTAACCCCTGCCAGCAGGGAAAATGGCCAGTGTAGAAATGTTGTTTGTGTTTTTTAACCTCTGCCAAGGAGGTTATGTTTTTGCTGGCATTTATTTGTTTGTTGGGTTGTGTACAACATAACTCAAAAAGTTATGGATGATTTTGATGAAATTTTCAGGATAGGTTGGTAATGGCGAGATCTGGAAGCGATTACTTTTTGGAGGTGATCCGGATCACCGTCTGGATCCAGGAATTTTTTAAAGGATTCTCTATTAGTTATTATTGATGCCATTGTAGTACTACCAAATGTCCACCAGATGGCAGTGGAAGTCCTGTTTTTTCATATAGTGTCTTCAAATGTGTGATCTGAATTGTGGTGCTTGGTGGAGGTTTGTGCTCTCCGAGTGCTTTTCTAGTTTTGTGTGTCTTATCTTTGTTTTTACACATATAGTACTTTTTAGCTTACAGCTGTATATTCTTGTGTATATTCTTATTCATTTATTATTTCTTTAGAAAAAGTGTTTCATTATATGTTGAGTTCTTTTCATTTTGTGTGCAGAAGCCAAATGAAGAATGTCACACTAACTTTAAAAGGACCAAGAGCAGACAGCAAGTGATGGAGGCACTGAACGACTTTGTTGAATCCAACACACAGACTGTTGTGAGTGTGACGAGCACATGCCTGAGTTGATTTCCACATGAGTTCGATTTATCCTTTTGTAAGTGTTTCACGTCTTTCTGCAGTGGGGATACCTGAGACGACTGAAACAGTTACGTCAGGTCCTGGAGTCGTCAGAATTCTTCAGAACACATGAGGTCAGTTCTGTTCAGTCACAGTTTACTGTACTATGTCCTTAACCCAGAAAGACCCAAACATCTACCAAAACCATCTACTGATCTAAACTATTTAATACCTGTTGATCCACTAATTCTATTAATACATGTAATAATTGGTGTAAAACACAGTTTGTCATCTTTTCATGGTCATCAGATATGACCCATATGGACGTTTAGAGATAGTGAACGTGGAAACACCATAATCTTCTGCAACATTGATTCACCATTAAAACCCATGAAGTTGTATAAATGACAGCAGATGGAGACACTTCACTTAATGATATACTGTATTTTACTAAAAATTCGCATTTTCATCAGTTTTCTATGTTTTTGATATAATAACCTTCAACTTTAATCTGAGCTTTTATAAACATCTACATGATCAGCGAATTAAATATAGGAAAATGATTTATACTTAATGCAAAATCACAGAACATAATATTAGAATAAATGGTGATAAATCATTTAAGAAAAGTTAAAAATAGAGAAGAAAAAGTAGCCACAAAAGCAGCACTCAGTCTTTATGGGTTAAAATCTAATTGAAAATAACAGACTCCTGGCTTGGCTTTAGTCCATTTGGAAAGATGTGATTGATACTGTTGTGGTTTTGCCCATATTTGTGTTTGCAGGTAAACTTTAAATAATAAGTGTGTAGAGTAGAAGCAGGATAAACAGATAACATGAAGTTCAAATATATGTTTTAAACCATTCAAATAGTACATTCAGTCTGCATTTTTTAGAGAAGCCTTTTTACAGAGAAACCCTTCACAGCAGATGCCCATGCATTTGAGTTTGGAAGTTTCCATACACCTTTGTTAATTTTATTTTTTTAAGCAATAACTCAATGACACTATTGAATGTTTTTTTTTTTTTTTTTTAGCTTATGAAAGGCCTCTTGTATTTGATTCAAGCTTCACAGTTTTACAAACACTTCACCAAAGTAAAGTTTTGGTCTCCTGAAAATATGATCAGAAAAAACACAAGTAAAATTTTAGTCTTTCTACTAGGGCTGTACAATATATCGCAAAAATATCCTTATCACGATAATAGAGTGTGTAATATTCATATCACAAAGATGTGCAATAATTTATTTTATTTTTTATTAACTTTATGTTTTGTGGTTTTCTTTATCACTCTAACATACTAGTTTTTCTGCCAAAAAAATGAAAAAAATAAATAAAGTAATGCTACAGCTGCTGGTTGAATGTAAGTTTACATGTTATTAATGTTGAAAAGATGTGAATATTTTCAGGCCTGAACAGTTATATTTAAAGATTTTATTTTTATATGTAGTATCTACTAAACCAGACAAACAATGGGATATTGTTTAGTTAAAACTCTTACATGATGGTACTTTTATTATAAAATACATCTACGTCATTTACACGTTGTTATATGTCATTAAAATGATAAAATATTTGACTATGTTTGTCTCAGAAGGTCTATAGTTGCAGCTTCACCAGGTTTTTAGACAGAATTGTGTAACTGATTGTAGTAGTTCAGTATTTTGTCATAAATTCTAAATAATTAAGTCGGCATACAAACAATTGGCTCATTTTAACATTGTTAAGGAACACTTTTCTTAGATGAAATTGGTATTTCTTTAGGCGAATGAGAAATATCGCAATATTATTATTATCGCACTGCTGTACATCTGTATCACATATTGCAACTTTTGCCAATATCGTGCAGCCTTACTTTCTATGATTATTTTTAACCCATAAAGACCCAAAGACCCACCGGTGACCAAAAGCATCTATCATTTATAATGTTTAGTACCTGTCGATCCACTAATCCTATGAGTACATTTAATAATAATTGGTGTAAAATGCAGTTTGTCATCTTGACCCATTTGGACATTCAGAGGTTCTATAGTGAACAAGGAAACACCGTCATCTTCTACAACATTGATTCACCAGTAAAACCCATAGAGTTGGATCAATGACAGAGGATGGACACACAGTGCTTATGTTTAATTAATGGTAGATTTAGCTGAAAAAATAACATTTTCTTCCATTTTCTATGCTTTTGATATAATAACCCTCAAATTTAATCAAAGATTTAATAAACATCTACATAATCAGTAAATTAAATATATGGAAAAATAGGTGATTTATGCAGAAAAATGCAAAATACAGATGATACTATTCTAATAAATGGTGATAATTTTTGTGGAAGTGCCACAAAAGCACTGGGTCTTTATGGGTTAAATGTTGCATCATCAAATTTGAGGCTAACAGGGATTAAATATTTCCAACATACAGTATATTACTGGTTGCTGCAGAAAGCGTGTCCAGTAGTGGGATTTTTTTTTCTAACCCTTGTGTCTCTACAGGTTGTGGGCAGCTCTTTATTGTTCGTGCACGATCATTCAGGCAGAACAGGCGTGTGGATGATTGACTTTGGGAAGACAGTGGCCTTGCCGCCAAACCTCACTGTGGACCACCGCACTTCATGGGCGGAGGGGAATCGAGAAGACGGATACCTATGGGGTCTGGACAACCTCATCGACATACTGACCGACATGCTGCCTCTCTTAAAACACGGGGAAAGTCATCCAATCCCAGCACAAATATGCAAATGATTGGCTCATGTTTATGGAAATGGGTAAAATACAGTATAAAAGTATGAAAGCACAGAAGTGGTTGATTTAAAAAAAAAAAACCAAACAAACAAAAAAAAAAACATAACCACTTGAACCAACCTCCAGTGTTTTTGAAGATCTACAATGATTTCTGGGATCATTGAGAATCCTTTGCATCCAGTGATTAGATGTTTAATAACCAGTACAACTTACTTATGATTACTTTATAAAAACCAAATATAGTCCTCTCCGACAGTGACCCCTCTGACTTAAAACAAAGTTTTTATAGTAGAAAGCACTAGTGGCAAAACTCCTTCTAAGCACATGCTAAAGATGACCTCATGAGTTGTTAAAATGAGACTCTGTCATTAATTGGTGCTAAAATAACCATGCAGCATTGCCTTTATTAAATCTCCATATTGCCTCATTATTTGATCTTTTTTTTTTTTATTATTATTGTTGCATTAATACATTATGATGTTTAAATGATTCTTTATAAGAGCAACGTCTACCATGATCATCACTGTCAATTTTATTGTGAATTTAATCTTTTATGAGCTGGTGGTGAAATCACATTCCAGTTTCTTTTGGTGCAAAACACTGTAACATAGATGTTGTTAGATTATGGCTCAGTTGGAAGTGTGTTGTCTTCTTTTTTTTTTAAGCATTTGTTAATCTTTCTAAACCTTGTAAAACAGATTTTGATGTCTTAGATCGAGCACAAAGTGAGTCTTATAAGCTTTTTTCCATTAACAGGTTGAAGGTCATATACAGACAGACTCACTAATACGACCTTCTGATTCATGTAATGGATGTTCTTGAAAAAAGTCACATGACCTTGTAAAATCTTTTAGATACTCAAAAGAATTTTCAACTAAAGTGAGTTCAAATTGGTACTCGACATGAAAACAAATCTCAAGGACATGCAGCGTATATTAATGTAAATATTTGCTATTGAAGTTAAATGAATAAATATGAGTAATTTTTACCTGAATGAAGAATCTTTCATTTTCATTGACTATCTTGCATTTTGATTCCACATAGTACTGTTATATTTCATCCTCAAAGTTAACCCATAAACACCCAGTGCTACATTTGTGTCACTTCCCAAATATTTTTTTCTCTATATTTAGCATTTCTTAAGTGATTCATCACTATTTATTACAATATTATCCTCTGTAAATTCATTTGTTTTCTTATATTTAATTCATGGATCCTGTAGATGTTCATAAAACCTTTGATTAAAGTTCAGGTTATTATATCAGAAACAGAGAACCCTGAAGAAAATGTTATTTTTTTCATCTAAATCTACCATTAACTGAACATAAACCCAGTGTTTCCATCCACTGTCATTGATCCAACTCCATGGGTTTTACTGGTG
>JAPSES010000044.1:15685086-15705080 GCA_029822895.1 Maxillicosta whitleyi | reverse complement strand
TCATCATCATCATTATTATTATTATTATTATTATTATTATTATTATTATTATTATTATTATTATTATTATTATATATTTTAGATCAGTTATATGTGTGTTTCTCTTGGTATTTCAAGTTTAAACAGTAAAAAAAAAAAAAAGAAGAAATAAAAATGAGCCTTTGGGTACTCACAAATGAGTTCTCAAACACTGAGCCTTATATTAACAAAGTAAAACGTGCCTTTATTTGTATTTTTTTACACTTAGAATTACTCATTTAAAACATAGTGGAGGCAAATAAAGGGACAAAAACCAACAACAATCAACAGCACATGCAGTGACAATGCAGACAGTGATAATTAAGCCTTATTTTCCCCTCAATGTAGGACATCAGACACTACAGGGGTTGTGCCCCCCACCCCCCCACTCCCCACAGTGTGTGATGTGTTCCTGCAAGTTCAGCTAATGATGGCATACATAAATGATGGCATACATAAACTGACAAATAAAGACGATGCATTTTTATTAGAAGTTATCAGTCAGTTGTGTGAACTAAAGCAGTGCAGTTTCCTCTTTGTCATCTTTACAGATAAAAAGCTAAAGCAACAATACACTGACTTCATGCATTTTAATAGGATGTCTTACAGCAGCTGTGCCTCTGTTTTTAAAAGTGCTCTAATTTGCTGTAATTAACTTTAATTTGTCGCAGACTGAACTCTTCCTCCATCTTGAACTGGTGTCTAAGATTATATGAGCTCCCTTTAAGGTCAGAAAGGTTTGTACTTGAAAATTAACCTTTGTAAAGTTGCAAAATGTGTGCATCTGTATGAAATATTGATGTTGTGGTTATGTAGAAAAGCTTCTTATACATGTTGCTTTGCTGTTCTTGAGTTATTTTGTTAAGAGTGGTGACAAGTGTGACATGACTGCACTGAACTGATGGAAAAAACTCTTTAACTAAGATATTAAAATTCAATTGTACAGCAGCGCAAGACAATATGCATCAAATACAACTGAAAAACATAAGATTAAAAATATCTACGAATTTGTAAAGTGACTAAAAGTGACAAAAACTAGCAATAATAATGATAAAGTTGCAATTGTGCAGTAGTTGTGTGCAACACTAATTATAGTGGATATTTAACTGATAGTGAATTAATCATATTAGACATTATAATTCCATATTCAGTGTTTTATAGTTAAATGGACAGTGAAATTCTCCCATACAGTTAATTTAAGATATATATTTTTTTATTTTATAATACAAAAAGTACTTTTTTTACTCTAATGCCAGCATTTTATGTTTTATTTTGATATGTTTTATAATCAAGTGAGTAGCTAGTCTTATATTTTATTTCCATCTATGTCCCAGAACACCTGATCTGACCAGATGTTAAAAGGAAATATTTGTCATGTGCGGCTTTGAACAGAAGTCAGAATGATCTGTGGTAATTGAGGCTTGAAAAGAAGGATGGTGCTTCTAAAATCAAGAGGTGACTGCACCAATCAGGGTGGGCTCATATGGGGAGGGGGTGGGCAGGAGACGGTGATGTCAGTGTGTAATAGATCAAACATCAGACCATCTCTACAGCGCAAAAAATACTCCAGACGCCTCCTGTTGCTGGTCATTGTTCAATCGATCCATGTGACGGACAAAGCAAACCGGCAACAGACAGCAAAACCAGGTATCTGCTCTTTAAATATCACCTGTAAAATCTGTAAACGGGTTATGTTTCTATGACAATATTATGCAAATGTCTAATGTAAAAGATCTGATCAACAGAGACATACTTATAATTGTTTTATTGTAGACTTTTATGTTTGATGCATGCACATTAGACTAGAAAAATCTCTTAAAAATAGGAATGAAGTAAAATAATATATTTAATAGAAGAGGAGCTATTTAAATATACATTACATTAGAACAATCTTTATGTGAAAAAGTCAAACACTGATCAACTGCATCAGTACTTTAAATTGTTTTGGTATTTTTTTTACATCTTTGATTGAAACAAACAAAAAAAAGGTTGCAAAAATTCTATAAAAACACAAAATCTATAAGTGCATACAGAATAATACAGGGGTTTTTTTTCCTACAGATTTTTTTCTCTTTGTGGACGTCAAATTTTGGCCCAAACCTCTTCTAAGAAAAAACTTTGGGACCAAATCTACCTTGTTCCCAAACCCAATGTGTCCTACATAGTCAGTGTTATGTCCATGTGATGTTAAAGCCCAGGCAGTAGGTGTGTGTGACGGTGGCAGAGGTGGTGCATGTTGTTGCAGTGGTGTGTTTGTGCTGCTGCTGCTGCGCTCATGGCTCAGAGGAGGGCTGCTGGAGGCTGCTGCTGCCCCAGGGCACCCATGAACGAGGATAACGCCCGCTTCTGCCTGCTGGCCACCCTCATCCTGCTGTACCTTCTGTGTGGGGCGGCCATCTTCTCAGCCCTGGAGCACCCCTTTGAGCTGCGTGCCCGTCGACTGTGGAAACAGCAGCTGAACAACTTCACCCAGAGGTACCGGGTCAACCTGGGCGCCCTGCACACCCTGCTGCGCCAGTATGAAGAGGCCAATGGAGCTGGGATCCGAGTGGACGCTCTGAGACCCCGCTGGGACTTTTCAGGAGCGTTCTACTTTGTAGGCACAGTGGTCTCCACTATTGGTAGGCCTCACAACTTTTTAACTTTTACCAGATGTTTTTAGGCGATACATAATATCCTCAGTTTTCCATATTATTTATTTATTTGGTAGTTTATTTGATAGGGACCATGCATATTTATGGACATTTTTGTGTAAATAAAATACATGTATGTAAAGATGCGAGAATTAGTAAAAATAACTACGTTTCATAGGCAGGTGACAGAAACAAGACCTAAAAAAGCCAACATTTATACTACAATCATTCATCATGAATTTAAAAAAATTAAAAATACCTATAATGAAGACATAAACACCATTAAAAACAAACAGATGGACATCTGATGATCACAGGGGTATTAGTTTAATGGGATGAAAACAAGAAGTCGTACATGCTTTTTATTTGAGTGGGGGTCACATACAGCCCAATATGAGCTCAAAAGGACCAAACTAGCACAATAATAACATAATAACCTATGAATAATGACAATTCCAAATTCTCTATGAGTTAAAGTGAAAAAAGTAAAATTACATTATGAAATTGTTTTTACCTCTACAAACTATTTTTTTTTTAAATTATGAATAACTTGGACAACCTAAAATTCCTTAAGAAAAAAAAAGTGCCATTTTAACAACATTATGTCTCAGATTATCATTTACACATTTACAACCTACAGATCACAGTGGATCTACAAAGGCAAAAACATCTAGTAACTGGTATAATATTGTTAAAATTGCTCTTAGTTTCTCTTCTCTTCATTTCAATTTGTTTATGTTTGTTCAGGTTATTGACATTTTTTGTGACGGGATAGTGTGGATTCTATTGGGTGTCTGCAAATTGGATTAAGAGTCTGCTTTGGAACCGCTCTGTATGTAAAGTGTCATGAAATAACATTTGTTATGATTTGGTGCCATATAAATAAAATTTGATTGACGTAATTTTACTTTTTTTTTACACTAAAACAAAAAGAGAAATTTAAGAGTTGTCACTGTTTTTTAGGTTTTTATGATAAATGGAAGTACCGCTGGAGATGAAATGGGTCTGTATGTGGCTCCTGAACCTAAATGATTTACACACCCTTGACTGTTTATATCTTCAGAATAACTTTTCAGTTTCATAAATTCATCCAGCTGGACCAGATTGGACCCTTTAGTGGGCCGGTTTACTGGTTTACTGGTTTACAGGGCGCATCAGCATGCAACAGTTACACACTGAGATAAAAGAATGTAACAGTTCAGTCAGACGTGTCCACTGTCCTTGTATTATAATCTTTTCATGTAGTTCTTTTTGTCACAGCAACCTTGACCTTTGACCCCCGCCTCAACTGAACATTTGTGCCACATTTGAAGACATTTTATCCAACTGTTTCTGACATAATGTGTATGAAATGTAATAGGACAGATGGTCAAACCTTATCTTCTGTAGAGCGTTACAACAAATGGTGTGAATATTCAAGTGCAGCGTTGCAACACGTCTTCAAAATGGAAACATTTCCACACCTCTGAAATGAAGTTCTCTCACTTCTGTGTCCACTCTTGAATTCAAAATAACTGCTCATATTCTTCAAAGACACAACATGAATCTTCTCACTTTCTCCTCCTCTCCAGGTTTCGGCATGACCACACCAGCAACCATTGCTGGAAAAATCTTCTTAATCTTCTACGGTCTGATTGGCTGTGCTGCCACCATCCTCTTCTTTAACCTCTTTCTGGAGCGGATCATCACAATGTTGGCCTACATCATGCGCTGGTGTCATGAGCGCCGGCTGAGGTGTGCCGGGGTGGGGGTCGTGTCAAGCAGGGAGGAGTCCCCCGATGAGGACGACAGCCTTGAAGGTTGGAAGCCGTCGGTCTATTATGTGATGCTGATTCTGGGAGTGGCATCAATTGTGATTGCGTGCAGTGCCTCCACTCTGTACAGCTCCATGGAGAACTGGAGTTATGTGGACTCGCTTTACTTCTGCTTTGTTGCTTTCAGCACCATTGGTTTCGGGGACTTTGTGAGCAGTCAGCGACAGCAGTACGAGTCTCAGGCAGCCTACCGACTGGGGAACTGCCTTTTCATTCTCATGGGAGTGTGTTGCATCTACTCACTTTTCAATGTCATTTCTATTATAATCAAGCAAACTCTAAACTGGATCCTGGGTAAGCTGGTCTGCCCTGGGTCTCATCAGGCCTGTTCTTGTTCTACGGGGGGCTGCTGGCGCCTCTGCTGCCCCTGCCTCCATAAGAAAAAGCACAACCGCATACGTCCCCCTGCACACCTGAGCCAAAAACGCTTTAAATGCAACACCGTGCAGCCCATTTCTTCTCATTGTCCTGCAGGAAGACAACGCTATAAAGACGGCTCGGTGGAGACAGTGTGTGACAGCGAGACAGATGGAGCTGCAGGGGCTGATGGGATACATGTGGGCCGGCGTCTGTCAGGAGAAATGATCTCTGTCAATGAGTTCATGGTGTCTAATAAGGTGTCTCTGGCACTGCTTCAGAAGCAGCTGAGTGAAACAGCTCACCAGGGCCCACGGCCGAGCTATAGACACCAAAATGGATTCTCTGGGGGGGTGGGAGCCTTGGCCATCATGAACAACCGCTTACAGGAAACCAGTGTGGATAGGTAGCAGTGCATGGACTCACTGGTTACAAAGGGACGAAGGTGAAGTTGTGTGGGATAAATATCATGCCACAATTCAAAACAGAAAATCTGACGCGAGAAAAGGTTTTGAAGATGTTTCAGAGGGTGTTTTTTTTTTTTTTTGGCCTTTGTTTTTTATTTACTTCTTCACAAAAGTTGAATTGTTTTTATAGAACTGAGTTTCTGTATTGTATTAGTTTGAAAGGTTTGTAAATGGTGATCTGAAAACTGGTCATGCGTGTTTATGGAGGAGAAACATATTGTAAGATGTTGACGACAATAACCACACGACCGTATGACTCACAAACTCATAACTGTGTGGGCAAAGTGGGGTCAGTGCTGAAAATGTGTGCTATACTAGTGCAAATGAGCCTCCACAGAAGTTTCAAAGTGAAGATGCCCTTTCAAAAGTTACATCTCAGCATCTCCAAACTTTTTAATCAACATAAGCGAGGATTTAAATTTGGAAAACAAGCAAACAGGGGAAGCGTGACAAATATGAAACTTCTAAAATGTGCTGGAGAAAAACCATAGAATGAACACAGCTTATCAAAAATATGGCAAAAGATTAATTTTTAAATGGGTTTGAAGCTTTTCAGGCCACTGCTTAATATCGTGGCATCATATTTATCCCATATTTATGAACTTGTGTGCAGCTCTTGGGGTTCTGTATGATGAAGCATTAGTATTGGGTTATTTTAAGAAAAGTCAAAGATCAAAACTCTAAGAACACAATCAATCTGCTCGTATTTGCATCTGCTTAGTGTCTCTGAGCAGTTCAGTCTATGCATGACAGCAGGCCTGCACCGTGCGATTCTGGACATCAGATAATTTTCCACATTGAGCAGAATCGAGAGACGGTCTGAAGGATTCGACATCTCCGTGAAGAGAAGTCTGATGTCCTGAAGTGATTGGCTCATGCTAAAGCAATCAGATGGAGGAAACATGAAGGACCACTTAGAGAGAACGGCTGATTTAAGAGATTTAAGTGCTGCGAGTGTCCCCTCAGCTCCCCGGCGATATGGTCAAATGTA
Source organism: Maxillicosta whitleyi (assembly GCA_029822895.1). NCBI lineage: Eukaryota > Metazoa > Chordata > Actinopteri > Perciformes > Neosebastidae > Maxillicosta > Maxillicosta whitleyi. The sequence goes on along the minus strand of JAPSES010000044.1, from coordinate 15,698,800 downwards.
AGGATGTAGTCGTAATAGTGAACATACAGATATGAACACAGTACCTATTAGATTACAAACTGACTGTGATTTGTAATTAAACTGAACTTCTCGAACACGCTGCAGGGCATACAAATGGACATTTTAATTTGCTGATTGCTAAAGAGTGGGCCATCTTCTTCCATCAATGCACATCATTGACATTCATATAATCATGAAAGAGCTGAGATCTACGACTTTAAATAGAGCGCATCTAATCAAACGGGGCATGTGGAGGACGTCCTCATGTCACTGAGTGTCGTACAAATAGTCATAGGATCACTTCCTCGGACTAAAAAGCAATGTTCAGACTCTCCTTGGCTTCTGAAGGAGATCCTTTCCTATGCAAGAAAATCCTTTTTAATCCATCCTGTATTATCTATGAGACAGATTTGCATCAGTGCTTTGGATAATGAGTGTTGGGGGGGGGGGGGGAGCACTCGTTTCAGGTCTTAGAAAATAAAATAAATTTGTTTACTTTGTCAGTTTGGAAACTGCTTTTATTGTCTATGATTTCAAACTAGAAAAAAAGGATGAAACATTACCACAACCAGTCAGTCAAATATTCTTTATTTAGGTTAAAAACAATCATAACTCTTAACATACAATATCTTTACACAGAAAATTACTTAGCAAACTAGTACAGCAATACAGTATGATAATGGACCTGCTCTGAATCAGACATGTTGATGCTGTTTGTTTTTTTCTTATAAAAGATAATAATAAGGCAGCACAGTACATACAGTATCAACCATCTTCTATAGAAAAAATACATTTCACATACACTGTACTAACAAATCAGAAATATAGGATAAAAAAAAAGAAAGAACTGTGCATGTAGGAGTTTAGAATTGATCTAGTTTAGTTTAATCCACCAGTTGTTGAAATTTTACAGATGAATTTTTCCCAAATCAACTCATGTTTTGATAAAAAACATGGTCCAACTCCAACATATTTCTTAAATAATCATTTCATTTTTATTAAATAACTTGAATAGACATTTCTTATTGTACATGTTCAACAAAATGTAGTACAAACATTTCAATTTGTGAAATGTATTTTTTACTTATATTGTGCAATTCTGTCAGTGTGTGTGTTGATATTTAATGAACACAATAGTAAATATTTATTTATCTTATCTCAATTGACCATAATTATAAAATTGTACATTCCCCTCGGCTCAAAGAGATAACATTGTTCATATTTCATGTAAAAACAAATGGATTTATTAGATCCATGCTTGCTTGGGACCAGCGAAGGTCAATCAGCAGACTTAAAATGTCTATTTTCTCATTTCTATTCATAGAACATAAAACTTTGAACTACAACCCCCACATATACTACTATCTCTTATTTTACTTCAATAAATAGTACAATTTCACAGTAGGTTTAAATTCTACAAAGGAGTATTAGGGCCAAACTGAAGATGAACACAATCAGATCGAGAATAAAGTTAGAATATTTTGAGAACTAAGCCATACTATTATGAGAAACTCATGTTTCACAATAAATGCTACAGTTTTCCAAGAATACACTTGCAAGTAATACCTGATATTTCTTAAGAGAAACTAAGGAATCTATAACAAAACAATAAAAGCTCATTTCATTAAACACAAACAGTAAATGCTGCGTTTGGTTCAGCTGGTAATTTTGACAACTCTTCCAGTAAGTCTTTTTTTTTCTTCAAAATAAAATAAAATATATTTTTTCTTAAAATGTTCTAACTTTACTCCCATACCTTTATCATCCAGTTGCCCTAATAATCTTTGATAATGTTCAGTTTCCAGGCCGTATTGTTGTCTGTATTTTCTGTTCAGTGAATATGAGGCAGAGGTTTGTTTCTAGGTCAGTGTCTCTGAGTATGTTTTACAAAATGTCCTTGTACAAATATAAAGTGTATCAAGCTTTATTGTATTTATTTTTGCATTGTATTTGTTACGACAAGATGCTCTTTGCTGGCATGATGTAAACAAACACCCTGTCTGTTCATCATATCCCTTTTTGTCAAATGAAGAAAACAGTTTTAACACTGACATTAATTACAGTCTCTTTATGGATCAGCTGGACATCTCAGGAGCCTCCCAGTCCCTGCACGGACACGTAACAAAGGACAATAACATTAGTACACTGTACCACTGTCATGTAATAAACTGTAATATACCATACCATCACTTTTAATGGTTCATTTGGGTTTGCTTTTGTGTTTCTGTAAATGTGACGTTGACTTTAAAAAATATACCAAAAAGCAACACTTTTAAAGTATAGAATAAAATATTAAAATATCAATTATAATGCATGAAAAAAGGTGAATACTACAGCCTAAATATCTGATATACGTATATATAAGTTAAAATATTTCACACAAAAACACATTTAGAGTTGCATGAATCTTTTTACTACATTTTAACATTTTTTATGGAATCTAAATTTATTCAATAATACTAAATGTGTGTTTCTTTTTTTTTTTTTGGGATGATTTATTTATTATTTATTTATTTATTTGTTTCCAATGTTCTGAAACATCATAAACATGTCAAAGGGTTCAATAAGAACAGAGTAAGGTGTCAAAATGCAATCATAATGACCTACAAATAATGAAAACTCCAAATTTTCCTTTTTGCTTTAATGCAAAAAAAAAAATAAATAAATAAATAAAAATATGAATACCCTTAACAAATATCAATAATCTTAACCATCTCAAAAAGAAGTAAGTGCAATTTTAACATTATTATGCCTGTTACTAAATGTTTTATGCCTTTGTAGATCCACTGCTACCTGTGAATTGTAATACACAAGTGCAAATTATAGCTGAAACATGATATATTTTTTTTAAAATCACACTTATTTTTCTTGGAAAATGCCAGGTTGTTCATGGATGTTGGTGTTATTACTTTGTTTTTTAAAGGATAGTTTGTAGATGTTAACATTTTCATAACATAATTGACCTTTTTTTCAATTTGAAGCATAGAGAAAAGTTAGGAATTGACTTTATATATAAATGTCTATAGAATATTAATTTATTTTACTTTAGATAATATTGGGCCTCAGGACCAAAATGAGTGTGACACCCCTGCTTTAACTTGAAATCGATCATTTACATAATAGTAAAGACCTTTCAACACATGTATTAATATTGTTATATGACAATGAAATGAAAACATATAAAAACACTTATTTATAGTTTATAGCTGGAGCCTCTGTTTCTTACGATGCACAGTATAAGGAATATACTACTGTAATCATACTGACAGGAGCAGACGTGGACTTACATTTGGTACTGTCGACTTGTGAGTTTCTCTTTGTTGATAGTAAGCAGAAATAATGCAGTTCCTTCTGTAATACATATAAGAAGCACAAAAACACTTCTCAACATGGAGTTTTGAAGCACCATACACATGTTAATGCTCATCCAGTTGGATTTCTTACTTGCTCTGTATGCCCCCCCCTGGTGGTAACCCAGGGATGACGGTGGACGCAAGGACTGTGAGGACCGAGAGAAGGTCGGGTTCCTCTCCCCTGGCGCACAGCTCATCATAAATCTCTGTCAAAAATAAAAGCACACACACAAACACATTTACGGTGTTTATATTCCACAGTAGATTCTGAATAAGGCTGCTGGTTTGTGCAGTTACAGACCAAAACACATGAAATTGTCCATTTGTTTATGTCTCATGCCACTTAGTCAAAACTTATCACCATCAAATATAAATACTGGTAAATATATAACACTGTCATTGAAAATACATAGATATTCAACATTATAATACGATCTATAACAGTTTCACACACATGTTACTGATAGTAAGATACTTAAAAACTAGTATATTAATTAGTATATTAATAAAACGTGTATAGGTTTCATAAAATTTATCATAATTGCGTCACAAATGTTTATCGGGTTATAATCACTTAAGATTATTTTAACTCATAAAGACCCAGCACTACTTTTGTGTCAGTTCCCAAATTTTTCCCTCTATTTTTAACTTTTCTGAAGTGATTATCACCATTTATTCCAGAAATGTGCTCAGTATTTTGCATTCTTAAGTGAAAATCTAGTATATTTCTACAATTAACTTACTGATGATGATTGATGTCCACAAAAGCTCAAATTAAAGTTAGGGGTTATTATTCCAAAAACTGAGAAAATGGAAGACAAAACTACTTTTTCAGTAAAATCTATCATTAACTGAACATAAAAACAACATCTACTGTCATTTATCAACTCCATGGGTTTTACTGGTGAATCAATGTTGTAGAAGATAATGGTGTTTCCATGGTAACTACAGAGCCTCTGAACGTCAACATGGGTCTTATCTGATGAGCATGAAAAGATGACAAACTGCATTTTACACCAAATATTTACATGTATTGATAGAATTATTGGATCAGCAGATTTAACTTTTATATCAGTAATAGATGTTGGTCACCAGTGGAAAGTAGAATAATTGAATAAACAGTTATTACTTTATCCAAAGCTCAAGACAATGCATAGTCACATATATGAATAAGTGCATAGTAAATTAATAATAAATATAAACTAAAGTATGCTTTAATCTCCTGCTAGTGCCCTTGACCAGGGTTTAGATCTGGAGTTGGTCCCTAGGCACAGCTAAGTGGCAGCTTCTAATGCACTCTGGGACGGGTCAAACGCAGACCTCTAATTCCCCAAGTGGGACCAAAAAGACAACTAAAAAAAGATTTTTAAAAAAAGTAAAGATTTAACAATGGTATGAAAGGAACACTGTCACAAAAATATTAACAGGATATAGTTTTATTTTCACATGTTTTTTTCTTATTTCTTCTGAGTTTGTAAATGTCTGCTATATACTTTCAACAATGTTCTGACAATGAACATTATAACAGTCACATGATCTTATTATACACACTAATTCTCAAAAGCATGTTCAAAAGACTTAGCACCAATTAACACATATGAAACACATCTGAAAAAAATATAACCACAAACCTCAATCATTTGTTAAAAACACCGCTGCATTGTACTTAGATTTAGTACCTTGACATTGACAAACAGTGCATTTTGGGGAACTATTTTCAGCTGTGACTGCTAGTGTGTATTTATGGGAGTAGGATGGTGTATGAGGGATTGAAAATAAACTAGAGTACCCATGTCCATCAAAATAAAGGGACATGTCAGCCCTGCAGGCATGTGGCTTAATGCTGTGTCTTTGGACGTCAGCAGAGATCTACAGGGCAGAGGAAGATTGTCAGGGTTTTGCAATAAAGATGACACCTCTTAGCAGGAAGGATTCATCTTGGTCTTTTTGTTTATTTATGGACGGTAAACTGAAATAATAGCATACACCATGTTTTTTAAATGTGTAGAAGAAGAGATATTTCGAGGGATTTTCGACTGTTAAAGGTCTGCAGTCCCTACAAGGCCTTCTGATTCCATTATCCAGGACAAATCCAGAGTACTTTCAGCTCTGTGTGTGTTCCCTGAACACCATTATCCTCAGGGGGAAAAGAGAATCCATCAGGATTTAAGTGCTGGGACAAAAACAACATATTTTTGTCAGTTTTTTTGCTCACAGTGTCACGCACCTGCTACTTTGGACTCCAGCAGGTCCTCGAGCTCAGCCTCCTGGTGTAATGCCTCAGCTGACAGCTGGGGGGCTCCGGGGAAGCACAGCAAGATGATGCTGATGTTATCCAAACTGCCCTGTGGAGTGAAGTGGAGAGAAGTGAAGCACCGTCAGCAGATGACAATAATGACGGCTGACCTTACTGATGTCAACATGAGAAAAAAAATGACCTCATGATAAGGGGAGCTGTTAGGAGGGTAAAAAAAAAAGATGGTTTTTACCTCAAGGACTGAGCGGAACAGAGATGTTACAGAGATGCACTGGAGCAGATAAATGTAAATGGGGTGTGGAAGAAAGCTGTGACATTTTGAGGTCATTGTGGGTATCCAGGCTGAAGCTTTATTACATAACCCTGACATGATGGATACGACGGACCAAACGGTGTGTAACATAACTGTGAGCTTGTACATATGTGGCCTCCAGTCATCTTGATATCTTCCTTAGCCTTGACTGAAGTTATACAACTAAGAGGAAAACATAAACATCTTATTGTTTACTCTAAAGTGGATATTGTAAGCAACGTATGCATTAGTATAACACAATGTAGGTCTATTTAATAGTGTTGTTTTTAAATCACACTCACAGCTTTGATTTCTATGAGTGGTTCATTGTAGTAAATACGTATGTGAAATGATCCTTCACATCTTTACTTCTGTGCTTTGGAGTGTCAGTCTTCATGTCTTTCAGTCAAAGTGAGAGAAATAAGTCCCCGTGTGATCTGAGAATAATCCCACCTAACCTGCTCTGACACCTCCACCATCTATTTTAAGGTGGTCTGTCAGACTGTTGCAGTGAGAACTGAAGAGCAGCCCCGGTATATAAATGAGACTGAGGGTGTTGGCTGAGTCTGACTTTGCCTTCAGGATGGACACAAATGTGTTACCTCACCTACCTCATTTACAATGTCCTTAACGCTCCACATCCAAAGTCAAGAACCAGATCCTTGCTTTGAACAGGTTTCACCTCTTTAACTACACTTGACTACAACTTCAGTTTCTCTCACAGTACCATTAATCACAGACATATTTAGATAATGACCTAAAACCATTTTGTAGTTATTACAGTGATATTCAGCCAAGTGTTTAGTTTAATCACCAGCTTACTATAAATAAATGTACAGAAAGCTCTTTTCTAGACAAAACTGTTACACACAGTTCTATACATATGAGAAATTATGAGCAAAAAAAACCTGTCCCCGTTCTGAATGCTGAATGACTCAACTCATCCACCATTTAAAGGATTATGTTGTTACATAAAATCCACAGGACATTAAAAATGATGTAAGTCACTCTTTAACTGAAATCGTATTTTGTGCAATCACTTAAATTATTTGCTCTTATCAAATTCATTAGGGGATGGATTATTGTGCAGTGATGTGAAGAAGCAGGCTCTGACCTTGTAGAGACACAGGTCAATGACTTGGGTACAGACGTCCCTCAGGTCAGTGCAGACTTGTAGACGGTTGTGGATGAAGGCGCACAGCTCCTCATTGGTGATGGTGTCCCAAACCCCATCACAGGCGAGCACCAGGAACTCATCAGCTGGTGAGCGCTCTATGACGCACACCTCAGGCTCTGGTGAGACCATCTGCTCGCTGGGGCTTCGATTCTCTGCCCCTTTGTAGCTGAAGTCTCCCAGGGCACGGGACACTGCCAGGGAACCATTGATCCTTTGGAGGGACACGGAGCCGCCTGCGCTCTCGATGCGCTCTTTCTCCAGAGGGCTGTAAGGTTTATGGTCGTCAGTGGAGAAACAAACCTGGCCAGATCTGCACAGCATCGCCCTTGAATCACCACAGTTGGCAAAGTAGATGTAATATGGAGAGATGAGGGTGGCCACCACTGTGGTGCCTCCCCTCTCCCAGCCCTCTCGACGTGCCACAGTGTGCAGATGCTTGTCTGTCTGAAGGAAACCCTCTATTATGGCTCCTTTCACCTTCTCAGGGTCGTCCTCTGGTCTTATGCCACCTGTATGCACATAGAGGTGTCTGAGGTCAGGCATCCACAACCAAAGCACCACACAGAATCAGAAACATCACTAACAATGCTTTTCATTTAAGTAAACCAAGATGTGGAAATGTCAATATGAGACAGAAGTTTTAACCATTTTAAATGTGATTTGAAAAACTGGTAAAGCTTATACATTTGCTACTGTCACTGAGCTCAGACAAACCAAATATGTTCAGCACTAGTGTATTTTATTTATTTGTTTTATTGTAAACATATTTGGATTACTGATGGTGAGCTCCCTATACCTAAAATAACATCTTTTAAGGTTTATAGGTTTAACTTGTACAATGTGTACCATGGTGCCAGCTACATAAAAAAAATTAAATAATGTTTAATCAGGAGACAATACACTCATAAGGAATATACTTATGCTTTTCTGAAATATAATACTGAGAAAACAAGCTGTTTATCATGCAACAAAATCAGATTAACTTAAACATATCGGACGTGGTTTATTTACATAACAAAGCAAAGCCAATCATATTTGTTTACATCTTGTCTCTGTTCTGTTCAATGCATCCATGCACATGTGGTTATATAAATATTACCTGTGGCCAGTATGTGACCCAGAAGATGCTGAGAGCAGTGCTGTGCCACCGTGCTGCCTGCATGGCCATCAAACACTGCAAAAAAGCTCCAGTCCGCCAGCTCTCCACCCAACTGTGGCACACAGTTGTGAAAGTCCTCCATGTTGGCCCTCCAGCCCTGCATGCTGCCCAGGGCATAGGTGAGGCCCCAGCGGGTGCAGCCCTCCTCTGCAAGCTTGTCCAGGACCGGCCGGTCCAGGTAGGGGCTGGGGATGACCTCCTCTTTCTCCCCCTCGACCGGATGCTCCCCCTCTGCTGCTCCTCCTCCACGCCCCCCTTTGAAGAAAGAGCTGACCCTCTTTTCTGTCTCTTTTACCAGCTGCCGCACAAATGCAGGCATCTCCACGCTGCCCTTCCTGGCCGTCCTCATGGCTCTGATGTGCAGCTGTGGATGTGGATCTTCTTTTGTCCCTGTCAGACTGTGTTGGACTGGGACAGAGAGCTGAGGTAGGCCTGATGATGGGCCTGTGCAGTGTCTGCTCCAGGACTCAGAGCATGGCCGCCTGAGCTGATGGTTGTTCTGTGTGCTGCCTGCTCATCCCCCTCTCCTCTTCATCTCTTTCCTCTCTTCTCTCTTTTCTCTCCCTGGAGACCTTAGTGATCAGCGCTTTCTCCTCTAGTCATCCTTCCTCTCCTCCTTGTTAGGGCTCTCCTCAGTGCTGCTGTGATTTCACCTTCTCCCTCGCTTTTTCATAGCTCTTCCCTCTTTCACCAGCTCTCCCTCTTGCCTTGTTATTTTCTCTTCCCCCTCTGTGATTGGCTGGCTATTTGTGTGCACCAATCCTGGCCTAGTTTACCAACGCTGCCACGTCTGAGCTCACCCTTCCCTCACCATCCTCCTATCTGCAGTTTGCCCCTCCCACATCTTTGTTAATCTCAACCTTTGATCAGTGTGGATTATGGACTTCCACTGCTGTGGATTACAGGGCTCTCGACTATTTACCTCACACTGTGTAAGTGACAGAAGGAGGAAGACACACAATGGCAGGTTGGGCGAGGGAAAGGAGGCTTATTTTGATTGTGTACACAGATGTTCCTGTTCAGCTGATGTTTCTCTTTTAGATGTTGGACATGGTGACAGTGAATGCATGTCTGCACACATTTATGACTCACCATCCAGCAAAAAAGGCACACCCTTAAAAACCTGATACCCTGTAATTAAACACCAGCTCAACAGATTTCAGTCAGATTTATTTCCACTGCGTAAAGAGAAGCTTCACTGTCATAAAATAAATGCCATTAAAAGCTTTGGGGAAAAAATAAGAAACTTCCAAACACTTATTTATTTATTATTCACCTCATGTATCAAGGAGATGGATATCAGCTGACACATCAGTAACTCAAAATCTGATTTAGGGTCATTGCTGCTGTTAATTCAAAGGTCGACTGGAGCGTTTTCTGGAAATGTTCTGCATCAGCTTTTTTATTAGAAAATAAAATCAGCTTGTAATGTTTGGCAAATCTTAATTAATGTGTTTTATGCAGCTAATATAGGCCTGATAGAGGACAGATATTGCTTCTCGTCCTCTGTGTTTTACTTTCAGTGAGCAGATATGTAATGCCGGTTCATCTTAATCATCAGCAGGACTTACAGTGTTTGACTTGGCGTCTTTCCTTGAGTAAACTGCTTAAATCTGTGCAGTCAGCCAAGTTCACATCATTACTCTCAGTAATTCTGCACATACTTGGGTTCAGGGGTTGACACTCTGCCAGTCATACTTGTGAAAAGGTCAGCAAGCTATTTGTTTAATCACTGTGATGTTAAAGAAGCCTGTCACAGGGCTTACTCAGTAGAAACAAATAGAAACCTCTGAGACCGCGTTTGTCTCCCATGGACTCAGCAGATACATCTCAACAGCACTGTATACGACACGTTTTATATTTAGTCTGTGCAAAATAAGCGTACAATAAGCAGTCAGCATGGAGGTCTGTCATTTTATTTTCTGACAATAAGTGGAAAATCATTTCATATTTCTGTGGCAAAGTGGTGTTGCTGTGCTGTTCTATTGTCAGTAGTATATGTCAATAAAGTTAAACTAATAGCACTAACAAGAGGCATTTCTTGATTTTGTGACAGTCTGTGAGGGATCTACCCCCCCCCCCCCCACACACACACACACACACACACACACACACACATACACACCTACTAACTGACCAGCCGACTGATCCAATCTACCTAACGTTCATTTATTATTTCATTTTATTTTTTTAGCTTATAGTGTTAAAACATAATACTAGCATTTCTGTTCCCTTGTTATAAGCTGTTGTTTTTCACTAACTAACTCTGAAAGTGTTTAACTGACTCATGTTGATGGTTATCTTAATTTGTTGCATCTGTTTGTAATTCTAAAGTTTTCCTTCTTACTCAAACATATGCATGTCGCATTAAAACACATATTTATCCCTATAACCCTAGATGTGAACCACTGCATACTCTATGTGCAAAAAAAAAAATCACATCAGAGTCAGTGCTTCCCTGAAACATGATGCTAATTGTTCTGTCATTATCATTATATGAAGTGTGAATTCAAGGTGAGGTGTGTGTGTGTGTGTGTGTGTGTGTGTGTGTTGTTGTTGTTGTTGTTGTTGTTTTTTCAGAAAAGTCAAACACTGATCTGAACTGAACACCATTTCAACATTAATGTAAAATATAAGTGTGTCCTTCTTTGGAACGCTGGCATAAGTGAAAGGTTTCAGGAGTTGCCTTGCAGTGCTCTGTGTTTCTATGATTCAGCTCTATTACAAATTGATTAATTTGTCATGAAAGCTGCATGCTCAGCTGGTGCAGATAACCGTTTACAGATGGGCTATGTGTTCTTACTAAGCCTGAATGGTGATTAATTTTAAATGGAAGCTGTTACTCGCTGCACTAATGTGGAGCCTCTGGGTGCTGGACGGCCACCGACTGACTGAAGAGCCATGAGAGTCTCTGAGAGCTGAGGGACATGTACATGCTTATGTCTCAGGTTCCCCTGTGAGTGTGTGTGGGTGAGTGTGTGTGTGTGAATCCAAACAGGGGGGGTATCCAATACAGGATAAAATTAGGCCAGCCAGGCCTTATATTGCTGACGGAGCTGGGGTGGCCAAAAAAAGCCTGGACTGCAAGCCAACGGTGGAAGTTCAAGAAAGAGAGGAGAGCGAGCAGGATCACCGCAGAAATGGCCTCGAAACGTAAGGAAACAAACAAACACTGAAAGATTTAACCAATGTAAATCAGACTGAGCAGTGAAGTGATCAGTCCTGCTCTCAGATGGAGGAGGATTTTTTGCCCCTTGTGTTGGGCAGGTGTGAATACAGAGCAGTCAGTCAGAGACCAGCATGTCTTTCATTTGGTGGACAGATGGACAGACTGCTCAGCTAAATGAGACTGTGGTGCTGATTGAATGTTGTTGTTTGCTTCATTCTTAAAATTGAGACCTTTTCTGAATGTTGTTTTTAATTATGAGTGAGAGTCAAGTTGTGTGTTGAATAAAAAAGTATTTCAACAGTCAGCATTTGTCTAAGTATGAAAACCTTAAGATCACATTTCTGCTTCCTTTGCTGGTTTAACCAGTGTATGAATGCAAATACATTAATATGATATGTGTGTGTGTGTGTGTGTGTGTGTGCGTGCGTGCGCGTGCATGTGTGAGTGTGTGCTTGTGTGCGTGTGTTTACATGTACGATTGTTATGCATTAGATTTAATTAGATAATTACTATGGGATTAACTCTAGGAAGCTCATGATGTTGGTAAAGAACTCAAATTATATGATGACTCATAGTGTGACTAATAAATTAATTATGATTCATTTCCAGTCAACGAGTACTTTTCCTTGAATTATTATCTTTGTCAGAATTACATGGCAGCGATAGAGTCACAAAAATCTAATTCCATAGAACTAAAATATGATTGAAAATATTTCACCTATGTTTTAAATTTATCAATGAAAATATCAACAAAAGGATTATCTCATGTTTTTCCTTTTTTTCAAAAAAAAAAAAAAAAAAATCATGTGTCTGTGTCTCATCACTTTATAAAGACAACTATATTATATTGTATTTGACCAAAAATAATAATAGGCAGGTTACTTTATGTTACATATTAGTCACCCTGTTAAAGCAGTAATACATCATGTAACTTCATTAAAGTAACTCATTACACCTGATTATGTTTTCATTATAAAACTGAAAAGTTCTGAATATTTAAACTGATAAAATGTGAACCTCACAGCAGCACTTATCATAGACTCATAAAGAAACAAAAAACAATATTAACAAAGAATGACTCAAAATATTATCTGTATTGAAATAATTCAGAGCTGTAATTAGTCAGTACTATTGAAATAGTTCTGATATTTAATTCCATATTTGTTTGTATATGTGACAACAATTTCATTTATTCTGTAATTATTATTATTATTATTATTATTATTATTATTATTATAAGTACCTAGTTTTTCCCTACTGCTGTATGTATGACTGCAGAGGTTTGCTACGTGGCCTGTGCACATTAAATGGACCATAGAACTGGTTTTACACCCAAAGGTCAATTTATTGATCACAGAGAGTACATTGCCTGCGAAGCAGTCGGAGGAGCTTTGTCGCAGAGGTGGATGTAGATAAATGAGACTGTGGAGCTGACTGAATATCGTTGTTTGCTTCATTCTTAAAATTTATTTATCTATTTATTTTTTACTGCTGCCTTTCCACAACAATAAGGTCAGATTCATGATCCAGGGTTTCAAGTCTGAACAATATTAACAACTAACCTCTGCTACTTTGGGATTATTCTTCATCCAGCTTCCCCCAAGTGCAATAAAAAAGTAGAAATACAACTTTCCTGATGTGTGTAGCAATATTTATGCAATGAAATGACCAATTACATGCAACTGTAATCAATCACAGTTACTAACTGTAATTAAAGTCCAGCAACTAATCAAGATGTTGGGAATTAGACGGTGGTTAAACCTGAATCTATTGTTTTCCATAAAAAGCTTTTACAACCAAACACACCAAGGTCATGTCATTGGATAAGTAATTCAATACTAGTTTACTTCTGATCTCAGAAATGGCCTCTAACATGTGTGTGAGATTTTTCAGCTTTATTTCCAGTTTACTCTACTCGTACTTTGATAAAGTAATAGATGCTACTTATTATTAGCTCCCACGTAAGTGCAGAGCTATATGTGTTTGTGTCGTTTCCGAAGCCGCGTCCGCCTTGAACTTAGTCCGGAAGATTTCTCTAAGCCTATTACTCAGATTTTCTTCAAACTTTGCATGATTGTACTTTGGGTCCATGCAGAGGAAAAGGAAGATGGTTGATCTTGACCTAATTTCAAGGTCACAGGGGTTAAAAATTGACCTAATTGTATGTTTTCGGCCTATTTTGACTTTAAATATTGCAGATAGATTTGTTACTATAGAACACATATAGTAATAATTAATATGTGGGCTTTGCATTGGTGACCTTGTATTTGACTTTGACCTATTTTTTCAAGGTCAAATACAGTAATA
>JAPSES010000044.1:15667551-15679702 GCA_029822895.1 Maxillicosta whitleyi | reverse complement strand
TTGGAAACAAGAAGCTGTATCAATAAGATCTGTGTTTAACATTAGAAGAAGTCTTTTATTCTTCAGATTATGTTCAGTAAAGATTTAGAATCCAGTAAAATACATTTCTCTGTTTTTTCTCTCAGTTTGTGGTGCTCCTGTATCTGTTGTCCTATGTCGGTGTCCTGACTACCGGCCTGACTCTGGTGATAGCTGGTGAGACAGATTTAATGCATTTCCTACCACTTACACATGCTTCAAATAAACAGTTTTAGATTTAAAATAACAAATGACATGATATAATATTTGGTGTGTCTCTTGTCTTTTCTTACAGTTGTGATTGCTGTTTTCTCCCTTCCTCTCTTGTATAAAAAACAGCAGGTAAGTTTTTTTTCATAACATGGTCTTGTATTTGACTCCTATATTCAAGATTTTTGTTGCTTGTTATTATTTATGTGTTTTGTTCCAATCATTTATCCTCTGTGTCAAATCAGTAGTGCTAAATAAAAAGTGCATTTACTCAAGTATTGTTCTTCAGTTTCCATATACATGCACTTCACTCAAATACTTCTGTTTATGGATACTTTATACTTGCATTGCATTTCATTTATGCTGCAACTCTATATTGCTAATGTACCCAATAGTCCACAAAGTATCTAAAAGTGGCTCCACATTGATCAACTACAACATATCTAATGTCTGATCAGATGTTCTTGAGGAAATAATATCAAATTTCTGTAATAATAGTAATGAAACTTCAGAGAGACATAGACAGAAAGGAATGGAATATGCAATAAATGCGCGTGCTCTAATCCAAGACGCTGCTAACATTAGTTATAGCTTAGCACCCACGTCTAAAATGCCTAAAATACATTTTACTGGTGTTGATTTTACATGATACGCTTTTATTTAGCCTCAAATGAAACACAATCACCTGAGTTAGTATGATTGACTTAGGTTAATAGCTAATATTTTGTGAGTGTGTGTGTGTGTGTGTGTGAAACAAGTTAATTAAGATAACACTTGATTACAAAAAAAAAAAAAACTAAACATTTTTTTGGAAGTTGTCTATGATTTTTCAACTGAATTAGGACCATTTAACACCCCTGAATAATAATAATAATAATAATAAAAAGACTTCCATTTTTGTCAGTCGGGCCTGGTTTTTATGCTAATTTGATTTTTTTAAGAAATCCAATCATTATATTTTTGTGTCATTATCAGTTGATTTTCATTACTATTTCTCATACAAAAAAGGTTTTAGGAGGAATAAAATAGTTTTCTGACAGAATGTATTAATTAAATGTTACAAACTTCAATGACGAAAATACCCATATATGTTAACAAAAATGTAAAAACGCAAAAAAGGAAAAAAAAAAAAAAAGTAGCTTAGGTCAGAAGGTTCACCAGATTTTTTTTTAAATTCATCTAATTATGACAATATTATACAGATGACTCCTTCATTCTGTGGACATTTCTGCTGTTCAATAGTGGTTTTCACAAAAAAAAAAAAAAATCTCCAATTATTTCCTTTGGAGTGCCTCCAAATAACACTGAGAATGCCATATAATGACATACCAGAGCCAAAGCTTGACAGACATAGCAACAATAACTAAAGGGGGCGGGACTTAGTGAGGGGTCAATTGATTCTTTAACCTGTGATTATTGTTAGTAGTTTAGTTCACATATAGTGGTTTGCTGATGATAACTTTTTAGCAAGTTATTTTACTCATAATCATGTACTTCTACACTGCAGTATTTATACTTTTACTTTTATTATACTCATCTTCTTTTACCTCCTGGTTCCCTGCAGAACATGAGGTGATATTTTTGTACATATACCATCTGAGAAATTATACAAACAACTGTTGTGACTCATCTGTGTGTGATTGTAGGTGCGGATAAGGAGGATTGTTAGAGCAGTCAAAGCTTTCGTAAAGAAAGTAAAAACCCTGTAAGTACAGTTTGCACTATGTAGCTCTACATCTAAAAAATGCTTGGCTGTTAACAGAACAAGCTGATCTTTTTGATGTGTCTTGTGATGTGCTGTGTGTCATTTTTTTTTTTTTTTTTCTTTTCAGTTGCATGAATCTGTACGAATCAGTGAAACCCTCTCCTGCACCAGCACCGGCACCTGCACAAGCACCTGCAGCAGTCACCAAACAGAAAGCGAAGGCAAAGTAATTTGTTGGTTATTAATATGTAGAAGAAGGGAAATAAAAAAAAAAAAACCTGCAGGATTTGGGATTTGGAAATTGATGGAATGGTTCATCCTCTTTGGGGCCGCTGGAGGGGCAGCTCATTTCCATTTGTCCGCCATGATGTTTGTTTACGGGAGCAAGATTTAATTGATCCTGACAGCTGAAACAAAGCTGCCATTCACTGAAGAAGAGGGAGGGGAGCCGAAAAAGCAGAGGAATTTTATTTACTGAAATACTTTCTGCAGGCACTGTTTAATATAACCAGTTCATACAACCACCCAGTGAAAGCAGATGATCATAGCTTCTTTTTTAAATTTTGGCCTGTTTTACATACTCGGTGACACTAAGTCCCAGCTGAACTGCACATGAAGCGATGAAGCATCATTAGTACTGTCATTATCAAGCACTACATGAGTATATTTGAGCATTATACAACAATAAACTTTATGTTTTTATGACAGGGTTTGATTGGACAGGTTTGTATCTTTGCAAAAATGCCCTCAGCACTTCATTTGTGATCCGATATTAAAGTACAATGTACTTGCTGTGTAATTTTACAAAGTCCACGTTCTTTTCTCCCACCTTTAACTCAATACAACGCATTTAACAGAAATTGTGTTCACTCAGATTAGTGTCTTAGTTTAATAAATTAAAATAAATTCACTCAATTCTTGTATAAATCTAACACACTTATACTTTACTTGAGTATTTCCAATTTCTGCCACATTATACAACCACATCACTATATTTTTTAAAGGAAAATATTATACTTTTTAATTCACTACATTTAAGATCCATATTAGTAAAATAAAAATGCATAAGTTACGATGTGTTATTATAGACACTGTCATTAAATTAACCTGAAGTTGCAACATTAGAGACACATTAATGCATCCAGTGACATATGTTATTCAGAAACAGGCCATTTTGCACTTTTGGTACTTTAAGTATATTGTGATCTCATACTTTTGTACTTTTACTTAAGTAAGGTTTTAAATGCGGTACTTTTACTTGTAACACAATATTTTTACACTGCTGAGTACTTCCTCCACACCTGGTGTCAAAACAAGCATGAATAAAATAAGGATGTAATAGTTTTCGCTGCCAAACCTGAGCCAGTTAGTTGTTAGTCCAATGTTTAGAAGCAGCTGTTAGCATGTCAGACAGTGTCCATGTGGTCTTCAAAATGCAGCTGAACTCTAACTAACATGTCTTAATGAGCTGAAAAAAAAAAAAAAAATCCACATCCTTTTGCATTATGATCCCAGGTCAAACTGACTCTACAACTATCCACACTCACAGGGACATTGTATCTACAAACACTGTCCATGTTGCTGTTGACTCTTTGTCCTTTTTTCAACTAAAAAACTCAGAGTATGTTCGTACAAATAGAAACAATATTGTATAAGGGCTCAACCTGCATTGTTGTTCTATTGTGGTGTTGTATTTTGTTTTGTTTTGGGTTTACTGATTTCTATAGGTATTTATTATTTTATATTGTAATTTCCTATTGTAATGTTGCCCCCCCAAATAAAAAGGATATAACAAAAACATTAAGTGTTGCTTCAGCAATTTTCTAATTATTCCCTGATGTTCAAAGCTGTTTTTAATCCAGATAAATTAATTAATTAATTAAATAAATTTCAGTGCATCCTGATAATATGAAGCATAAAATTGTGGTATTTTTCTGTTTAGTAAGGATGCACTACCATATGTGGCCACTGTGTGTCACTCTTGTAAAGTCTCATATTTAAAAAGATGTATGAGAGAAAAAGCCGGGCCAGTGCTGAGGAAATTTACAGACATTTCCACAGTCACTGTTTTGTGTTGTTACAACGTGAAAGTCTGTGTTCCATATACAAAACACTGCACCATCAATGCAACACACTCTCACTTATACAAACAGCTCCTCTTCTCCTCTGTGCCACAGCAGCAGTGGATACAATGTGACTGTGACCTTGAGATGAAGTTACTCAAAAAATCCTCTCTGCATCAGTTCAAACACTCTGAGATATTCAAGGACTTCTCGTCTTGTTTCCACATGTCGTGACTCAGCGCTCCCATCTGTTAGATTGTTTAGTTTGAGAAGGTTACTGAGCACCATCACGCAGAAAAATCTGATTTTTCACAGCAGTTTAAGAGATCACTTCCATTCTTTTTCTGCTTGTTTTAGTCTGTTTTGTTATGTTTAAATCTATTATCTCAGTAGAATGATTGTTTTTGTGTTTCTTAAGCAAATTTGACAACAACATGCGTATTAATGAAACATTTTAATATATTGAAAAATACTACAAAATACAATCTGATCAGAGGTAAAACCCCTAAAATGTCAATATGGCACTTAAAACAGTTAGTTCTTCCAACACATTATACTTTACAAACACGTCAATTACTCCCGTCAGTTTAAAACTGTGATTCTGAGCATTGTCTATGATGCAATGATAATTTTTTTTTTTTTAACATAACAAATGTACTGTACAGAATATTCTAAACTCATCATCCCCTCTGAGAATGCCTTCTCTTATTACTAGGAAGTGAAGACTCTATATAACAACACTAGCATAAAGGCTACATTTACAAATCTACAGTATCTGGTGCCAGAGCCTTTTCTTATAATGTTACAACAGTAAATTACAGAACAGGGAAAGACGCACCATAATTAATCCTTTCATGGTCTGTGTAGCAGTTAGTACACATTGTCTCTGTGGATCTCGGCAGTGCAGATCAGGTGCGGTTTGGTCTAATAATACGAGTCAGAATACTTATACAACATATTTACATGGAGGTAAAGAAAATAGTGTTTTTTTTTTATGTGTTTTTATTTAATGTGCAGTGCATTTATTGAGGTTTGACAGTCAAAACTGCCAGATTTATTCCCATTGTTGTTGGATAAGTATCATTCAGGTGATATGAAGAGCTAATTATTGTTGGATGTAAAGTAATTTAGGCTACAGTGGGGGAAAAAAAACAAACACATTACCTTGAAAAAGATTGAATTAAAGGAAAATAAAAACAGAGACCAAGGCCTTTGACATCATTCTGTGGACTGAGCGGCTCAGTGGAATCATGATGTCGAGGGGGTCTGTCACACATAATGCTCACGGTGGTTGATGTACACTCGGTCCGTCCCACTCTGATGGCACACCCACTCCAGGCGGGGCGGCGGCTGGGTGGGGCTTTGTTTTGCTGATGGTCCAGGCCTTGTTGTGGAGGTCTGTGGGTGCTGCTGGTCGGTCATCTCGTACCTGCACTCTGCTCTGCGATTCTACCAATAAATCACATACATCACCATAACATTATTCATAAAATTGGATTAATATGGTTCAATATTTAAGCTTAGTCTGATTTGTGCTGGGAGGCAGTTATTTGCCTGTATGATCATTCCTATGTGAAGAACTCAGGTTGTGTGTTTTTTTTTTTTCAAGAATAAACCACACCTTCACTCCATAGTTCAAGAACATGCCCTTCTGCTCTTCTACAGCAGCAACAGTTAGCGACGCTAGCAACTGCTAACATTTAAACAGAGATAACGATAACTAACATCAACAAACCACACTGACTAAAACACAATCTTTAAGTTAATACGCAAGCAAATACGAAAATCTTCAG
Source organism: Maxillicosta whitleyi (assembly GCA_029822895.1). Taxonomy (NCBI): domain Eukaryota; kingdom Metazoa; phylum Chordata; class Actinopteri; order Perciformes; family Neosebastidae; genus Maxillicosta; species Maxillicosta whitleyi. The sequence goes on along the minus strand of JAPSES010000044.1, from coordinate 15,673,913 downwards.
GAGTGATTTTATTTTTAAGGATTTTTCTTGATTATATAAAGAAACCGGACACCTACTTTTGGCTGACACTACAAAATGTGAAACTTGTGTTGAGTCATAAACAAACTTAAAATGTAAAGAACCCTACATAAATTCTATAAATGTACAGCTTGTAATTTCATGCTTTTGCTAAAATAATAACAAATATATATTTTGATGATAGGAAGAAAAGTCTAATGTGGCTCAAGCATAAACCATTTCAATCAGATCAAGGTTTATTCACTCATGAAAATCACTGTGAATGTTAGTAACGTAATTTAATCTAAGGTAATATTCTGTATCTCATGATATTTTAGCTTTTAATATCACACTATTGTACAGTTTAGTGATGAAATTTAACCCCTGGTCCACATCCATTAACCCTTAAAGACCCAGTACTACTTATGTGACAATTCCCAAATGAATTTTTCTCTAGATTTAACCTTTCTTAAGTGATCTTTATCAACATTTATCATAATATAACCTCTCCATTTTGCATTTTTTCCCAGTGAAAATCTGCTATTTTCTACTATTTGATTCACTGATCATGTACTTTAAATCATGCTGAGATTACATTTGAGAGTTATTATACCAAAAACAGAGAACTTTTAAGAAAAAGTCACTTTTTCAGTAAGGTATTATCATTAAATGAACATAAACCAAGTGTTTCCATCTATTGTCACTGATTCAATTTTATGGGTTTTACTGGTCAATCAATTTTATGGAAGATGACGGTGTTTCCATGTTCATTACAGAGCCTCTAAACATTGAGATGGGTCAAATCTGATGACCATGAAAAGATGACGAACTGTATTTTATACCAATTATTTACATGTATTGATAGGATTAGTGGATCAAGAGTGATTTACCTTTTTACATCAGCAAATGATTTTGGTCACTGGTGGATATTTGGGTCTAATATTGGGTCTTGTAAATTATATATTCTCCATTACTGTGTTGCAAAATGGCACAAAAATTATTTTTAAATCTGTCCAAAATACCATTGTACTTTACAGTTAGTGAGTATATTTTTTATACTTGTCATTCTTTTGCAGTGTTTCTTGTGTTTTCCTGTAAAAAGGCAATGTTCCACATGAAACAGACTGTTGAAATGAAAAAAAAAAAAGGAGATTTCTCTGAATTTCAACATTGCTGGAAACATTTCATATAGTCCAAGGACACAATTCAACACATTTATAACATAGGACTACTTGTTTTTGGATATTTTATGCCAAAATGTTGCCTATTATAGCTATAACTGAGCACAGACATTGGTCCTCCTACATAACAGTCACAGATATACAGTACCCTTCCTACGTGGGCTTTCATTGTTATTCCTTCCTTTATTTGTGACTCAGTGCTCATCACTCGCCAGCCAAGTGTTAAATTTTGTGTTATAACGGTATGAAGATGATACAGATATACCTGACACAGCCAGGCCACCTGTGATGCGTGGACACCCAGAGGAACGGCTGGTGCTCTCTCAGAGTAGGGAGGAGGCGGTTTGTGTGTCGGAGGAAGGTCAATCCTTCAGACAAAGAGGAAAATGAAATGAGGAGATATTTTAGTTTTTCCAGAACAGATGGACACCTTAAACAGAAGGTTGTGGTATAAGGAAAAGGCAGGGTATAATTAGAAAAGCTGCGATGCTTTTGAGACAAATTCTTACTCCCATGGTATTGGATGTATAAATAACTTCATATTAATAATACAAGAAAGGCATCAGTCAAGTAATACTAATGACACCGCGCCTCATTTGACAGACTTTAGGATGTTTAACAACACGGATGTAAAGATGATCTACACACCTATCTTAGGTAAATCTGGAGTTTTCTGACAGCTGCTCTGAAATGGTTTCCTGTAGGAGTTCCTCTAAATGACAATAAGACACTGAAGTCCTTCATTTTCTCATTTGTTGAAATCCCACTCCACTACTAAAATGAAACCTGGAGACTGACCTCAGCCATTCATAAAGCGGTGTCATGACAGGCATCGATTTTCTGGCACTGTATATCACTTCACTTGCTGCTGAGCTTCTCTTTCATTCTCAGGATGAAAGCTGACTGTACGAGTTTACAGTCAGCGCTCTCTCAGTGACCTGCTGTCCCATGTTCGCATGTGAGGGACGAGGCCTGCCTCCGCCCTCCTGTCATCCCACGGGGACATCCAGCCACGGTCACACTTAAGATGCTAAGTTGGTCGTGGCAGTGTCCACAGAACAACTTAGCATCTGTGTCAGTGTGGAGACGCAGGGGAGTCGCAGATGCACTGTGTTTAGCATTTGTTCAACTATACATCCTGTTTGCCTCTGGTTCACTTAATCACTCACGTTGAAACTCACTCTTATGGCAGTTAATGTTTTTAAAACCCCCTGCAGATGGTGCTATTGTTAATGTTACAATAAACAGTTTTAAAGCTACTCTATTAATTAATAATGGATCAAATGACAGTGCTGTTCTGTGAAGCATTTTACTATTTTTCAGCTCATTGATTTGCTTTTCCAGCCTGTAATTTTAGTTTTTGTTTAGCTTTGTTTGTTTTTTTTTTTTGTCTGATATCATTTCCAGATGAAGCCAGCATTGTTTTCTTGCAGCGAAAAGCCTCCAAAAGCACATTCTACCTGCCAAACACCAAATTACATATAAAATTACAGTGACATGCTGATAAACACTGAGCAGCAGAAGAGCCAAAGAATTTTCTAAGGAGTGTGTGAAGCAAAAAAAGCAAAATAAGGATCAAATATTTGACTCAAAGCTTTGGCAAACTATTTTTTCCACATAAAAAATAAATTACAATATATTGCTTCAATCTATTACATTTCAGCAAGTCTGAGAGGAAACAAGATTTCTGCACCTCCTTTTGGCTCAACTTCCAGGTTCCTGAGACTCTGTTTTATGGCAGAAGATTTTGACCAAACACAGAAAAAATGTGGGTCTTTTTCTGTGACATTTTGTAAAAATGATGCAAAGTCATCCATTTTGTTTTGAGATTTCTGCCAAATATATGTTTAAATCAGTCAATTCACCAAAAGCATAACACCACTCTAATAATGTTTGTGTCTGTTTGCTGTTGTTTGATTATGTTTATGTATGATTATGTTTTTGTTTGTTATGAAGGTAACAAGTCTTAACCTTTATAACCATATACATACTGTAGCTCAACACTTTTTTTTTTTTTAGCTCTGTGCCAGTGCTGTAGACTGGCTGGAACCCTCCATTATTATTCTACAATAGTGGTCAATGTTATCATTTGTTTGAATGATGTTGATCACGCTGCAACAGTATTTACAACATCATGATGGAAGATAAATGATTTTGGTAGAGCATGTGTGCATAAGGAAGCACATTATCTAATAAAATGACTTAAACCCTGCAAAAAACATTGTGTCTTTGTCAAAACCTGCTACTTTCACAGTGTAGTTACAACTTATAGGTTGTTCTTTCAAGTGGTAATTTCAAAGTGATAATGCACAAATAGCGGAAGGAAGATGATAATCCTGCTACTGTGCAACAGAAATATATGCTCTTATTCCAAAAGGATACTTCCAGCGAGCTAGACAAGCACCAACCTGCAACCCTGCAGATAAAACTGACAGGTTCATAATAATGATTTGTATGTAAAGAGTACGGCTAATCAGCATTACTGGATACATTTGTGTTTCTGTGAGGATGTTAATAGTCAATGACAAAAGGTTTCATCAAAACAAACCCATCAGGTTTCATCCTTGTATGCTGGAGCACATAAAAGCTCCTGTTCAGCCCACTTAACATCTGTCACACACACATACAAGTACACACACCCACACACACAGATCATCGAATGCCAGTCACAGACTCTGGCAGTGTGTGACCCAGCTCTTTCTGTAAATAATTTAACCTCAAAGTTTATTCTTCTTTGCTCTAACATTAACATGAGTACCGGTGCACTATAGGAACAGACTGAATAAAATAGGACAAGGGCTCGCTGCCAAGACAGCAATTATCTGCCACCCTCAACCTTGTCCTGCAGCCTCCCTGCTCCAGGGTGTGCACCGCTGCAGCACTCTCCACAGGAGGAAGGAGCAACTCTGTGAACCCACCAGTGGGCTTCAGTGAACCTCACAAGGTATCATCATGTCATTAATTAACCAGCTGAGCATACACAACAGCATGAATTATTAGGCACACTTACACTTTATCAGTGAAAGCAGGCGGCGGGGCCTTCCGAGCAGTGATGATCACAATAATGAAGACGGTGATGAGGAAGAGGGCGAGGACCGCACCCATCACAGCTCCGGCCACAGCGATAGAGTTTGACCTTTCTGCCCGAGACTGGTCTGAGACAGAGTGGAGGGAGACAGTTAATGCAACACAAACACAGTACAGTCAGCATGAGACAGGAAGGGACAGGAAGACACTTTAACTTTAAGTCCCAGAATTTGATTTACATCTGTATTAACATATGGATTATATAGAATATAGGCTAAAAACAAAATGATGTAACCCGTGAACGTCATCAAATCACACAGACACTATTGAAGTCCTGCCACTAGAGGCAAGAACAATAACTATGTGTAGTTTAAAGGCATAGTACACAGGATCTGCACATTCATACATGTTTTCATTAGTGTAGTTTCACTTGGAAATAAGGTGATTGGAATGAGCACTGAAAATCCTCTATTTACACAGTGTTCACTCCATCAGTCTATTGAGTCAGCATGATCAGGGAGAACAGTGTTATGTGAATGCGTGAAAATAGGTCTAAATTAAACATCAACATGCTAATATCATATTCTTCATGATTCACTTCATTCTTTTCAACGAGATTTACAATGAGGTCTCATGTTTGAGAGTTTATTGTTGAAATAACTCAAACAGAGCCCATTGTTTCCTAATCTGTAAATAGATAGAACAGTATTAATGTCATTTCTCCAACTTGGTTCAATTTTTACTTGGGTGACTTTGGGTTTGGAAAATCAATCCAAATCTGTAAACCCCGTGCACTTCTCCCAATAGAATGAGTGCGACAGTATCTTCCTCCAGTCTAAAGTGGTGTTGCAGTGCATAAACCCATGTGGCATTAATAGCGGAAATGACTCTCCACTGAAGCATCTTATTTCTCTGAACTGTCTTTGTGAGAGATTCATATCTACTGAGTGGGTGGGTCCTTCCCCACGCAGTCGGCCATGTTTGTGTGGTAGCATCAAATGGACAAACTGAATGCTCTAGTGAGGGTGTTTGTGCTTTTAGCAGCTACTGGAGCAGCAGTGGGAGTGTTCTGTGTAATCCTGCAACCTCAACACCATAGACAGTATGTAAAGATGGATATGACAACTCGCTAAAAGTGAAGCCAAAACAGGTAAGGTCAGAAACCCCACCACTTCCTCCTTAGTCAGTCAGACTTAAGCCAAACCAAAAATGGGAACTTCCAGTACATTTTTCCTCATAACTGTACATACTGTATATCCAACTGTATCTACGTTCATCATTAGGTAACACTAAGTCTTATACAATTGACCCCCTGCCCCTTAGTTACTGTTGCTATATTGGTCACGCTTTGGCACTCGGCATGTCACTCTATTGTTTTTTTTTTTTTTTAATGATATTCCAGAGAAAACAAATGGAAAATTCTAGTATCAGTTATTAAATAACATAGATGGACATATAAAGAGGAGCCACCTTCATAATATAGTGATCATTTTATCAACAAAAACTGTAACTAAACTAATATCAGTTTTATGTTATGTTTAGTAAACAGTTGTCAGCAAACATTGATTTTATTTTTTTACAAGTTATTCATAGGTTACTCATAAAAATGCCCTTAAATTGACCATTTCAACCTTAGTGTGTTATTTGAGGATAATAAGACTATTACTTTTGTGAAATTTAAAAACATTTTTTAAAATTATTTTATAGAAAATCAATGTTATGAAGTTACCATATTTGGTTCCTTACCCATAAGTGGCAAACAAATCAAAGAAGTAAGTATTAAAAAAATGCAACACATGTAAGGTGAAGGGACATGCATTTTAGAATATAGAACATGACTTTTATAACATTATCAACATAAATACTGATCCAGACACCTGTCAACAGCCACATGATCCCTTTGTGTATAATCCATGTGTTATTTTATTTATTGATTGTAGAAAGCAGACTGGATAGAGATGGTGGAGTAACGTGGACAGTGAAGGCGTAAAGGCTGTCCATCACACGCATGAGCAGAGTGATTGGTGATGATTCTAGAGAGATAATCTGTAACAGGGAAATAAAAACCTTTAGCATTCATCAAAACTAGAAAAGCACTCAGAGAGCGCAAACCTCCGCCAAGCAGCACAGTTCCCCCACATATTGTGACTGACACCC
>JAPSES010000044.1:15636177-15667451 GCA_029822895.1 Maxillicosta whitleyi | reverse complement strand
CTTGTCTCAGAGCGAACATTTCCTGAAAATTTCATTAGTTTTGGTCAATAATTAACCCAGATACTGAGAAACAAAATATTTGGCCCCATTGACCCCAATGTTAATGGAAATTTCAAAGTGATCCAGAATCCAGGATTTCTTCCGGATCACCCTCAAAAGTTAATCATTTCTTCCTTGTGCCGTTGCCAACAAACCCTGAAAACTTCATCAAAATCTGCCGATAACTTTTTGAGTTATGTTGCTAATAATCAGACAAACAGACAGACGGACAGAAAAATAAACGCTGGCAAAAACATAAACTCCTTGGTGGAGGTAGTAACATGGATTGGATTGGATTTGAATATCATTACTTACATTAGTATCATTACTTCACAGTACCTAACAAAGCAGGTGGACCTACCAGACCATAGACCACATTAGACCTGAGATTAATGCCTCACTCTAACTGTTGCTGTCTTATAATGAACACGTCAATCACAAAAAAAATGATCACTTGCCCAAAATGGTTCTGAATAACTACTGTACACTGCAAAAAACCCCTGAGTAAGATTAATTCCAGACATGTTTGCAAACAACCGTTTGCCAAGATAGTTAACATCAGTCACATTGTCTTTCCTTAAAGCAACAGAGGTAGTTTTTATTGATATTCATGAAGGCCAGTGGTTTAGAAATAAATATTGCAGTCCTTTCTGTCAACATCTCTCCAGTATTTCAGAACCATTACTACAGATATTTGATAGTTTCCTCAAGGACATCTGATCTATTGGAAACATTTAGTTACTAATGTCATAAACAATGGAAAAATCCCTTCTCATATTTTCAGACATCTGTATGTAACAAAAATATGGTCTTTATTTGTCTTTTAGCTTCATAAGAGAAAAATTAGAGCACTCTCTTCTGAAGCTACACCAGTTCTATCATAGATAATATAAACACTCATAGAAATGCCCTTAAGTGTCCTTATGGGCAAACTGAGGTACATTCTATTAAATGATGACTTTAACTGGGATAAAAAAAATAAAAAAAAACAGTAGTATAATGTTTCTAGTGAGTAAATACAGCATATAAAGGCACATTTCACACACTGCTTCAGCCTACACTTGTTCTGAAAGCTTGATAGAACAACTGTCCCATGCCTAGTTACGGTTGCTAATGTAGGATTGGACAGGGAGGAGCTTGAGAAAGAGTGACTTCACCTTTAAGTATTTATTAAGTATTGTGTGATTATGTCTAGATCATCATCTACAGAGATGACACTTCTGCAGAAAATCAGAGTTCAGACAGTTTTGGTATTTTTGCAGCTCTAGGTACAAAATGAACACTTTTTTTTCCCACAAACTTTAAAATTGGCAACATGTATCTTGCAGGGTACATGTCGTCCCTAATCCGCCCAATGGTACAAACTGCTCTGACATTTATTATCTTTTCTCAAGATCTATTTTTTTTTTTTTTACACTCCAGAGAAAAGCAAACGAGTCCAAAGCAGGTCAAACTTTGCACGGAGGGGGATGGAGGGAGGCAGATCCCTCCAGAGTTTGACAGTTTCTCACTCTGCATCATTTATTTTATATTTTCACTCCCCCTCCATCCATCTATGTCTGGATATTATCGTTCCTCTGTGTTTTTGGGTGTGTGCAGTTTAAGATGCAGTAGTAAAGTCTGATGAATTAGCATTGTTAGACCATATGCTTGTATTTGCGCCATGTCGTCCACTGAGGGGATTAGGATTAATCGTGATTAAGATGCATTAAACTCACAGAACAGCAAGCTTTGGCCAATCAGCAGTAATGTGTTAAACTGTGATTGTGGGCCACAGAAGGAACTGGAGGACAAAAGGTGACAGAAGGAAAAAAAAAAAAGAAAAAAAAAGCCAAGTGTGACATGTTCAATTCCAGTTGATTTAGCTGTTGAGGTGGAGAAAAAAAATCAATAATGTGCTGAGATGAGAATCCTAAATAACAGTTCAATTATGATGCAGATTGAACGAGCTGGGACTTTAAAACCACTCCCCTAAAAGCCACTTCTTTCTCTTTTTCCCTAGTCATGTTGTCCTCTAACAGTTAATAATTGCCTTTGATGAACTGAACTATGACAAGAGTCTCTTCAGTTGATTAAGATGCCTTTACAAATGCATTTTCTCAAGCTGCCCACTTCAGTCCTTGATACTCTGCATTTTTATTCTCACGCATACTGTGACAAAAGAGCAAAAACAGCTTCAAAACTCATTTTTATTTTATATTATTTGACCGTCTCACTGTATATTTTGATCGTTTATTTCTATCAGAACTGAACATTTTTGTATAAGAGGCACATTTTAAGCATCAGTCTTCAGGCGCTTCCTTTTTTTATTTATATAAAACAATACAAACTGTTTCTGCGTGCATATTTGGACAGTTTCTTGCATTTTCGGAGTTCCTCAGTTCACAAAAATCACCCATTCTGATGGGTTTTGGATTAGTGGAGTTAGTGTTGGATCAACTGTCCCCACACTGGGATCTGGCTCCTGTGCCAGGCTCTTGCTTTATCTCGCATGCCGCCCCTACTTCAGCACTTTATCACACACCCATCGTCACTGTGCAGCCGATAAAGTGCATGCTGATGTTCGCTCAGGTCAGCACAGATGACCGCATCATCATGAATTAAACACAGCACACCTCAGTAGCCCGAGCAGAAAGACAACCCCCCACTTCTAAAACTTCTACAGCAGGGTCAAAGGTCATACTACTGCCCAGACAACAGGCCTGCCCCCAGGGAGCAGATGTTGGTGTACTAACAAAAAGGGGGGAGGGTGATTAGACAGTATGGGTGAGTATTTTCCTTTCAGACGTTGGTGGTTTTAGTTCAGTGATGAGACAACTTGATCCCACTTCTACTAGGGAGTTGGTTATCAAAGTCTCCCTCATTCAGCCATCATCCTTCTGTGCTGCTTCAGATATTTGCTCACTCCTTTGTGTGTTGTGAAAAGTATCCTTGGAAACTGTTGTGTTGCAAGCAAATAGAAAATTCACTGATCTTCACCATGAGTCTTTCAAACAAATTCAAGCATCGCCGGCTGACGTCATCACTGCTACTGAGTTCATCACTTCACATTCGTTAGCTGCGCCATATATGGATTGTTATATAGCTTGACATCACAAATAACAAAAACACCCCAAGGGACTAATTCTCACGTATAATGAGAGAGAGAGAGAGAGAGAGAGAGAGAGAGAGAGAGAGAGAGAAAGAAGAAACAGTAAAGTAACTTCAAAGTACTGTCATGGGGGATTCAGGTTACTTACAGTCATATGCACTGACCTAATTGGCAAATAAGAGGTGGAGCAAAATCAAACACAAAAATCAATCAAAATAGTGATGGAAATGTCACCATAAATGAATGGAGTCTGTAAATCTAGACACAGAACCTTGTAAAAGATCAATTTTTTTTTCTTATGGCTTTGGTGAACTGCACAAAAGATGTAAAGGAACCAGTTGCAGTTTTGCTATAGGGGCCATAGACAAAGTCCCAACGGACCCCCCAAGCAGTGTGTACTGACACCAACCAGAAATGTAGTGAGATAAAAAAAAAAAAAAAAAAAAATAGCCTTTAACCTACTGAAAAAAAACACTAGATTCATACATTGGCAAATAACTCAATACAGATCCAATATGAATATACATATGTCTAAATATGTACACTAACCCCACTCCACAAATGGTCCTCTTTGAGATGCCGTTATAGATTATCGGAGTCGGAGTGATTTCCAGTTGCAGTTTGAGACATTGCCATCATTGCCAAGATTTTAGTTAGTAATATTCAATTTAAAGGTGCACTGTGGGATATTTGTGCAGGCTTGTGTACCTATGTTGGAGTCTGTTTTGTGCTGAGGTACTGTCAGCTGCAGGGTTCATACACATTTTTCAAGGTCAATTTCAAGCAATTTTAAGGGTCATTTTCATGTGTTTTCCCAACACAGCACCTTAAAAAATACATATCTACAAGAATACATATATGCATGATTTATTTATTTATGTTTACTTTTTATCACAATGATGTACATTGTTTTATGCTACAAACATCTAAAATTAGGTTTCATAATGGCAAAAAGTTTAGAAATTAAAGGAGAACACAAAGCTAGTTGGTGTTTTTCAGACACACTGACATCAAGACAAAGATTAAGCATAAAGTTTTATTTTTCAAAATGTGTCACCTTTCCATAAGAAGCTTGGGTTAAAATTGCAAGTACTTTCAAGCACTTAAAACTAAAATTCAAGCACTTTCAAGGACTTAAGATAAAATTCATACACTTGTCATACCTTGAAAACAGCATTTTCAAGGGTTTAAAGCACCAGTATGAAGAAGAAACGGGGCAAGTTAATATCCACAGACGTCCAGGTGCCAGAACAAAACACAGACTCCAACATAAACTTCAAATTAAAGTAGAGAACATTTAATTCCATATTTTTTTTCTCAGAAATGGAATATAGTCATTTGGTGATTTAAATATCTAATGCCAACATATGTGACTAGCTTTTCCCCAACGCTGTATGCATGTTAAGACTGAGCATGCCCCGTCTCAAGGTCAGAGTGTCGACTACTGCTGCGACTGTGATGAGAAGACAGGGAGGTCAGAAGAAATCAAGACTTCTGGGGGAAGTGTGTGTTGAGGACCTGGTGTCCACAGGGCTGAACAATTTCAAGGTCACATCAGTGTGACATTTCCTTAGTGAGGAGAGATCTTTATTGCAGCAGGATGCGATGGTCCAATCTATTTTACAGTAATTCCAGGAGCTAATTCTTTCATTTTGCTTTGCCTTTCACAGCAGCACAGTTAACCTCTCGGCTTCACGCAGCTCCTCTTCCCCTCTCCCTCCGCTTTCTGTGGCCAGGTAGAACTCGCAGGAAGACAGCCTCCCATCAGCGGATCCAGATGAGCTTGTTGCCATGGGGACAGTCAATGGGCTGGAGAGTGGGGACTTTGGGCCAGACATAAACACTCAGCGTTTAATTTTACCAGCTGGTAGTCAGTGGGAGAAAGACACAGGGGGTGGAGGGGATCACAAAGGAGATGAGCTGTAGGGGAGAGCAAGGGCTTTTCTATCTTGTAACAAAGCAAAGTAGGACCAGTGAGGAGGGCAGGCAGGAAGCAGAGGGGGAGGGAGGGTGTTGGATCTCCCCTGGGTATAAAAATACCAGAGGAGAAGAACGGCTCAATGTTCCAGATTTCACCATAAAACCCAATAAGCTATGCATTAACATGCTAAAGCATGCTTAAAAATCAGAGTAATGAAGATAAGGTGGTGCGAGGAAACACGATTTTGGATTACATCATGTGCGGCGTCCCACATGTGCGCGCCGGATTGGGGTGGGGGACGGCTTTTGCAGCATTATGCGTTCGGGAGCTGGAGATGATGTCATTTATAGAAGCACAAAGAAGAGACTGAGCAACGTGAGTAATGGCAAGCTCACAAACCTCCAGAGAAAACAATTCACAGGTGCTAAGGTGCTTTATTGAACTAAAGTATCTCAAAAAGGATTGACAAAATAATGCTCCACTGTTGTCACTGACATTAATTTTTTTTTTCCTTTCAGAAACTTACACTTCATCTGTATATACTGCACAAAAACAAACGAAAGGTGCTTTTCAAGACAATGTGAGTCAATTCTTTTAAACAGTGATTCTACAGAAAACAAAAAACCCCTGACAGTCTACAATCTGGCAGTAATGCCTGTGGAGATCTAAGTCATACTACATCAAAATTTTATTCAAGCTTTGTCTTTTTTCATGTGTGTAAATGCCTGTAGATTTGCAAATATATTGTCACTGACCATCATGGGCAGCTATGGCACTACAGAGTCCGTACACAGTAATGCAGTGAAGTCAAAAATTAGAAAAAAAAAAAAGGCAACAAATAAATCTCACAGAGAATCAAAACAGGTGAAAACAAATAAAAACCTAAACTAAAAAAAAAAAAAAAAAATCCTATATTCTTCTATGTATCTAAGGCACTAGTTGTATTTCTCAACCCAAAGTGAAGGACGTTTCTCAAGGTAAAGATATCGATGACTGATCTCTATACAAAATGTCACAGCACAAAAGAACTTCATTAATCCAGGTGAAGGACTGCAAACTGATAAGTCAAGCAAAAATAGTACATTGATTAGTGGAATTTCCGTCTTAGTGCATAGAAGCAAAAAAAGGGATTAGAGTTGACGGCTACTTCCTGTTACTCTCTGCATCTGTGTGAAAGTGATCAGAAAAGCAGAATTAATTAACACTTAAAGCCTTACTTTTAGGCTTCGTAGTTCAGAAATAACCTACCACTCAGAGTGACTTTAATCTGCTGAAACATGATAAAGACACATTTTCCCCTTTCACCTGTAGGTACACAGAGAGCTTAGACTTTTATGTCCAGATTTACAGATTTCTGTGTAGGTTCTGTTGGATAATCCACAGCCCACAATGTAAACAGGTTTTAACTGGAAAATTTTACCAGTAATGCATACACAACTCCTGAGTGCGCTCTGTGTATTATTATGAGGACAATATTTTCTGCCAAAGATAAAACTGATGTGTTTATGCAACTTGTTTTTGTTTCCGTCTCAGTTGCTGACTGTTGGCAGGAGCAACTCAACAAAAAAAAGTGACACCACATATTTCTTTGCACCAGTCAGAGTTAGATATGAAGCTTAGGTTTACTCTTCTTTCTTCTAAACTCATGAATACAAGTGCTACAGAAAAGCACCTATGGTTATTTATTACACCTTTATTTGAAGCCGTGACATTAGCAGCTCCTTCACTGTGTTTTGTTTTGTTCTGCTTGTTTGACAGGTGCAACTTGTGGTGATGTTATGGTTACTTTCAGGTCTAATCAGCATGGGTCTATAACTGATAACACCCAGCTTTTAAAAACACACATTTCAGAGGTTTCAGGTGTAGTTTTTCAAAGCTGTAAGCACCAAAAAACAGTGGTAAATAACAAATTAATGCTTGCAGTATATCCAAAACTGTCCGCTACGAGTGGTAACTGATCGAGAAAGTCTCTGTCTGTAAAGATAAGTTCTTCTGAATGACAGTATTCTATATATTCTACAAATGCAAGTTATAGTGGCACATCATCAAATCTCACCATGAGAACTGCAGCTTATCAATTTCAAAACCCAAAAAGAAATAAGTAGCAAGACTTAATAACAATGAGACCCTTTTTTTGACGACTTTGATATTAAACTGGCCTAAAGCATCTTTTAATTTCTATTTCGGTTTACAAAACCCTGTATACAACAGTGATACGCATTAAGATAAGCTAGTTTTCAGTCGTTACCTAGTCAGTAATACCTATGTGAGACACTGTCATCTTAATATTTCTACATACAAGCTAAACAAATATTTGGCATCTTTCAGCTAATACTGTATATGTGACCATAGTACTAATGTTGGCATGTATTCACAAACACTAAAGTACATGAAAGGAACTGTCAGATCACCTTAGAATCTGGTAAATAGGTCCAAATGCCAACATACTTATGTTTTTTTTTTTTTGTGAGTTTCTATTCTCATAAAAAAGAGGATTATCTTGAAATCTATCCGATTTATTTCCGTTTAACTGATAAACTACCACGGCTCAGTGGTCAAATGAAGCCGATTTGTAAAGCACTTCATCTTTAGTGTGATCACAGTACTTGGTGTGCTCCTACCGCCTAAAGTGTCTGGCAACAAACGACTATAGTTGTGTAGCCTGAAATTATCTTCAGAAAACAAAAAGTTGACTGAATAAATTATCTTGCACCTATTGAAATGATAAACCTGATCAGTGCAACACAATTATGGTGTCCTTTCTGGCAAGTAAGTACAATAATGTGCATAAAAAAATCCTGATCTGCCTACATCCAGTAGATTTTGTGTGGCATTATTAGAAGTAATCAGAAAATGCAGAGGTTTTTTTTGAAAAGATTCTACATATTTTAGTAATGACAGAAGAGAGGCAATTATATCTGGTAGAACATGATGACTCTTCAATGCTTTCTTTGTGTAATTAAATACTTTTGACAAAGAGGCCAGCATATGGTAGCTGCCATACTGTAACCTGCTTTGAACAATGCCCCTGCTGATGGCCCTCCAACTTCCAAGAGCCGTGGTTCAGTACAAGTGTGCAAATTCTCAGACACATCCATTATCATCCAGCAGCACACAGAACAGTGTGAATGTGACTGAACTGAGGATGACAACTGACAATAACAATAAAGAACAAACATCTAAAAGGTTAAATGCATGTAATGGCATCAGATTATTTAGACTTGCTCTGAATGGTATATATTTTTTTAATATATATAAAATCAAGGTTTGAGTGTACAGCAGACCCAGCTTGTTGGTTACAGTGGGTAATGCCTCATTCATGCAGGGCGCCTGCTCACCCTCTGTACCCCCCCCCCCCCCTGTGGGAATACAAGACATGCTAATGCCAAGGACATACAGTAGAAATGTTCAAGTTTCCACTCTGGGCCATCATTTCTAAAGGGCATCACTGATCTTGTCTGCAAACTTCCAATTTTATGTTAATTCTAATGAAGGTTACACATTTAGTCCAACCAATTGTTTAATGATGTGGTTGTATATAAAAGGTAACACAAGGCAAGACATATATTATATGCCCATTACCAGGTGGGGTTCTGACTGCTCAGCACTACAAACCCTTTTTTAAATTAACAAATGATGCCTCTGCAGAATCCCTCTGAGTAATGGGAAGAGGGTGTGAAAATCCAGATTTCTCGATTTTTAGGGTTTTGTTCCACTGTTGGAAGGTGATAAATATACCCAAACCAAATCAAAGACCAAGAGTCTTTCAAAACAAATTAGTGTAAACAATATCAACAAATGCAAATGAGCAAGTGTCAAATAATCTGATACGGCTGAATCACATAAATAAATTTTCTTCTATAATAACCACATGTGATTTCAAAGCCTGTAGGGCTTCCACTCAGTTCAAAGACATTAATGTTAAATAAATTGGCAGTCCTCTTGAGTATGAAATAAGGCAGAGACAGCACATACATCATGCCTCTACACACAAACTAGTGGCATGTCCACTATTGTAGACATTTAAAAGTTGACTTTTAAAGTGGCTACGCAGTTCAGTCTGTCCACATTATGAACAAAATATGTCAAATGTCAACCAGGACACTTGAACAACATGAACAAAACTACAGAAATGAGATTAGTCAAAGTGTGCACATACAGAAAAGAAATAATGTGTTTTTTTCCAGATTTACTAAATGAAATCCTCTGATTTCTGTTGTATCTCTGCTCCAGCAGGACTTGGAACTGAAGCTTGTCAAACGTACCACTCCCTACGAGAGATGACTGAGCCATCTGTGTGAGCGACGTAGTCACCATCAGGTCCACTATCGTAACAGTCATCTGACATGTAGGGGGAGCTGTTTTCCTTCGGCTTCCCTGAATTAGGGTACCGGCCACATCTAGCCTGTCGTGAGCTAGAATACTGCAGGTGCTCATGATGCTGATTCTGCTGATGCTGATTACTCTCCCTCATTGCCCTGGTGTAGCCATTAGATGGGTAGTCTTCTCCGTTATAGTTGCTATGGTGACGGCGGTCACGCTCATGTTTAAGCTCACGGGCCCCCCACTCCTCCCGATCATGGTCCTGATGGTAGGTGCTGCTGCCAGCTTTAGTTGGGTGGAGCTCATGCTGAGTGGGAGCCTTCTGAAGGTCGTTAGGGCCCAGGTACTGCTTGGTGTAGTAGTTTCCATGGAAGGTCTGCTGTTTCCGGAGGTAACACACGCCAACCAGAGACAGCACCAGTAGCAGGAACAAGGCCCCCCCTACAGCCCCACCCACTATGGAACCAACATTACTTGCAGGAATGGCTTGAAGTGTAGGGGAGCTGAGAAGGACATGGCCCTTTTCATCCACTAATGTGGAGGAGGCAGAGCCAGTTAGGACAGGAGCAGTAATGGTGGAGGGCATGGCGGGAGGATCTAATGAGGGAAGGAAGGAGGGAAAGGAGTAGAGGGGTGGACGAGAGAGATGAACAGACAGAAAAGCAAAGTATGTCAACTATATCAGCATTTTACTAGGCTGGGACAAAAACATTAACTAAACTATGACATATACTACACTGGAGTGCACTTGCACCACAGCAGCCTCAGGTTTGCACGACCAGCTCAGCAGTTAAACTTTACATTATCATTGAGTGCAAGCTAGGATTACTGAAAAACGATTAGTAAGTAAAACATGAAAATCTAAGATTTGGTATTGGCTGAAAAGATGGGATTAGATGATGGAACAATGAAAATGTTTGTTACAAGTGGTGTAGTACATACATCTATGATAAAGTGCAATATTTAAAAACAAGGTTTCCATCTTTTTTTTCCTCTCATATCTGAACTGTTGCACAGTTAAATGCACTTGTCAGAATAACACAGATCCATAAAGAGATTCAAAAAAGTATTCATTAGCCCTTCGTTTTCTTATATTTTACACTTTAACTGTATTCTTTAAAATTTGACACTCATTGTAGTTTTTGGTTCAATAATGTATCAGGCTTTACAGCAGTGTTTTTAAACAGTGATTTACAGCCTTTTTAATTTCAATGAAATACCTTAAAAGTGTATATATATTCAAGGCTAAGCAGAAGCAAACCAAAGGCATCTGGGTAAAGCATGCAGGGTACAAGGAACATAAGCATAAAAGAACCTGGATGAATGGATTTCAGTGACATAGGATTTGCTGTCAAAGACAATGCTGTGACATAGTCTCTTTCATTTTTGTACTTAATTTAATGTCAGCAGTAAGTTTGGAGGCTTATTACAATGCTTCTGTGAAGGCCAACGTAAATAAATAAATAAATATTCAATGTTTTTATTGCAAAAGTCTCAATAACTTGATGATGGGATTTTAGAGACAAAGAGTAAAAGATGCAAAAGTTCACCCGTTTTAGTTTTTTGTATACAAGTTAATTTCTTATTAAAAGCATAACTTTATTATACACTTAAATTAAGAGTGTAACCAAATTGTGTTGACTATTAGATAATTAAATTTTATTAGCATTTACACCATGTTGCAAGTATGATGACGCACTATCACTATTAGAACATCGAACTTGAACTGGATCGGGAGTTATGCCCACAAAACAGAAAACCCAAACGCCCTAATCAGAAGGAGCAAAAGCACTGGAAAGAATCTGAGTCTAAAAGCTTTAATGGGGCTGCAATTGCTCTGCCACTTCAAACTGAATGCCAGGCCAGATGTGAGGTAAAGATTCACATCCGAGAGATGAGAAACATGAACCCAAAGGAGTGCCGTCCAAGTGTAGGAGTGTACAGCTCCATGCAGAGGAGGTGAAATGACATACATGAAGACAACCACATCAACACACATAACGAAGGGTACACCAACATGCGCAAAGTTGCACACACCAGTACAGGTCCTCTCAAAGGAAAATGAAATATGGATGATAAATAATAAATAAGAGTTGAAAAGAACTACTTAATGTTTTATGAATCTGGGACATCATCTCACAGTCAGGCTGCAGGCTTTTGCCTCTTACTGCATGACACATGCAGAAATAAAAGAAACACAGAAAGGAAGTGAAAGAGATGTAAAAGAAAATCACATCATAAGCAAAACTTCATTCAGAAAGAGAGCTTCCACAGACCAGACTGATTTTGTGAAATCACAGAAACATGCACATAATATACAACAGAGACACAACAGACTATATGCCAAGCCATGAGAGCAGCGAGCAGAGGCAGTGCATTGTGGTCTACAAAGGCCTTAAACATTTGCAGCTGTCTGGCCCAGAAACACCCCCTTCTGAACATCTGGAGATCCAATATTAATCAAGGCTAATCAGCCTTTAATTAAAGCTAAGGGTCAAAATGATCAGTGCCAAAAGACTAAACTATTTACAACACTTATATCATAAACATAAACCTAAGAGTTGAATGACAGACTGTCAGAGTGCACAGAATGGGCCAGAGTGATAGAGTCACATTTCAGCTTGAAGGACAATGTCACAGGCAGTGATACCCTCTATGACGTCCATGCACACACAGAGCTTCCTAAGGGAAGAGAACGCAATAGGAGTCAGCTGTGTTCTGGTGTGTAAACCCAGCTCACCTTGTATGAGAATCCGCACATCCCGACTGCGGAGGTTGATGTCATTGGCAACCTCACACCTGTAAACTCCAGAGTCATTCCGCTGGAGGGGACGCAGGAAGAGCAAAGTGCTGTTCATTATTTCCACCCCTTCTGGCATTTCACTGTCTAATCTAGGATACACAAAAGACACAAACACACTTAAGCACTAGAGAAAATCTGGAAGTATAAGTGTATTATGTAAAATGTATAACAAATAATTACTTGAATTGACAACTTAACTGAAGGTTATGAATAAGTAATAAGTAAAACTTGTGCCTAAATTATTTCTGCAACTACTTATGAAAGTGATTGCCCCACAAATCTTTACCAATATAGATGTATTTCACCCCCACAACTCATAGTGGGAGATGCAGACTTCTCCATAATTAAATCCTGCATGTACTATTTGTTACTTGTGCAGAAGGAAAGTTGATATCCTTAGAAATTTAAGAGGCAATTTTTAGCTCATGTTTATATTTGGCTGGTGGTGATTGTGTAGAGTTTTCAACCAGGGGCTTGTTCATCTTACTAAAGGAGATTTAGAACTTTTGCTAGTCATGCCATTTGTTCCATCACAGAAAAAAAAGAAGGTCTGTTAAACATCGATACACACCTGATCCATCTGAAGTGATGAGCAGGTGGATTTGCATTGGCTTTACAAGTCATTTGAACGTTTTCTCGTCCAATGTACCAGTCTCCATCATACCCAACAACTGATATATCAGGAGCAACTACAGAGAAAAGATAGACAAGTTATAAAGATCACTATAATAATGCAGAAATCTAGTATATGCCTCCCCAAAACAATGCCATGTTACCACAATATACCATCACAAACTCGTAAGTTGTTGTGGTTATTTCTGTTTTGATGCAGTACTGATAATCCTGTTGTAACTGTTGCCCATTAGCAAACACATGAAAGGGAATTGTTTGTCTAGTGTATGTGCAACTCTGGAGTCTGCTGCTGGCAATAGCCTAGAGACATGAGCCTGCTTTTATGCTCTACAGTCACAAAAATGTATGTGCAAAAAGGACAAATCGTGGAATGGATAGAAAACTGTTGAGGAGTTCCAAACCTCCAGACCATTCCTCAACAGCGTTTGCTTCATTTAATTGTCGTTGAGCTTATAATTTAAATAATGACGCAATAAGAATAAAATGCCTCATGTAACCAACTCGGTCGTTAAGAGTTTGAGCCTTTGTGGCATGGCATGAAGGAATTTCCATCCAATTCAGAGAGTGGAGTGAATATATGATCATCTGTTTAATAGGAAAATATTAGCCATTTAAGACTTCTTAATGTGCTCTGTCTGTGCATGTTTGATATATGTTGGAGTGCAATAAAGTGGCAAGAGGTTTCTGGGAAGGACAGAAACAATGCAGTAACAAAAAATTCAACATAATGTGCAGCATGCTTTTAATCCCCCTCACCCAAATATAGTGCAAGATTCTGTTGAAAGTTACTGCCCTACAATTTAGATTAGATTATCTTTGTGTAAAATTTATTACATACATATTTATATGTGAAAATATTAAGCACAAGGCACAAGGACATTTGACCTTGGAAAAAGTAGGTCAAGGTCCTGTATTTTCAATAGGTTTCTGTTCCTGCCAAGATGTATCCACGGAGTCTAAATTTGGTGCAAATATCTTAATGTATTCTTCAGATAATGCAATTATGTGGTTGAATGGACAGGTAGACAGACAGGCAGATGACACAACGATTACAATATCCCTCAGCTGAGGGGTAAAACATGGTCTAATGTTGATAAAATCTTTTGACCCAACAGAATATGAGGACTGCTAAATACTATAATGGTCAAAAGGACTAAAACAAGTTGTTCAAAATGAATGAAAAAAGTCAAAATTCATTGGATTACTTCCGTCCATGTAAATAGTTACGCAACATTACCCATTTACTGCCTGTCTTTTTTTTTTTTTTTTCAAATTTTGTCAGATTCAAGTTAAATGCAAACATGGAATGTCTTACCTGTAAGACTAGAGGTACAACATGTACTAAAAAACATGAAATAGTAATGGACTAAACAAACTTCAACAGTGACAAGACTGAGACACCCACACTGCACGTTGAGTTGGTAGGGGATCCTGAAGTCATTCTGCAGAGCCGGGTGACGGACAACACAGGTAAGTGTGTGTCCCTGGACATGGCGTGTTGGCTGCCAGAGGTAACGCACTTGAGTACTGGTGGTGCCGTTGGCTTCATCGAATAACTGAACTTCTGACTGGCCAAAAAGGTTGGACTCCCAGGACACTTCCGCAGGAGGACGGGCTCGCTCTGCAATGCATGTAGCCACCACCGTTTCATTCCCACCGTCAATCAGGGGAGTTGAACCCGCAGAAACATAGATCTTGGGCTCCACTTTATTTAGGAAAAAGAACAAAAGGAGAACAAATACCTTAGATATTACAATTCATACAACAAATGCCAGTTTTCCTTTCCTGCATGTTTATACCATTCCATTGTAGCCTGTCAGTGTTTCTAGCTGCCACTTTGATTTCATACTTAAAAGCAACATGCCAGAAATGGTACCTACTCACAAACTTTTCACTTTGGTATTGTATAATTTATTTGAGTACTATTCTCCAGTCTTTCAATATGCAACATACAACTGACAATCAGGTAATTATCAGGTGTTAAATACAGAATTTAATTATGTTTGACCCAAATCCTTGTGTAAAGGAACAATACAATGAGCTTGACATGTTGCATATAAAACTGCACCCACAGCTGTAGGCATATAATCTATTAATACTTACCGAGTACACTGACAGTAGTGGAGGCCTGAGTGTTTCCCAGAGGAAATGTGGCAACCTTACAGGTATAGACCCCGACATCAGCAAAGCCCACGTTTTCAAGTACGATGGTTGCATCATGGGAGGAGGGTGAGCGAAAATACAGGCGATGGCCAAACTCTGGAGGGATTGAGATGCCAAACCTGGGGTTGTAGACAGCCACTGTGACAGAGCCTGAAGGCAGACGACGCTCCCACGAACTCTGAGTAAGAGTGAGGTTTGTGCCCACCTCCACTTTGCACTCCAGTGTTACATTCTTCCCTAGTACAGCACTCACCCGCTGAGGCACGACTACCTGACTGCTCCAAACACCTGCCAAAGAAAACACAAACACATTGTTTAACTGAAACAAACATTAATTTGACAAAGGCTTTGCCCATAAATTGGCCAGCAGAGGCATCGTACACACTGCAATTCTGAATGAGAACGAGGATAAGAGATTTGTAAGCACTTTTTTATGCTTCTATAATGACTGAAACTTTAACATACTTACCATTATGATTATTAATCTTCTTTACCTAGTGAAGTGTCAGCTCATTGTTATAAGATTCACCCATCCCATCCATAAGTACAACACAATGCTATAACAAGTAATGACAAACAGCCAGCGGACTAAAACAAAACCCCATTGTAGCAACTACCCATTTACCTTAGATAGTAAACTATCTACCTCTCTCAAATCTATTGAATGAATTTCAATTTTCCTTGTTTGAAAGAGGGCTGATGCTGTTCTAACCATTTCAGCAACAAGTTATGTTGGACCAGAACAAGCAGGGTGCTATGTGTGCCCATACTGGATACATATCTGGTTCTATGAGTAGGCTACAAGTCCTAAATATTGGAAGAAACCAATAGCACAGGAAAACAGGTGTATGAACTATGGGTGTATGACATAATTATCAAGACATGACACAGAACACAACACAACTACAAACAATAGAATAACAGTGATCATAAATAGCTTGAATGGGTGTAACACTATTGTAAAATAGATATGGATGATTTGGCTTTATTAATCTAGATGGTGTAAAGGCAAGGTTTAACTCTTATGATAATTAATCAGTCAAGCATAGGATAATTACATTTGGTAAGAATCAGTCTCCTCTTTAAAATATTTCTAGCAGGTTACTTTGCAGGCTTTCATGTGTTCCACAATGTTATTAAAGCAAAAATCATGATCTACATTCTTCTCAGTTTGTGAATTGGTGCCAGTGGTTAGACATCTACACTAGCCTAAAAGGTAGCGCTGCTAACTTTTTTGTGTTAACCCAAAAAGACCCAGTGTTACTTTTGTGGAATTTCCAAACTATTTTTTTCTCTATATTGAACTTTTCTTAAAGTGATTTATTACAATTTATCCTGAAATAACCCTTTATATTTTGTGCTTTTTAGTGAACATCATGTATCTTCCTATATATAATTCCTATATATAATTTAGTGATCATGGCTCATCAAAGCTCAGATTAAAGTTGATATGATATGATATCAGAACCAGAGAAAAAGTGTCTTTTTCATTCCAATCTCTCAGTAACTGAACATAAACCTGGTGTGTCCATCCATTATCATTGATCCAACTCCATAGGTTTTGCTAGTGAATCAATGTTGTAGAAGATGACAGTGTTTCTATGGTAACTACAGAGCCTATGAACGTCCAAATGGGTCATATCTGATGACCATGAAAAGATGCCAAACTGTATTTTACACCAATTAGTGACATGGGTTGATAGGATTAATGGATCAGTAGGTATTAAACAGTGTAGGTCAGTAGATGGTGTTGGTTTCTGGGGGCTGTTTAGTGGGTCTTTTTGTGTTAAAATAAGGCACTCTAATTGAGTGAAATTCTTACGAGTTAAGAAATAATCTAAAAGCAACCTATTCTACATTACAGATTAATGCAGGCCAAACACCGCTTTACACTGAAGTGATAAACACCTTAAGCTGTTGTACACAAGAGCTTAAAGGAGAGTGAGAGAGATTTCAGTCAATCCCAGTCTCTACAATTTCACATACTGAGGTATAACCAGATCTATACATACAAATATATAGTACCTTGTCAGGCAGAAATACCTGTACTGTTATAATGAATGACAGGGCTTTAGAAGTTTTACGTCACACAAATATTATTAATTAATTATTATTAATATAAGATCTAATGTTTTCTCTGTGGACAAGTGATCAGTCTGTGACTCACTTTGTCGTAAAAAGTGATAGAGTTTCGGATTAAGAGCATTTTTCAGTGTCTATGATGTCAAGTGTTCAACAAGTTTGCATCAGTTCAAGTTCAGCATCATCTGACATCTGTGGTGATCAGATGGGAACCTAAGTATCTTAGCACCACAGCAGGTGTCAGGCTTTTCACCAGATAATACACAGCTGACTGCGTGACTGAGCCAATATTTCATCTCTATAGTTTCCCACTTCTTGAGCTGTAATCGTGAATAAAAAGTGACTTTGTTTGTTTGTTGTCCAAATACAACACATGCATAACTTAGCAATGTGGCACATTTCAGAGGTAAAGCACTCACAGCATTGTGACACAAAAGACAGTGGACTGAAATGATTGGGGAAAAAAAAAGAGAAAAGATGTGCTAATGTGCCGATGACATCATAGCTGAGAGAAGGAAAAAGAAGCCTGGAGTGAGAGAAGGCGAGAGCAAAGTCACGTCTGCAACACAAATGAGGGGAAATGTATCACTAGGATCCTAGCAAACAAAAAAAACAGAAGAGTCACATTACACGTTTATCAAAGAATATAACACTGCTGGTCTGCCAAAGTCTTAACCAGATCACTAATTGCAACAAGCTGCCAGCGGGAAGACATCATCATAAATCAAAACCTGCTGCGCTGCTTGGCAACTGACACCAAATATTCTATTGTTGTTTTGCCAACAACAACGCTGTCTCTGGTCAACCTCCCTCTAAAGGCTATGTCCTCAAGTACATATTAGTACTGGAGAAAGAAATGCTCAAAACCCTTTGTTCTGACAATTTTTAATTTTATGTAATAAATGCAAATGACTGTGGTAGGATAGGATAACAGCTTAATTAATAGGCCTAATACTATCAGATGATAGAAAAATAAGCATTTAAAAATCCTATTTGGTGAGACAACTCAATTAAATATAGCATGCTTCATCTGTCAAATCTGAGAACAAATGGGTTCAAGAATCCACAACACTGGTGACATTTGTTAAATTGTTGATATAAAACCTTTATTTAAAAAAAAAACAAAAACATCTGCAACAATTGCAGTTCTGATTCACACCGAGAATCAAGTCTAGACACCACTACCTCTGAACAAGGAGAAACAACCACAGCTCGAAACTGCAGTCAGTGTGTTAGTGTGTTCCACTGACAGCCACTGGCTCTATAAAATCCTGGCTCCAACTGACTCCCATTCAAGAAGCAGTGACTAAAAATAGTTAACGGTTTTAAATATTTCTTGTAGGAGTCATTCTGCTCTCATTTGCATCATTTGTTGGTTGTTGCATAGATTATTGCTATATTAGTAAGATAATTAGGCTAATAGAAGACTGTGACATCTTCCTGTGGGATCTGATTGACAGGTGTGATGGACAGCTCATTCGCCCACTTAGGTGAATTTTCTGAGCTTCTGTTTATTGTGAAAATTTTTTCTCTCTGTGTCCAATAGTGATGCAACGGCACAGATTATCCACGATTTGGTATGTATTGTTTTTCTTAAGTTACGGTTCACAGTTTGGTACGATTTGGACGCAGAGGCTGGCTGTGCACCAAAACATATCTGGGAGCTGATGGAGAAATTTATGTTCCTTTAAGTATGTAAATAGGTTAATCTGTTTTTAACATTGCTATACGTCACTGGCTTCATGCTTCCATGAGTCCTGTACATTGGGATGAATGTTTCTGAAATGAGCCACTAGAGGACACTGCTCTTAATTACCATTACTGGACGAATACTACAAAGACGAGCAAAGTTTTTGAGAGGAAGAAAATCAATAATAACAAACATGATGACGACAGAGGAGGTTTTACTGATGTGAATACTAATGTTAATATTGATGAGGGTAGTTGGAAGGTCGCTACGTCTGGCTCAAGCTGGGGTCCGCTGCTTCTGGTGCGGCCCAGGCTCACCACCGCTAATGCCGTGTCCAGCTCGTGCTGCTTCCTACTCGGGCTGGGCTCACTGCTTCCGGCTCCACCACCTAATGCTGTAGTCCGGCTCTGCTTCCACAAATAGTGTCCAAACTGTACTGATCGGTGAACTGTGACTTAAGAACCACAATACGTACTGAACCGTGGATAACCTGTACCCTTGCATCCTTAAGTGACCTGTATCATTTTTTTTAAAACGAAAAACATGTGTAGCTGGTGGCACAATTCAAAACAGGATCAAATTATTTGTGTCTCATCTGAAGTTAAGTCCCAGGGGAAAGAGTGGAAGAGGGGGGACTTTGGCTCTCTATATGACTTTATATTTAACAAGCTGTATAAAATTACTCTAACGTGTTGCATAGGGTTGCATGATATTGGAAAAACTTGCATTGTGATTTTTTTTAGCTCTTCAATATACACTACTGGTCAAAAGTTTTAGAACACCCCCATTTGTCTATTTTTTTTTTTTTTAAATTGAAATCCAAGCAATTCAAGTCCAATGGACAGCTTGAAATTGTATAAAATGTGATGAACTTCCAGACGTAAAAAAAAAAAAAAAAAGGGAATAAGAAATTGTTTAAACAACTTAAAGCAGTTTGCAGCAATGGAGGTTGATCAAACCTCTAAAGTTGGTGCTACCAATTCCTACAGGTGTCCCAACTTTTCTTAGTTATTTACAACCTCCTCTGTCTGCATAAAAGTAGTGTTGGAACACACTTTGGTACCGTACCATTGTGAGCATTATTTGAACAGTATCGTACTGCAGAAAGTAGTGTGTTACTATAAAAATGGAAGGAAAAGGCAATTAATGATAAAAGAGAGACAGATCGTCATAACACTTAAAAATGGAGGTCTGTCCTACAGAGAAATTGTCAAGAAAGTCAAGGTGTCAGTGAGTCATTTACTTCACCATCATAAGGCACTCGGAACAACACCTTTAAGCACAGCTTAATAGTGGTCATAGTAAGAAAGTCTCAGTTTCAACTGTGAAGAGAAGACTTCCAGTTGCAGGTTTTATGGGTCAACTTGTAGGTAGAAAGTCATTGGTGAGACTTCAGAATAAGAAAAAGAGGCTTGTCTGGGCCATGAAACTCCACCAGTGGACTACTGAAGACTGGAAGAAGGTGTTATGGACTGATGAATCCAAATGTGAATTCTTCAGTTCATCCTACAGGATTTTTGTACACTGTTGAGTAGGTGAAAGGACGGTTCCTCAGTGTGTGACATCAATTGTCAAACATGGAGGAGGAAGTGTGATGGTCTGGAGCTGTTTTGCTGGATCCAGGGTTGGTGACTTGTACAGAGTCAAACGAACCCTAAACCAAAATGTCTATCACAGCATTCTGCAGAGCCATGCAGTACCTCTGGGATGGGCCTGGTTGGTCAGGGGTTCATCCTACAGCAAAGTAATGAGCTAAAATTTAAGTCCAAGCTCTGCCAGAACTACCACAAGAAAAAAGAACAAGATGGTAAGGTTGAAAACAAGAGTCCAGCACAGTCCAGGCTTAAACCCCATGGAGCTGGTTTAGAATGAACAAGACAGAAGAGTAAAAACAAAGCAACCTACAAGTGTTACACATTCATGAGAACTTCTGAAATAGAGTTGGGAAGAACTTTATGAACAATATTTGATTTCCATTGTAGAAAGTATGCCATCAGTATGTTCAACTGTTTATTTCTGCCATAGGTGGCTACTTTGATGTTTAGAATACATTTTGGTTTCTAAACTGATTACATGATTTCTTTTTTAACTTCAATTGTTTATTTGTTCTGTGCTTTATTTTAGAGTACATGAGATGTTAAACTGAATCATTTTCAATTAAATTCTGAAAAACTTGGAGTGTTCTAAAACGTTTGACCAATAGTGTATATTGTGGTACGAAAAAATACTCAGCAGGATAGCATAGCCGTGTGTTGGCAACATGAATGGTCAAACAAATTAGTTATGTTTCCTCTTGTTGTATCAACAGGTGAAAGGCACTATCAACACAGAACACACGTTTCGATATCATCCTTCTTGTAGCTGTAATAATTCCAGATAATTGACGTTGCTTTTCTTTTTGGCACCAAGTCTTTGTTTTCAGTGATTTTCTGTTGTTTGTTGCTCAATTTTCAATGTTGTTAGCAGTGAATCACTCCATGTGCAGGGGCGGGGTCTGCTTTGGCAAACTGATTAAGAATGATTGTGATTGGTGGACCACTGCGTGCAGTATTGTGTCAGCTGTCCAGGTTGTAATTAGATGAGAACACGTTGAGTTCATTTGCCTCCTACATTACAGAATCTGTGATGCGACTATTGCACACATGTACATTGTGATGATGATGCTGAAATGATATATGGTGGAGCTCTAATGTCGCTTTTGATAATGTTACCTAGTTGGCAGTGCAGTCTTCAAGTTAGTGGTTAGCTGATGCTAATTTAACAAGTACCATGCTAACTCCACCCTCTTGTCCAAGTATAGTCACTTCTAACTCCAGAAAAACAGGGAGGCTGCAGCTAAATGCCAAAATCTATTTTAATACTACAGTTAGATGCTTATTCCTTCTGTTCATTTTAACAATTAAAAAAATCCCAATGTGCTTTCAATGTCAATGCACAAAATCATCGGTCCTTATCAATGTTATGAGGTTTTCACTGTTTATGTCACTGTCCATGGTGGCGTAGTAGAGACCTACATTGAACTGTCAAGATCTTTTTTGAACTGACAACTGATGAGTTGTGTAAGTCATCTATTCTTGATTTATGCTTCATTTCCACTGTCTATGTTCTAATTAAAGCACAAAAACCTAAAACAAAATGTCTTACAGAATACAAAAACTGAAAAAGGCTTAGTTATGTATAATTGCAATACTTCATTCCAAACTCTTATTTTCTATCCATCAGATAATGATCAGTCACATGGAGTCACTTGTTATAAATCACATATCCACAAACTACTATATTATTATTGATACTCAGGATTACAGCTCATGCTGAGATTAATAACAAACTGTAAACATATGTACCCTGATAAAACTGAACAGCTTCACCAGCAACCAATTACACAGAAGAGCAAAACCATTAGGTTAGGTTACTTTTAACAAAGAAAAGAACATGCTTCCTAGACAGCATCATCAAATATTTCTCACTGTATACACAGAATGTTTGGAAGTTTGTTTGCAGTCTCTCGCCTAACAAAGTGACCCTACAACTTCCTTAGCTCATTAGAGACAAAGATAGCGCTAGACAGTAAAAATAACAGCATAGTGAGTAAAGGGAGCTGTATTTTTTCCTCCCCTGAATATGTAATAGAGGAGGTATAGTGACTATATTAAATTTTTATTGGTGACATGACGACAACCTTACATAAGCGTGCCCTCATTTTCTTCAACTCAGAATAAAATAATGATGAGAATAAGGGCAAACTCTATCTGATCTTACAGTATAGAGCCTATCTTGACATTGCAATAGACAAGTGTTCCTTCGTTTTCTCTAAAACTGATTGCTTTAGTAATCCTTACTTACGTTCTCATTAAAGCAGTCACAGTAGACACGTTGAGTTTGGTTTGCAAATACACACAATGTGTCACATTCACACACAGGAGAAAACAGATTATAGATATCCTGGCATCAAGGACACACAGCTCCCTGAGGACTCTGCTGCTTGTTCTCACTTTAGTCAATATTACCTTCACATGCACTGCTCATGTGGCAGCAAGTGTATTAATATGTGTGTCTTGCCACAGGGCAGCGTGTCTTGTTAAAAGTGGAAATCAGAACATAAATGGTGATGGTGTCAGGGCTGAAGAGGCAGAGCCAGCTGTGCAGAGCAGGACACGATCAGGATAAATGGTCGTTTGACATTCTGATCTAATGTGACCTTCAGATCAACTTTTTGCCTTTCGATGATACATACAGCCCGTTTTAAAAATGGTCTGCCACTATGAAGGTGTTCAACAGTGGTTACGCAATTTAACACTGGTTTATAGGAGCACATCAGTTAGAGATGTCAAACCGGCATCAAACCAATTAAACCTCAATATGTATGACAATCATACCATTCTATACAGTGACCTATACAGGTTTTAGGTTTGAAAACGAAAAGCGAGTCTCTAATATTTTAATCAAATGTATTAAAAATTTTTATTATGTCCTAAAACTATTATTGATACCCATTTTGAAAATATAACCTCTGCCCCGCAGGTCTGCTTGGGTTTAGTCTACATTAATACTACCATCTTGACCAACAACATGTTTCAACAAGGCTTTACCTGCTTAAATAATTAAATTAATTATAAACACTGGCTAATTGTTTTCCACTGCTAACCAAGTGTTTTAAAATGCCCATTTGTGATGCCATCACTTTTGAAACATAACAGGAGACTAATTATTTTTCATGTTAGCTTAACAAGCAGGTCATTGTTTGTACATTAATCTTTACAACACTGGACAACAGGCCTGACTATGAAACTATTAGTTTGTTGTGTGTTGTCCCCTAAATTGACTAGGAATGTAATTATGGTAGCCTAATGAAATCTTAAATGTACAGAAATCAGCATTTGTTCACTTTAAGGCCTGGACATGCATCTAGTTTGCATTCAACAAAAGCACAAGGTCAAAACCTTCACTAAGATGTACATCAGACTTAAGATGAGGCTTGACAAATGGGCACCTGTCTTCACTCTTCAAGCTGAAATCTCTGACAAGAAGCAGTTTGTTTTAAGTGGACTATGACGTCCATGTCTTCACAAGACAAGTCTTTAACAAAAGTGGCCCTATGCTTTTTCAGCAAGGATTGCAGCAGTGAGGAGTCTGAAATTAAAGTGATCCTCTGCTCCAAAAAGTATTGTACTCTTTCCAACTCACCAAGTAATTAATAAAGCAACTCTAAATTAAAAGTGTTCTCCTGCTCTAAAATAAAAAAAAAAAAAAGTGAAGCTGACTTGCTTACTTGTAGAATTTGGGCCACTTAATTTCTAAAACTTGCACTCACTATCTTGCCAAAAAATGGTTAGATACCTACCTTTGTCCACAGTAACACAAATATAGATACCTCACTGTAATGTCATATCTCATAAATGAAATATGTAGTAACTTTGTGAAACTTGGCAAAAGTGAAGCTGACTCAACTTTACTGAACGTTGCATGCATACATACAGCATGTGCTTTACTGTATTATCCAGGGTTTTCCCTTCCATTATAAGGCAATGATGCAGCACCCAAGCTATTTTAGGCAACACCTAAAAAAATTGAAATAAATCAATGTGGACAGTATTAAGACTTCTCCAGATCTAGTGGTTAAACTCAGACCTCCTCCTTAAGCTTTTCTGAACTTTTGTATCTACACAATAATGGTCCAAAGTTAAACAATAGCCTACTTTTGAAAAATTAAAAACACAACATGTTGTTGCAGGACTCCCACATCTCCATCAGTGTGATCTGAATTAAGGAAAATATGGAACACATAGACCACCTACACCATCTGAAAACCAGCCATTCATTCATTTCATCTGATCTCTTATGAATATTAATATGTAACTGAATAAATAGTAGATTTAAAGAAAATGGTATCTTTAAGAGGCAGCATTACAGTTTGTTTCACATGAAAATATCAAGCTTTTCAGATTTTTAACTATTAATAACTTTAAAAAGGGAATTTATGCTGCTTATGAGTATAATCAGTTGCAATAAGTACCACCGGCGCCTTCGTGCTGACCAACTATAATCTGAGTCTGCCTCAGTTTTTAGTGTTTCATTTACAAACTAAGTGGGAATGAAGTTGGTTGATTTGTCGGTGGATTTAGTAATTCGCCCACCCCTGTTTGATTCCTCCATAATGAGCCGAGCTTCATCGCGGCCACATTGTTGCTGACCCTCATTCCGACCCATAGACTGGTCCGACCTGTGAGGTGCTCACATTTAACACCGTCCCCTCTCACAACTTATACATGACTTAAAACCGTGTTATCTGAAAAGTGTTCGTTTGTGAAGGTAACATGGCTGCTAATAATCCCGCAGTGTCGGTTGGGTTATGATAGTATAGTGTACATAGTTACACAGCTAACGGGGAACAACGTTGAGTGGCTCTGCTCAACGACGGTTTCTATGGCAGCTCCAGGTCAACAGCCATCCGCGGTGATGGCTAGCTACATTAAAGTGAACTTGTAAGTTTCCTGTGGTCTTTAAACAACACTCCCTAAACTTCAAACTACACATTTTAACTTTCACAGCATGGCAGTAGACAAATATCCCCACTCACTCATTGATTGTATTTCTTCTACATGATGCGAGATGTCCTGCTCTTTCACAAAACTTAAGTACCGTTAGAGGAACATGTTAAACTACAAAGAAATGTCTGGACTCACCTGTAATACTGAACAAAAGGTGAAACAATGCTATCCTACGCTGCTGTCTGCGGTTACTCAGGCGTGGAGACGGTGGCATTTTGTAAAAGCGGTGAATTCTCCAGCTCCGGGACTGGTGTCAGGCTGCACACCAATTTAACGGTATGCACTGAACAGAGGAACCTCCTCAGCAACAACTCCAACTGCATGTGGACCGTACCATCTGCGCACAGCGGAGCGGGGGAGGGGAGCTCACCTGACTGTTGGTTCAGGCAACGTTCAGACCAGATTCAACAGCAGTGACCCCCCCTCAGAGGAAGAACCCATTAATTTACACATTACGTCATCTCTGTTGATTACCCGACATACATGGGATTCTTTTTTTAATGACTTTATTCTCTCTGTGTTTGCCCGTTTTTAAAAAAAAAAAAAAAAAAAATCTACAGTTAAACATTTGCTACAGGAGTTACCTTTATCTGTTAGCAGAGCATCCCAGTCTTATCAGGTTTGTGTTTTAAATGGTGGAAAGTTGAGTTAAGAAACAACATAAACCTAAATATCACATGTAAAACTTTCTTCCATCATAAGGTCATTTATCTTTCCCATTTAGATTTGTACTTATGTCTTTTTTTATTTTTTTTGTAGTATATTTGCTTTACAAATTTCAGGAACCGAAATAGATTATCTCTGCAAAAGAATCTGCAATTTCAAGGGCTTATTTGACAAAAACACAACCTGTATAACCCCTTTAAATTAAGCAATGATTTAAATGTTTATTTCTGGTTGCTTATAGATGGTTGTATACCAAAAATGATTATAATAATGATAATAACTTTTGTATGGCTCTTTTCATTTAAAAAAAATTACATATTTTCAATAAAACAATCACATAACCAAGTACTTGACATTAAACAGTCACATAATGGACACAACATAAGAGAACAAGAAAGATAAAAATAAATGCCACACTTAATAGAATAGAATAGAATAGAATAGAATTGAATAGAATAGAATTGAATAGAATAGAATTGAATAGAATAATAGAATAAAACATACTGTATAACAACATGGAATCTGACCACATAAAATGCATGGATGGTGAAGTCCAACCTCTGAAGCTGTAGATTTACAGAGCCTCATTTCCCAAAGGACACAAAGTCATGTATATAAATATACATGACCATAACTCATTAGTCTGAGATTTTCAGACAACAGACTGTTTTTGCAGGAGACATTTTGCCATGATTGAGCTACATTAGGTTATTCTATATGGCATATACTGTAGTTAGAGTTCAAAAAGCAATGATGTAAGGTTGGTGTAATGGACTTGTAAGCATGACAATAATGTGAAAACCAGGACCAGACAACATTGCAGTTACTCCCTGCTTTGTGTTCCTTGAGTTGCTGCTCACAGTTCAGTCAGTCAGCAGGTTAATCTTTACAGAGTGAGTGGGATAGATGGGTGTAGGCTAGAAGGGGGGCAGCACCCCCTCCTGCTAACAGAAAGCTAACCAGGTCAGTGCTTTAATTTGAGTCTTAGCGATGTCTTTTGGAAAGCCACTAGGGATACAATTACTCTCCCGACAGCCCATTCACAACACATGTGCATGTGAGTGTGCACACGAGCAGAACAGCATGACATTTCTGTAATCTCTTGAAATTAGTAAAATGAGCACACTGAATATTCTTATTGTTCTTGAGTTGAGAAGATTTTGCCTTGAGTGCAGTTCATCATCGTGAAAGTTATACTGTGCTGCCGTGACAAAGAATCTGTGATGAGGTTCAGAGAGTCTCAAATATATGATGGAGTCTATAATCCACTTTAGGGGCCTCTTCTAAAAATCAGAGCCATATTAACTTTTAAGTTATAAAATTTCCTGCTGACTCTTCCACAACCTCTTCTAATCAAGCAGCAGGCTTTTCCATCCTACAGAATATGTCTTTGAGCTCACCATGAAATATGCTCTCATGTTCCAACAAACACTTACAATATGCCTGTTTTTCTGCTTTTTGTCTCAAAGTGCTTCATTCTTTTTGTGACGTCTTATAAAAGTATCTGCAAGTCTTTTCCAAAACAACAAAAGATGAGTTAGCCAATGCTTTATAGAATAATGGACAAAAGAACATTAGAGGTATAATCTAATGTGGTAACAGTGGAGCATTTAAGGTCCTTGTGGGCTGAAAATGACTTGATTTTATTTAATTTGTAATGGATAATAATTTGTTGTGAAGGTTTTTTTCCCCATATTGTTAATTTGAGTACAACTGACACTTTAAGCCCCATTATTGCACTATTATGTGGCTTGTTTATTGATACTGTGGCAAGTAATTCATTTTTATGTCTGTTTTGCCCTCTTTGATATATTTACTCTATTAAGGGACCCCTGATACTCTGACAATTTTTTTTTATTTATTGAGCTACCTTTCTATTGGCATATAAAGAATGTTTACAGCATAAATGTAAAAACACCTATGGCTACACTTATTCTATATATTGTAAATACTTGTATATATAACTTCATTTAATCACCATTTTCCCTGTTCACATCACAAGACTGAGGCTATATTTTGCAGACAATGACGGAATTCCCTGTGCATGTTTGTGTTTTGTGCAAGTTTTCAAATATCTTTAATTAACCAATTTATTCTTGTGTTATTTTTACATTCCAATATGTTTATGCATTATGTCCAGATGATGTGTTAATGCAAATTGATACCAAACATTAGCTTGTTCCACTTTTTTTTTTTTTTTTTTTTTTTTTTGTGTGGTTGTGTGTTTTAGACAAAATAAAAAGTATTCAGGAAATGGCTGCCAGGACTTTATTCCCTTTTTACATAATCTCAGTGGTAGGTCTGTGATGCATTTGATTTATGAATATTTTAATTCAGGTATTTTCCAAGTACATTTAACAGGGAAAGATGAACCATAACCTAAACATAAAACATGTTACGATACACGCCTGTTAATTTACAAAAACAAAATAGTGCATTTTCTCCACTATGACCCAGTCAGATAAGGGAACATACAGTATTTTTAGGAATTTAAACTCATTTCCATCTGTCATGCTATCAGCTATACGCTTCTTTAAATTACACATACTGTTGCATATTCTGCACAAAAGGATTTAAGGACTTCCCTCTTAAAGTTCCCCTGTGGTATAGATAGACAAGTAAAAGAAGGAAGTTGTTTTTGAGCGTTTACCTGTGAGAAGCTTAAATGTTCTGTTGCCAAAAGATCCTCACCACATTCCAGACTTATGATATTATAAGATATTTACTTTGTGATGACTGGTAATACATATTGCACATAAAGTAGATAGGACACTATATTTTATAGAAAAGCTTGTGGAATCTTTTTCCATTGTGCATTGTTTTTTTATTTATTAACTTTTTTTTTTTTTTAAATATCACACTATAATGACATGTCTATCTCTGGGAATGCACTAAACTCTTTTTTTTTTTTTTTTTTTTTTTGGCATTTTGCTTACTGTTTAAATGATAGAAAAACCTACAATTAAACCAAAGGCACAAAAACAATTTTATCAGTTGAAGATGTGAAGGATTTCTTGATCCCAATAACAACCTTTCCCTTCCTCTCTGCCTCACAGCTGCTCTCGGCCACCAGGTACTTTCTCTCTCTGGAATGTTTTTCAACCCTTTAAGTGCTCTTTCACGAAGGCCGAAGAGGTATTGAAGAGGGCTTCAGGATTGTGGCGGAGTAAAGATCGGTTAAATTAGTCCACCTCCTGCTCAGACGCTCCTTTTATTCTGCGGGTCAGCACCTCCCTCCCTGTTTACCCACATAAATTGGCCTCTCCCTGCTCTCTGTCTATACTTTCTCTCACATGAATCTCCATCTGGACTGTGAGAAACAACAAAGAAAAGGAATCTAATCTGTACTTTGTCTTATCGTATGGATAATCTATAAAGTAATTACTTTCTCATAATCAACACAAATGTCTTCAGGTGCCTTATACTTAAATATTCACTTTGAAGGGCTGCATTTAGCCCAGTCTGAGCTGCAGGGACATATTCAGAGCAAAGGTGACATCTACTGGCTAAAATTAAAAATGATTTATATATGGCATCTAAGTTACTTATGATCTTATATTTATATAAAAATTTAGTGTGAATGCTCTTTGTAGTACCAATTATTTTTTTAGATTAGATTAGGTGACTATTCAGATTTATAGGACTTAAAACATCACAGCATGCAATATTAAATATATTGTGATTGCACATGTTTTATTAATAATACCTACTAAAACACAGCGTCAGAGGTGTGGGGGAGTCTAAGCTTCAGGTCTGAGCTGTTTTATGGAAAAAGGTTGAATTACACAACATTAAAGAGGTGGTAATGATGTTATGCTCCAATAGGCGCTCAATTGGTTGAGATCTGTTTGTTGTTTTTTTAGATGCTTTTGGTAGATATTAACCACCTCTGCAGATGCTCTGATCCGATGATTTGACCATCAGAGTATGTCCCTTATCAAAGCTGCTCTGATCCCTAATCTTTCCCATTTCATTGTTTCTGACATATCACCTTTGAGGATTAAATGTCCATTTACTGCCTAACATATCCAACCCACTGACTGGTCCCATTTTAATGAGATAATCAAAATTAATACCACTATGACTATCAGTCTTCATATTGCTATGGCTCATCTGTGTGCAGTACATATTATACATATTATGTACTGAATGTGAATGTATGATTTTGCACAAATGCTAAGTTTAGTATCTATTCACACCCTTAAAAAGTCATAATGCTTACTTTTTCATCCTCTGACATACTACTTTTTTTTTTTTTTTCCACTTTTACTTCATTGCAATGTACAGAACAAACACTAAGAGTCTGGTAAAGTTTCATACTGTCTTCCACTTACAGTTATTGTAGATCATTCATTTATCAGACAGGGGTATTGTTTGTTTACCTGCATGACTAGTTTCAGCTACTTCGTGTAGCCTTCGTCAGAAGCGTCACAATGATGTTAATGTGACGTGTCTTGTAGGCTGTCTGGCCAACCCTCCTGAGTGGTCTGTAAGACACGTCACATTAACATCATTGTGACGCTTCTGATGAAGGCTACAGGAAGTAGCTGAAACTAGTCATGCAGGTAAACAAACAATCCCCTTGTCTGATAAATGAATGATATACAATAAATACAAAGAGTGGTCCACATACATAATTACCCATCACCAAAATGATACTAAACAACAGCAAACATTATCAGCAAATGAAAGATATCTGAGCCTCTTCGTGCTTTCTTTAAAGGATCTTAATGACTTTTCCATCTAATTCTGCAAAATTTAAAAAACCTCTTAGTAGCTCTTTGTGCCTCTCACAAAAAGGGTATAATTACATGAGGATCACTTTAATTTTGCAAGGATATTTTTTTTTTAGTAAAAATGGGTTGATTACAATATGTATTAAAGGAGATGGTGATATGAATTGTATGAATCCCTGCAGGAAAAAATCAAACTGTCCTAATAAAATGGATTGGAATAAATAATCAGAGAGGAATAAACCTATATTAGAAAATCTTTCAATCAATCATTTTATATCTAGTGCAAAATCATAACAACCATTATCTCATATAATATTATATATAAAGGGCTGTTTGAAATCAGACACTCAAGCCTATTTACAGAAACCCAACAGAATCCTCCAGGAGCAAACACTTGGTGGCAGTGATGAGGAAAAACTTCCTTTTAACCCTTTATCAGGCAAGTGACTATTTTTGGTAATTTCTACGTACATTACAAAACAGTGAGGACAGTGAGTCCTCACTGTAAGGTCCACCTGTGCATGAACAGTGAGTGGACCTGCTCTGTTAGGTACCATGAAGTAATGGTACTAATGTAAG
>JAPSES010000044.1:15619270-15636077 GCA_029822895.1 Maxillicosta whitleyi | reverse complement strand
GGGGTCTTTAGTTCAGTTTGTTTCGTTGTTTGTGAACATTTTAGTAGAAAAAACATTGGTTCAATTCATACCAAAATGGGATGATAGACTGCCAGAATAGATTTCATAACATTTTGGAAAAGTTAGGCCAAAGTTAAAACTTTTTATGATTTTTAAAAAAAATCTTTATACTTATAATGGGTGAAACATGTGTGAGGGGCAGGGTTTATTGTACCTTGCACAACTTTTTAAGCAAGAAAGAGATAACAATTATAATAAGGAAAGCAACTTGAGATGTAACAGGTTAGTGACATATTTTAAAACCTTTTTTTTTTCTGTGTATAGGATGCAAGGTTTACAGACAGTTTTCAGCTTCTATGATCGCAACATATTACATTTGCAGAAATTATTGTTTTTCATTTCCATTTCTATTTTCTACACATCTGATTTAGGAGCTGTGGAGTGCAGACCCATGGACTCGTCCTTTCCTGGATTCAGGTTTTGTACCAAATCATGATTATATTCACTTCTTCACATCACATTGTTTTGTTAAATTAATTTCCATCATTAGTGGCAATAAAATACCACTGTCATCAGAAAAAACATGAAATATTGTATCTTCAATTAGATGGAAAATCACTGTTTTCTTTCATAATCAGCACTTTAGTGACAGAATATTAGTGTTTCATCAATTTTATCTACTTTCATTCATTAATTCATACCATGCCCTCAATATCTTTACCTCGTCCACTCCTTCAACAGTATGTGTACATTCCATAGCAGTGGGTGGGTGTACGCTGCACAGCAATAAAATGATGAGATGGCAACAAAAAGGTCAAAAATCAGCCTCAACGGGGAGAGGCTCACCCAGCAGAGCGCCCCCCACATGGTTCAAAGTCTCACCTAAATGACCTGGGTTCAGGGTCCTTAACTGCATGTGATCCCACCTTTCCTGTCCTCTCTGCGCAGTCTCTAATGAAGGCTAAAAATACCCCCCCAAAATTGACCTTCAATCTAACATTATATTTTGCAAAAGCCCAGAACTTATTCTTACCAGTAAAATTCTATTAAATTTGGTGGATTTCCCAAAGAGTTCCCACGATCTCTGCCTACACCACTGGGCTCCATGACTTTTCTGATTCTCACTGGAAATTTTAACAAGATGTGGAAACCCTTTGTTGAGTGTGTCAGTGTGAATGTATCTCCCATTTTAACCACAGTTTTTATCTGTACATGAGATGTTCATTCACAGTTACAGTCATGACATTGTGTGGTACTATCTGATCCAGAATGATGGACGTATGATTGATATGCGTGTGGAAAATAGTACTCTTATTGCATGAGGACTGTTCCTTTTGTACTGTTCTTTTTTGTTGTTTATTCGTGTTTTGTTTAAATATAGAACATAGTAAATATACTATAACTAGGAAAAAAGTGACACCAAAAATGGCACTTAATAGAACTAACAATTCCTGCATAATCTTTGCTACATATAGTGCATCCTGATTATTTTATGAATCCTGAATGAAGAATTGGACTTAACTCACATATGCATCTATGTGGAGGTAAATCTACTGTCAAAGTGTAATAACTAGGGTTAGCAGTGCACAGTGAATCCATAAACATAAGAAACCCACATTTTAGAATTAATTTTGTTAATTAACAGTAACTAACCGCAGACCTGTAGCTACAACTTGGTGTTAAGTAAATTCCAAATAAACACTAATCTATGTTATATCCTATTGTAATAAGGGTCTTGTTTAGACTGTATATTTTTTGCAAAATTCTAATTATGTTGTACAGTTGGATCATGCAAGGACAGTGCTGACATTGGTGATATTAAATTGCTCTCCCACTGTAATAATCCTGCCGTCACAGAGCTATTTGTTGATGTGCCAAATTATTTTCTGCCCCCGAGCTGGAGACCCTGATGCGGAAACAAGACAGTCACTGTTCAGCCACTTCACCATGAGCAAAAACTCCCAAATCAACTAGCCAGCAGGATTTCATTATTCTACCCCCCAAAAAACCCAAAAAACAAATGAATATGTCATGTAAAAATACCTATCAAGTGGGTGCAAACAGAGGCTCAACAGTCACTTCTGAAATAAGGCTTTGGTTGCTGCTGTAGAAATACATATAAAATATCTCACTTTCTCTCTGGTAAATAACTGTTATTTTAACTCCTCAGTTACATTATATTTTTGTTCTACTTCAGCAAACTAAAATACTGTTTTTTCATTGTGCTTTTGTCAAATGGAAACATGAAATTCAGTAGTGTACACTTAAAAACATTACCACAATTAAAATGATCACAATGTCCTTTTAATACACATACCAAATTTACAAGCATGGATGACTTACTTTTCACTGCATCTAGCTTTAATCATTGTTGGAATTCAAACAATACAAATGCATATCAGGACAATGATGCGATCACCCAAAAATCAAACAAGGAAATAAGGATAGCAATACATCTTAGAGATAAAAAAAAAATGGGGGGAAAAAAAGGAAAATTACAATCAAATCCCAGTTTTTAAAAATACAAATAAGGCAAAGCTGAAAGGCAAAGTATCTACACAAAAGCAATGAAATAATAATAATAATAATAATAATAATAATAATAATAATAATCCTTAATTTGCTGTTGAATTGTAAGACAATGATGTCAATGAATCTTGGAACATTTCTTCTATGGCTGCTGGCTATATGACTGGAAACTGCAAATTAGCTGTGGGAAAAAAAAAAAAATTAAAGTAAGTCAGACAACTTACTGTTACAACTCTTTACAAGACTAAACAATGGCATCAAATGGTTAATGTGAGGGTTTATATCCTATATAATCCTGCAAAGCTTTGATTATTCACCACATAAGTGACTTTTAGCTTCTGTTCTCTAGGGACGTCAGTGGCAGGCAGCTTGCAGGTAAATCAGACCACATTGTTTCGCATGAAAATGCATTCAGATATTTATTGGACCCTGGGGATGAGACCTAGTGACTACAGCTGCTCTTCCAATGATGTTTTCAGCTCAGCTCAACATGCCTATTTTTGGTGTTACCACCGTATGAGAGTATCAACTAGAAAACTCCCATCAGAGAGTAATATCATCACAGTATCTAGTGTCATTGGTTTTGAGGTTCCAAGGAGACAGCGATACTAACCATGATTTAAAATCATTCAGATCACCAAAATAAAAGGCAGAGAATCAAGAATCCAGAAATGCCGACACAGGAAATGGCAGAAACTGTCAAAGTGGCGAGTTGCAAAGTTCTCACCTGAAAGATCTTACCATTTAATTTTGGAACTTAATAATTTATAGTGTGAAGTTTCATTCCTCTTTCATTATTGCTTCACTTCACACACCACAATAGTTTTCAGTGTTACTATGACAACAGGACAAGCTGTGGGAGCAGTAAACCTGAGG
The DNA here is from genome assembly GCA_029822895.1 of Maxillicosta whitleyi. Taxonomy (NCBI): domain Eukaryota; kingdom Metazoa; phylum Chordata; class Actinopteri; order Perciformes; family Neosebastidae; genus Maxillicosta; species Maxillicosta whitleyi. Next base: position 15,632,672 of record JAPSES010000044.1, on the reverse strand, counting down.
AAAAGCAATGTGTTGGCGCCAAACCAGAACGCAGAATAAACCTGAGGCCAGCTGAACTGTGTACACATACACAGGAAGTTTCATACACGCATGATTTTCTGTAGGTTTTCATTCTGTAATACAATTTAATGGACACACAGTTGCTCCATCTTTAGTGCCCCCTAGGTGGCTAATGACTAGTTTAATGCAGGGGAACCAATCACATGACCTGTGGTCCCACATGCATTGTGATCTCAAGTGGGTCAGACCAGTATGACATGATACCCTATAAATAATGACAACTTCAAACCCACACTTCAAATTTTGAACAATATTACACCTGTTACTAAATGTTTTGTGCCTTTGTAGATTCACTATAATGCACAATATTGTTAAAATTGCACATAATGTTCTCAAGAGATTTCAGGTTGTTCAGTTTACTAATATTCCTTTGCAGAAGGATAGTTTGTTAATATAATTTATAGGCTATTATGCTACTATTTTACTGGTTCGGCCCACTTGAGATCAAATTGTGCTGTATGTGTACCCTAACTAAAATGAGTTTGACATCCCTGGTTTAAGGAAGCACATAGTAGGACAAGAACTATCTCCACACTTGGAGACAAGTCAAAACTATCTCCTGTTTTTGTGCATGAGGCAATTTTGTGCAATGGCAGATGTTGGAAAAAGTGCTGTTGTTAAGATTGAAGGATATTTTCTATATTTATATACAATTATGAAGTTACTTTTGGTCTACAGTGTATCAAGAAATAGAGGTATGAGTGTATTTATCAATTTACCCGAACCAATCAAAGCTTCTGATTGTTAAACAAAGCTTTAGACCAGGGGTAACCAACCCTGGTTGTCAAGAACTATTATCCTGCAAGTTTTCGATGTTTTCCTCTTCCATTACGCCTGATTCACATGATAAGCCTATCATCGCGCTCTGCAGAAGCTTGATATTGACCTTCATGTGTGCTGGAATGGAGGAAACCTCTAAAACATGCAGGATAGAAGCTCTCTAGATCCAGGGTGGCTTTAAACTCTGGGTTATAATGCAGCCTGTAACGCTAATATGATTTGGAAGTGCAATGCTACATGGACATCATTTTTTAGGAAAATAAAAAAATACTTATGCATTATGTGGATTAGGACTAAAACTGTGGAAATTTAAAATCTAACAAATAATGGATGGATGAGTGGGAATTCGACATACCACAGGTATCCGTCCTTAAACTCAGTGAATTTGTGCCGGACCATAAATGTGGCTAAAGCATCTGCTACCTGGAAACAAATGACACAGGCTTGAGTTAAAAGACAGACAGGAAAACTGGAACAAAAAGGACAAGTATAGACACAGAGCGTGTGTAGAGCATAGTTTTGTCTATTAGTGACAGCGGATGGCACTTACTTTTTCAGGAGCGTCCTCATGAACAGCATGACCACACTGAGGGAGGACCTGCATCTGAAACTTCCCTGTAAACAGCAAGAATATCAATCATTTTGATATGAAGGTGCTTCTATGATTCAGGTTTTGCTGACGTCAAACAAGTAAACAATGACAGACAAATCATGCATGGTTTTCTGGTGCTCCTCACCTTGCATCTGACCAATAGTAAGGTCTTTGTCGAGACGGTCCACTCCTGTACAATGAAACACACATTAGGGGTATGTATGCAACCAGACAATACTGTATTCATGGTACTTCAGAAGGTAAACATAGACCATGCAGAATTAAATCAAACCTGCAAGCAGTAGCAGCTTTGGCACAGGGGAGGTGAGAAACAGAGCAGACAGACCTCTGAACCAACCCTCCCAGTATTTTTCTGTCTTGGATAACTCTACTCGCCAGGTGAAGATGCTTTCCTTTTTCATCTGTGCAGGAAAAAAAAAAAGCTCAGTCTTCTCAAATTCTTCCACAAAACACATAAATGTGACTCATAGCAAACACTGACCTCTTGATCATCCTCTTTCATCCTTTTCTTGTTGGATTCTTCCTCTGCTTCTTCATCCTCTTCCTCTTCTATTATACCTTCACCGATGCTATTAGACACTCCCGGACTGCTGGTGGTTTCCTCACATCTGTAATGGTACAATAGACAACATATCTGTTGTAGAACTTACAAACACAAGTGACATAAAGTTTACACAGAAAAACAAGCAGACATACTTTTTAACCTGACCTCCCATTGACACCCGTGCCGACTCTATGTTTCGGATTTGTCCACTTTTCACACTGAAAGAAAGGCAAAGGGATGAGTTTTAGAAAAAAATAAAGCTGTGGAGATGATTTATGTTACTAATCAAAGTATAGAGGCCAATTAAACCAATAAAGGATGGACAGTCAAACCATAAATGTAAAAATATACGTTGACCACGGTGGTATCAAAGTTTTTCAACTCAAGACCAAAACAAAGCTTTGACATCTCATCTAGACCCAAACTTACAAAGATGTCACAAATTTACTGAGTTTTCTGTCAAGTTTCTGAAAGTCTCTTTTATAATGTCATTTTGTGTCTTGCAATATTTTATTGTTGCATGTTTTTAGATATTTTTTGTGATGTTTAGTCCTTTGTGTTGTTTTGTTGTATAGGATGTGTATTGTTGGGGTGAGTCATCTAATATTCAAGGGGGTAAATTACAAATAAAAATTTGTCGCTCTCTAATGGATGACGTTTGAAGGGTGGAAGGAAGCCAGAGCACAAAAAGAAAATCTGCAGAGGAGGAGAACATGCACATTTTTTTTTTTTTGTCATTTTACATCATCTTATTCTGTCTTTAATGACTCATGTCTCCTCTATATTTGACTTGCCTTTAGTGGAATCAATATTCATAAACTATTCCAGAGAACACTTTTCATATTATTGCTGCAAAGAAATATAAAAATATAAACAGCTCTGCAACTGATTCTGGGTTTAGACTTTCTGCACAGGCATAATGAAAATTATATATATAATTTTTTGTCAGTATTTACAGATCAAGTCTGCAAAGGATTTTTTTCATTTATTTTTAAGACCCACATTTATTTATCAGTTTCAAGTGTTAAATATTTACCTCCACTCAATGGCATTCTCCAAGGATTTAAACGTCTTTGGCCGACTTCTGAGGAAGTTCTGCATACTGTTTAACGCATCCATTGCTGTACCTGAAAACATTTTACAAAATTCTTTATTAGAAGCAGAACAAAATACCTGACTTTAGTATTGTTTTCATTGTGAATGTGTAGAATATACAGTTACAGCTTAAAAAAACTAATTAATACAAACAAATTATAAATGTCTATGTTGTTCAATTTGTCACAGACTTACCTTCTACAACATCAATGACACACAGGCCAAGCAGGGATGGTATATGATTGGCAGTGGCTGTGTGAACTGCAATAGCTCCTCCCATGCTGTGTCCAATAATTACGATCGGCGGTGGGTTCTCACCATAGAGTGACTCCACCACTTTGCCAATGTCCCTAAGGAAAGAAAAGAGAGAAATATGTTTATCACTACTTTTCCATCATTCTGTAGATCTGATGACTAGTTAATTAAGTCTTGGCTCTGTATTAAATTAAAATTAGATGTATTAATTATATTAACATGAAATTTAAAAGGGCCTAATCTGTACCGTAAAAGTCAATGGAACTTCAAACTAAACAGATGGTAGACTTTACTTTCCTTTGACCTGTTTTGCTTCAGAGGGAAATGATAATGCTCTAGATGTTCAGACTAAATAAAGAGAATACATTAACATACACATCAGTTGTGAACTCAGCTGCCATTAAGTCACTAGTTAAATATTTTGTCAAAGTGTTTTAGTGCTGACGTAGTGCTATTCGTAGTGCTGAGGTAAACTAAATCAGTCCCTGACTGAAATTCCAAATGGTAGCAGCAGGACTCCGCACCACTGTGAAGAAATGCATTGCAAAAAAAACCCAAAAAAAAAACATGGAAAATAATCTCAGAGCTCCAAATGACACCATCACACAACAAAAATGACTGAATTGACTATCAAAATAATTTCCAATTAATATTAAGGCATTTAGACATAATAACTCTACTTAAAAGTGACCAAAGTTTCACAATTTATGCAACATCCACAGCAGAGTACTGGGTTGAATGATCCAGCAAAGTAACAAATCAGTGTTAACAACTGGTGCCAGACACAACAAACCCTGACCCTTGCAAGTATTTGACCCAAGTAAATATGAAGATTCTTTGAATGTAATGACATCTGTTCTGTGTCACTGGCAGGCTATAAACCAATTCAATATGCAAGTTATGAACCAATATTTTTGCTGCTAACATGTTAACAAAGAAACAAACTGAACCAAAAACAACACCCTTGCCTCCCCCTTCAGGGGGGCGGGGTAAATATAATGTACAATTATTTCTCTACTGTTTCCTGCTACAGTGGATCTGTACTGATGACTCACTTGGCCATTGTGTCAGCAGAAAGATCTTCAGGATTTTTCACTTTAGTGTCACCTGTAAGTCAGAAGATGAAAAAAAAACAAACAACTTCATTTTTACAGCTTCTTTAGGCTCAATTCAGAAAAAAACTAATGAATTTAGTTTCCTGACGTCAGAATTAGGTTAACTTATTACAGAGTGATTTTAAAAAATTATATACAGTGTAGTTGAGGAGAGAATAGAAGAATTTAGTTACCATGAGCTCGGAGGTCCATAGCCACCACCCGACAGTTTATCCTGCTGCATATGACAGCCTGTGACAAAAAAACCACAAAGAAACAGTCCACATCAGATAGTACAAACTATCTCTGTCTGCTGAAATAAAACCAAAGTCTCATAAATGTTGGTTTTCTGCAGAAGTGATTAGTCTTGATAGTGCTCACCGTGAAAACAGCCCAGGAGAGAGCAGAGTGTCCTCCTCCGTGGAGCAGCAGAAGTACCGGGCCATGTGAGCCACTGCAGTAAATTCTGAAAACGTTCCATTAGTCAAGGAAATACAAACAGTTATGAATGACCTGCACATTGTTTTCTTGATTAACTGATTAGTTACTAAGTCTGTAAAACGGTAATATGTTGATCAGTCTTTCCTACAGGTGTTCATGATGTACTCAGATGTACTGTTTAACCCATAGATATTTAATGTCACAGAAAATGAAAAATAAACAGAAAATAATCACATTTAAGGAACTGAAATGAGATGATTTTGAGTTCTTGTTCTGAAAAAGATACTATGACTGATTATTGATTAGTAAAGGAGTTGATTCCTTTAATAGTCCACGACTAATTGATCACAGCTGTGGTGCTTTGTACTTTTTTAGTGTCACTGAGAAAACAATCTATAATTTCCTTCCAGCATTTTGTAATTCAAGTGTTTGAGAGGAGACAGGAACCCCACCTCCTTGTATGGACTCAGTTTTCAAGATGTGCAAAATATATCCCATGACAGCATAATTTGGCCAGTCATTGCTCATCCCAGACAGGAAGAGGGATAAAATCCATGACTGAAAGCTGTAAAAACTAATCAATCTACTCCATAGTTCAACGTGGCAGTTCAGAAAAGCAGCTTCACAGCAGCATGAAATGACATCAGGCCATTTATATTTATATTAAATCTCTTGATTTGGACTTAAAAGAGAAAACTGCACAGAAAAAGTGGGAAATTTCTAACAGCTATTTCTCCCATGATTTCACTTCCCATGGTTTTAGTCATGGAGGCTCTTCAATAGATTATAAGGATCAAATCATGCAAACTAAACACAAGTCGCAGTTCCTTGTGGTTTTCTTTCTTTCTTTTCTTTTTTTTTTAAGGACAAACAAAAACAGCCAATTAAGGATATATCTTTGCCATTTTCATTTTCCACTTCAACATCTTCCATGGTTTCAAAGTACTGGCTCCACGGCAGAGGAGTGAAATCTCTCTTCCGTCCTGGTCTGTATATGAGAAAAAAAAAATGTTAAGAAGCATGTGTTGAGCATGATCTATATTATATAATATCACTGAAATGCACAAACATCATTCATATCCACAAAAATAATTGGACTCTTTAATAATGCATTCCAAAATGCTTAAAAATACCTGGTTCAAAGAAATATAGTTAGGAATCACAAGCTGGGTTAGTTCGCAGCTTTAAAACTGGCAAGAAACTGGGAAATGCCAGGCAGGTGCATTAATGTTTCAGATTTGACGGTTCATTTAGATGTCTCATCTTGTTTGAAACATAATCAACATCAAGCTTATAAAACTAAGCCTCAAAGTGGAACGAATAGTAATGGTGTCAGTTCATGTCTCAGAAAACAAACATAAAAAATAATTGTGCAGTTATCAAACAAAATATTGATTATACATGCATTTATTTTGTCTGTGGGGTTTAATTTGTTTAAGTCAGCTAAAACTAATTCTACTTTCAGCTATCAGCTAAAACACTTAAAAATAATAACCCGACAGTTCGATGCTTTGCTCACATTTATTTGTAAAACTATAGGCTATTATTTTGAATGTTTGAATGTTGAATTTCTGAAATATCTTTTGAATCTCATGAACTTGTAATGGTAAGACCACAAAGATCATTTCGGGACCACAAATAACTTTTTTGATATATTTTGGCTTTCACTAAGGATCCAACCAACATTTAAACTTTAAAGAAATGGTTTGAAATAATCTATATCAATTAATAGTGAATGTTTATCATAATTTTCTCATGCGACTATAAAACTAACGATGGCTGCTCTTAGCACCACCAGCACAATTTTTTTTGTCCGTCTTCATTCCTTACTGTCTCTCTATACAGTTTATATTTTATATATTTATAATAATATATCTGATCTTTACAGTGTTTTAGGGTCTACACTATAGACCGATTATGTAGATAGGTTTTTTATACTGTGAGTAGTTTTTATAAGGTATTTATAAGTTGTTGCACTGTGGAAATGGAGCTGTACCAAAATTTAGCTGTACCACACAATGACAATAAAAGCATTCTATTCTATTCTATAGCCACAATCTACACATATATTAATCCTAGTCTTAATCTGACATAAAGAGGCCAGCTCCAAACAAAATGCAGTCATATGCTTTCAATATTTTGTATTATTATTACTGTACTGAACCTGTTCAAAATACATGGTAATCTGATATAATAGACATTCTTTTATTCATACATTACATCATAAGATACTATTGAATGTTTTATATCTTTATTATTTCAGTTACTGGTTGTAAAAGATCAGCAGATAAAGCAAGGCAGTACTGGGTTTGATCTAACGTATTAATTGCCTGAAAATCATCACCATTAACTAAATAATTTGCTCACATAAACACAGCAGTTATAACGCGTTTCAAACTACTGACACAGTCATAAACAGGCTAACACAAGTCAGACACACTGACCACTGATTGACCACAAAAACCAGCCCGATCTATGGCTTCAGCATTAAACGTCACTGTTGTTCGTGGACGCATTAACACCAGGGGTCCACTGATGTAACTGTGTCCAGTCTAAATGTACAGTTTCAGAGCTGACAGGATGCTAACAGAGGGCTAGCTCTCTCACCCCATTTTCATCTTGGAGCCGGACTGAAAACCACCTGCCATTGGAGGTCTGGAGGCTAACAGATTTAAATGCAACTGTTTCTCCATGTTGTCGAAAGCGGAGTCGGTCTGTGTCAGGAACTGTTTAGTGGGACCCTCCTCCTCTTCCGCAGCATAAGATTTTTTTCGACACCAGCACCGACGCTAGCCAGACATTGGATAAAGTACAGCTCGGCTACGTTTGTCTCAAGCTAACGGGGCTACCCCTGTTCTTCTTCTACTGCTTCTTCTTCTACAGCCGCTGCTGCTGTGATTATTTTAGGTCGGGTTCTTCTTCTTCGCTTTACTAATACAATTCTACCTATTACAGCACTACCGCCATCTATAGGCTATTGCCAACAACAACAACAACAATAATAATAATAACAAGAATAATAACAATAATAACAACAACAACAACAATAATAATAATAATAATAATAACAAATGACTGTTTAATTATTTTATTTTCCTTTAATCAGGAAATCTCAATGAATGCAGAAATCTCTTGCAGGGAATCATGGCGAAGGTAGCAGGCATACAAAATTAACACAATACATGATCCACTAATGAACAAAATAACAGCTATTCAAGTACAATGGCTTCTCAAGAAAAACTGACATTTATCCATTGTTGCATTCTTTATAATACTCTCAAAATCATTGATGGATATGAGTGTTTTTAGTTTAACCCATAACGACCCAGCATTGCTTTTGTGGCTGTTCCCAAATTTGTTTTTCTCTCTGTTTAATCTTTCTTAATTGATTTATCACCATTCATTATACAACATCCTCTGTATTTTGCATCTTTTCAGATATTTTCCTACATTTAATTCACTGATCATGTAAATGTTCATTGCAACTCACAGTAAAGTTGAGGGTTATTGTATCAAACCAGAGAAAACTGAAGAAAAATGACTTTTTCAGTAAAATATGTCATTAACTGAACATAAAGCAAGTGTGTCCATTCACTTTTATTTATCAAACTCCATGGGTGAACTGATACATACATAATGGTGTTTTCACGTTCACTATGACACCTCTAAACATCCAAACTCTGATCGCCATGACAAGATGGCAAATTTTATTTTATAAAAATTATTTTCCTGGATTGATAGGGTTAGTGGTTCAGAAGTTATTAAACATTTTAGATCAGTAGATGGATTTGGTTGCGAGTCTTTATGGGTCTTTATGAGTTAAGCCCTTTATGAGATTATTCCACAATCTTGGTGCATGGTGGGAAGAAGCTGCTTTCTGTCCAAGTTCAGTAAACATTCAAGTACACCCATCTGGAGATGACATAGAGAATGGTACTGAAGTATTTTAAGAGTTTACCCAGCAAAGCTTGATAGATGAACATGTACCAGTACATTGTTCTATGAATATTTAATGATGTCCAGCCAACTAAATCATAGAGAATTCAGTAGTTCGTGAGAGTATAATATCTTATCTTATCATATTTTATTTTATTTTATCTTATCTTATCTTACAGATTCACTGTTTTCATCTTACAAATATGTTTGTTCAAGTTCATCCAAAAATCTCAGTGAATTATCATAATCACTGTGAAGTTATAACTTAGTTTAAATATATTTTACATTTTACATGGAGCAGGGTTGGTTTAAAAAAACAAAAAACAAAACCCAGTGTCCACATGGTGGTGATGGTGCACATTTTACCAAAGAGAAACTGCTTGTCAAAAATGGACTTGGATGAAACATATGTGAGGTGTCAAACACTCATTGTTATTATTTAATATGATTTGATTTGTACCATGGTCAAAAATAGTTCTTCCACACTTGTAGTCCGGATCACCTGGATTTTTCTACTTTGGTGGAGATGTACGCATGAAAGAATAGTTTTCTAATGGGGAACATGTGGCCACTAGTAGGAAGTCTATAAACTCTATGACCTGATTAAATAAACTGGTCCTCTCTATTACACTTTAGTTCATATATCCAGACATGTATGATGTTATATTTCAATGTGTTTATTAGGATTTAGGCCTAGTATTTTTATTTTTAGTCTACATATGATATATTTCTATATTCTATTCTGATTTACATGATATTCCCCATTACAGGGAACTTATGCCTTGACAACATTAACATATTATTTTGTTGGCTGTGATGTGAATATCAACATTTATATAATAGGCCCCCAATTTATTAAAGCAATAATTTGAATGCAGTTCACAATCAAATCTGTTTTTATTTATGTATCACAAAATGTATTAACAATTTTGCACGGGTTTTTATGAATTTCTTTATGTAGTAGCATTTAACTTCTATGGTGCCAGTGAAATGTTGCAGCATTTGAGATTAAAATAATGCAACCATAAAAATTCCTGGAAGATGTACACACAATAAGCAAATTCTGTTTCTCTGAAGTTTATGATCTTTATTCTAATGAACAATGAAATAAACGTCTGTATTTATGTGACAGTGTTTTCTTTCTATACTATACATTCCCAAATATTTTGATGTTCAATAAAGACATAAGTAAGCAGTGCATGGTCATGTGAAATGTAAAGTGAACAGATATGCTTGGCACCGTATGTGTCCCACTAACCCTTGGTGTTGTATTGGCTGACTGTATTTATAGTTTAATGTATTTATAGTGTATAGGAGCTTAGCTGCTTCAGAGCACAAACTCACGATTTGAAGTGTTGAAAGCACTGGAGTGTACGTCACTGAAGGGGGCCTGCCTTCTCAGTTTTATTTTCAAGGGTCAGTGCAGACTGGCTGAAGCCAGACCACTGAGCTGTTTACTGGGCAGACAGTGTCCTCAAAGGTTAATCACACAATGTTCCCAGGAATCTGTTTTTAGCCGTGGGTGCAGCCCACATAATATTATCAGACAACACAGTAATCTTATTGAGTTTATGCCAACTTTGGTAATGGTTGGAAAGTGTGGCAAAGGTTAAAGTTGGTGTTTATTTTCAGAGCCAGTATTTCTCATCTCTGTTTCACAAAACCATCCTCAAAAAAAAACCTTCCTAGCATGAAACTATCACTCAATAATTTTAGAAGCATACCATTAAGCCACTATTAAACACAGATGAAGTATAGACACAGAAATAAAGATGCATGGTGAACATTTTTGAAGAAAAATAACATTCTGACACGTGACTGGGGGCAAGATTAGATGTTTGGAAGAGACATTTATGCATTGTCAGCTATGTGACTTGACGTAAAAGCTGTGGGGCCAAGATTGGGAGCTGCTATGGAAAGTCACATGTATGGGGGCTGGCATACCCAGAACTCTTAACACCTTTCTACAAAGTGTCTCCACGCTTTAACACTTTGCATCTTTTCTTTTGGTGCTGCTAGTTTACCATAACGGATGTTAGTGGCTGGAATGATTGCATACAGATGCTTTGTGCACACACCCACTCATACATCGTATGGATTGGCCAGAATGCATGGTGGTGCCCTATTCCAGGGCATTTCGTAACTTTATTGCTTCCCTAGAGAGAGGAGATTTCAAAAATTCCAGAAGTAGTTTTGCATGTTACTGAGGGGCAACACACAGGCCTTTCCACCTGATTGGTCACTTCCATAAACCAAAAGAAACATAAAGTAAAGTGACTCTACATGTTCTATAAATTTGATGTTAATTCCAAGCTCTATAATAACATCAATTGAATGTATTTATTATTATATATTTATTATAAACAATTTGAATGTGTATACATAGTCTTGAATGTTTACATGTTTCTTTAATGTCATGGTGCAAATCAACAACAGCTCAAATGACGGGCTGTGGTCTATACTCTGGTAAACATGCGCTTCACATAACAGGTGTGGGTACCCAGTGAGCCTGCCCTGCAGTCATGTGCATAGGTGCCTATAAATTGAAGAGTTTCCCCAACGAAGAAATAGTAAACATGAAACAGGGACGCTCATGGGACTAACAGCATAAAGGACTATATTTTTCCACTTTGTTGGATTATACCTCAGCACTCAGGTAAAAGGATAACATTTGCACCATGAAAATGTAGTTATTATTTTTCAAAAAATATTCATCAGGGTTATAATTGTGGTTATTCCTGTAATTATAAACACAGCATTATTGTGTTAATTTTTCTTGTGCTTATGAGGAAATTATTAACCAGAAAACAATATTTTTTAGTACCGAATGTTGCTTTTGCCACTTTATTGACAAAAAGATCCTGTAAATCAAAACAATGAGATAGCATATGAAAGTATCATAAAAAAATTACATAGTCTGAAGATGAATATATGCTAATATTTTGAGCTATTAAATGATTGTTTTCCCCATTTTGGTGAATATAGCCCATCGTAAATGATCCATGTCTTGTCTTTTCAGGGAGTAGTGGTATGCTGTCTGGTTCACCTCAAACAGAGTTTATGGCACAAGGTGTTTGCACAGTAGTTCCACTTTTAAAAACAAGCATAATTCTTGAGAAGACTTGAAGTCATTGTTTGTCTTCTCTCAAAGGTAAGCACAGTTGTCAACAAAACATTTTCTATAGTCAGTAGGTGCATGAATCACAGTGAATGAAAATGAATGCATATGAAAATAATCTGCTTTCGTGTTGGTGATTTGAGTTGTGTGTGGTGTCTTTAATACAGGAACCCTTGGCAGATATAGGAGATTTTCCCTTGTAGCATCAAGAGGAGATTCTTTCCATCAGTATAACTAAGACAGAAGTAGGAATGGTTGGTATTACACCCAAAGACATGGTGCCCTCTCCGGCAGTTAAGTTTTTCGGTGCAGGCACTGCGGCCTGCATTGCTGACCTCATCACTTTTCCACTGGATACCGCCAAAGTCAGATTACAGGTTAAAGGCACAATATTTCAGAAGATTTTATTTGTTTTATTAATTACTGTTTTAATTTGCTGATAATAATTAATGTTGTCTTAATATTTCAGATCCAGGGAGAGTCTCAGAAAGCAAAAGGTACAGATGTGATGAAGTATCGGGGGGTGTTTGGCACAATCACTACCATGGTTCGCACAGAGGGACCCAGGAGCCTTTACAACGGACTGGTGGCAGGACTCCAGAGACAGATGAGCTTTGCTTCGGTCAGAATAGGTCTTTACGATTCCATGAAGCAATTCTACACTCGAGGCACTGAGAGTGAGTTTCCAAATCTGTGATTGACAGACTGTTGATGATAAAACTGTGAGTCTTCTTCAATGTGACTGATGGACATGCTGTACAGGTGCTGGGATTGCTACTCGGCTCATGGCGGGTTGCACCACTGGAGCCATGGCTGTGGCTTTTGCACAACCAACAGATGTGGTGAAGGTACGGTTCCAAGCCCAGGTACGAGTGGCAGACGGCGAGAGGAGATACAACAGCACAATGGAAGCTTACAAGACCATTGCCAGAGATGAGGGAGTGCGTGGACTTTGGAGAGGTATTACTGTTGCTTTCCAATTAAATGTATGCCATTAATGTAGGAAATCAACTGATTTGCAGTAATAATTCTTTGTTTTGTTCTAGGTTGCATGCCCAACATTACCCGAAATGCCATTGTGAACTGTGCAGAGCTGGTCACCTATGACATGATCAAAGAACTCATCCTGAAGTATGACCTAATGACAGGTGAGACCAAAAAGTAAACTACAGCCTAACATCTTATAAACCACTCTTACTCACAAACCAATTAAATGAGCATTAGTTGCATATTAGTGAAAGGAAACTGGAGGAGATATGCAAATATATGCAAATATCTATGCCAATTTAAGACTTTTTATTTGTTTTTAACCCTTCTGTTGTCCTCAGCTCTAGGAAAGAAGGGAGGAAGAGGGAAGGAAAGAAAGAAAGGAATAAAGTAAGGGAAGGAAGGAAAGGAGGAAGGAAGGGACGGAGGGAGGGATGGAGGGAGGGAGGAAGGAAGGAAGAAAGGGAAGAGGAAAGAAG
>JAPSES010000044.1:15566218-15601291 GCA_029822895.1 Maxillicosta whitleyi | reverse complement strand
TCCAGGATTTCTTCTGGATCACCCCCAAAAGTTAATCATTTCTTCCTTGTGCCATTGCCAACAAATCCTGAAAATTTTATCAAAATCCATCCATAAATTTTTGAGTTATGTTTCTGAATGGCAGACAGACAGACAAACAAACGGCAGTAAAAACATAACCTCCTTGGCGGAGGTAACGAGCAAATGCATCAACATGACATGATTAGAAAGCTACAAAAGTCGCAAGAGAATTTCCCTGATCTAGACAAAATAAACCAGCTAATATTTGGAAGGAGAAAAAGATGACACTTACTGTTCTGTCTTCAAGATACATGGTTTTTGACAGGAAATCTATTCCTATTGTAGCCTGAAAGTATGAAAGAAAGAGTTAAATAATTTTCCTGATAGAGCTACGTAAACTTTATGAAATTACACTTTTATAGGTGTTAGTCTTACTTGATAAGTGTTGTCAAAGCTGTCATACATGAACCTGGTGATCAGCGAAGTCTTTCCCACTGAAAAACAACAGTGAAATTAATTCAGTGTTCAGTAAACAGGGAAATAAACACAGATTTCATATTTTCAGTTTACACCATTATTACCACTCTTATGTCTCTGCTTGACCTTCAATTTCTCTGCCAATGTGAAATTTGATTTAAGTAACACAAAAATGACTATTGATGCAGAAGTAAAGAGTTTTATACAGTCCACGAGTCGCAGGTTAAGAATCAACATCTGATTCATGATGACAGCAAGCATCAAGCAACTACTTCTCAAACTTGGTGTACAATTTTTCTAAATTTGAGAGGTTGCAATGTAGAAGAATACTAAGAGATAAGTAAACAATTCTTTAGTCAACTTATTTAATAATACACATCTGTCATAACAGAATGTAGTGGCACAGCGATGTAGTGGCTAGCACTGCGGCTTCACAGTAAGAAGGACCTGGGTTACATTCCAGTCAGCGTTGGCCTTTCTGTGTGGGGTCTACAGAGGCTCTCTTTTGAGCACTTTGGCTTCCTCCCACTGTCTGAAGACTAAATCTAAAATAACTGTATGTGTGAATATGATAGTGAGTGGTTGTTTCTCTACATATGTCAGCTGTATAATGAACCCGTTGGTAGTCTGGATAGGCATCACCACCCCTATGACTGTCTCAAGCATTAAGTGTTTTGGAACTAAATGGATGAATGAACAACATGAGGTAAATTTCCTTTAAATCTCTTTAAAATGTATTAAGTCCTTTACCAGTTTGCTCACATTTCTAAACCTATTTATAATACACTAACAGCTTCAAAATAGAAGACTTTAAACTTTGTCTTCCATCAATATTAAAACATCAGTAAAGAGAACGATACTATAAGTGTACTGATGGTGCCTGCTGGCTGAACGCTTTAGATGAGCTCGAGTTACGTTATCAGTTACACTGTGTTTCAAATGATGACTTGGCCAAAGCCAACACTGCTGTTTACAAAGAAACGAAGAACCAGAGCAGATCACTGAGACAAACAAATACAAAGTCTACACACCCTCTACCCAAGAAACAACAGAAACACATTATTTGACACAAAGACTGCACAACAATGATTATTGGCAAAAGAAAAAAAAAAGTGTGACACAATCGTATCTACTTAGAAAAATAGTGCTTTAAATGTAAAAACCAGTGACTAATGTAGCCAAATTTTACATTTCAGGGAAAGAAAATAATGATATTGTGTTTAGTGTCTCATCTAACAAACCAGAATCTGTAGTTTAACCACAATAGATTTGTTATCGGTCTACAACAAAGTCCCCTGATTTCTACTTGATGCTACGAAGCATTTAACATGTCAACCTTTAAATCTGTAGCAAAATATTTTCTAATGCAATATTATATGGATGTACATTAAATGCAGGTATATCATGCATACAGCTGTATATTTTCATGTAGCGCTAGCTGACTTCTTGTTATTTTTGTTACATTTTTCCTTCTATTTGTGCAGCTGTGTGTTTTGTTTGGCAGGAAAGTAGGTAACAGCAAACTCTTCTGATCAGTCAAGTATTATAGTATTATCATTGGAAAAACGTAAGGGAATGTATGTTGAATTCGTATATATGCACATTACATGTTCAAACAAACAATGAATCCTTCTCTTTGCATTTAAATTTGATAACAGTTTAAATAAAATCTCTTGTTAGACCTCACATATGGTTTTGAAAACTGTAGTTCATATAAAAACACTAATGTATACACTATGTATTGCAGAGTAAAATTATGTTTTAATTGTAATTGTTTTTAACCTGTCTCTTCCATTTTTGCAAAGCACTGTGAATTGCCCTGTGTATGAATTGTGCAATACAAATCCATTTACAAATTTAAAAATACAGAGATGAGATATCTAGTTTGGATTTGCCATCTCGAAAAACATTCTGATACTGTGGAAGAACTCTTACAGCCAATAGAATGAACAAACCCCACAATGACCCATGTAACATTCCACATGACCTCTTTACCTTTACAAGCAAACCAGGTGTTGGGGTTAGAAGAAAAGGGTGGAAAATGACCAGGAAGAGTAAAGGAATGCTGTTCAGCAGGTTCAATAATTGGAATGGATTAGAATGCTTTTCTCCACAGAAACACCTCCAGGATAGACAATCTGATGCATGTATGAGATCACTGCATTATTTACAGTGGACTTTAGTCGGGAATGACAACATTCCAAGAATCACAGTAACACATACTCTTTCATCTTTGTACCAATTTTGCCTCGACAATTCATTTTCATATGTGACTAGTCAAACAGACGTAAACAGACGTAACGGTGACTCCTGTACAATATTTCAATTTCACGATTCGAAATAATAACTGGTTTGGTTCATAATTGACACTTGTGATTTATTCCTGCCACCGCCTAGAATGATATCAGTGAGCTACAACCAGCTAACATGCAAAACACCCACGATTTAATGTAGATGAAATATTGTGAAAGACAGTAAATGGTATTTAGACGAAGCCAACGTTAGAAAGCATTTTGTAACAAGAATTATTACCGCGTCGCAATGCCATCACTGTGCCAAGTTTTACGTTACAGCTAGTGTTAGCAAGCTAATGGATAACGTTAATCACCCAAACCAAAAGCCATAAAAACCCATGTTATGACTTGTAATACACAGCGTACAATTCATCATCGCTTTTAGATCAGTTATATTTAACACTATTCTTACCACTCTGCTCCCCCAGAAAGACCAGTTTAAATTTTCGTAAAGGGTTTCCGAAGTCTCCGGCCGCAGACATGACTGTATGAAACAAGCCCAGACGTTACTTTTCGTGATGTCCCAGCTAGCCAGCTAAGGCTAGCTAACCAGTTGTTGTCAGATATCAAAGAATCGATATCTGTTACGTTTCACAAGTTTCGCAACCCTCTAATCCGACGAGCTAGCGATGGTTCCGGTTGTGCAATTACCCTCTTATGTCTCCAAACACTTTTGGACAACTCACTACCCACTGCTGCCAAGTTAGCATTACTATCACTGCTCTGACATGACACCAGTTAGCCTCCCAGAGCTTTTCTTCTTCGACGCACAGAAAGTTAGTAGCGTTTCTTTGGCATCCTGCCGTGCTTCCCCCTACTGGATGTAAAAACACCCAAAACCGACCAAAACTAGGAAGAATACTGCCTAATGAATTTGAAACGAAGACATATTTATCAAATAATAGATCCATATTTACGTAACCTAAAAGATGGTGTAAAAATATTAATCAAAACTCTCTTATAGACGCAAGTAGCACTTTCTTCATATGTCCACAAGAGGGCAAACTGACCCCATTGCCAGTGTTTGACCCACGGAGCTGCCTCTAATTAACTTATCAGATCAAGTTATGAGTATTAATATATTTATGCTTGCCGTTTATTTATTTATTTATTTTTATCAGAAACACCCACTGGGATTAAGAAACAGCATTTGTACAATACGTATGCATTGTAGCCATACATTCTTATAATAATAATAATAATAATAATAATGATAATAATAATAATAATAATGATAATAATGATAATGATGATGATGATAATGATGATGATGATAGATGTACATAATAACATTGGTCAAAACCCATAATTGTCACCACAGGCCTAAATGAATCACCCAAACAGTATATTTGCCCCAAAGTATCTGTACGACCAGCTCTACAAGTTTGAGGTCATTTTGGAATTAGACTGGCAAACTTAAAACACCATTTGCTCACACCTTTTGTTGTTGGACAAATGAAAAAAAAAAAAAGATTGATATCGAACACATGATGGCTCTTATGAGAAGTAATAATTTGGGTCACTGGATGGTACTGATGTTGTAGGAATGATTTGTATCTTTGGCATTACTACTTTGAGACATCAATGTGCACACTTACAGTTCTGTAATCAATATAGTCTACTGTGGTAATTTCAATTTTTGCTGGCAACCTTTCAAAATCACGATGGCTTGCATTGATTAACTTAGCAAACAAAATTAACAGTTGAGCACTACGTAGGTGTTAAAGTGGAAGTTTGACTTGTTTATTATGTCAAGCACCGATAAACTGGAGTCATGCTTTAATGTGTACAGCAACAACAGTAACTCATTAGTTGGTGCAATACCCTCAGATCATTAACCAGTTGGAAAAAGGCCAAATCTCCTACTGCAGCCACTTGGTGTGACTCACTGGTGTGGCCCCAGCTATATATATGTCTATTGAATGTGGATAGATGTGGCCATACTTGTGGGAGTGGACACTGGTGGTTCATAGTTACTGCAAATGACTGCTGGCGTAACAGGAGATACATTCACTATTACAGTAAATGTGGTTGCCCAAAAACAGCACATAGGAGCCTCCTGCTGATGTCTGAAACTGGTACTTCAGTCTGTCGTGGCAGATGTGTACAAGATTCACAGCAGCTGCATTACCAGTCCCCAGTTATACTAGTAGTAGCCTATAATGCATTTACACCAAGTCATTAGAGTCTAATGAACTGTAACATTAACTACAATGACAGAAATGTGGTATCAAGGTTAAATGACTGAAGATGTGTTTGTCTTATTTTGACTGTCATGTGTAGGGTGAGTTTCAAAATCTAACTTTTCTTCTAGACACATTTTAATTACAAGGGTAATAAACTGAGAGATATGGGTTTAATATTAAATCTAATTTTATGTATTTCAGCTGCTCTCCTTTTATCCTACAGTACACTATATTAAATGTGTTCGTTTTCTACATACTCATACATAATAGCAGTTAATAAATAAACAAATAAATAAATAAAAGGATGATCCTTTATCATTATCACTATAGCACTAGAATATAAACCTAACAAGCAATATAATTTAAACAATGCTTCAGAAGCATTTGTTCTTCCTTTCACCTACAATCTCAACGAAACAAAAAGTTTTATGTGAGTAATAATAAAATAACTCTTGGTTTGATGTGATGTACTGTGAACTGAAATAAAAGGGCCTTTTGAGGTCCATGCAAAGCTTGGATCTGCTTTGTGTACCTGCATTCATTTGAATTCTAAAGCTCAACAATAATTATAGGTACATTTATTAATAATCACATTTGATTTCCATATTTTATCCTGTACCTTTGCTGTGAGGGTGATATTATCCTTATATAACACCTATGAAAATTTCAGGAGCTTAAATATTGATTATCTCTGCAAGCCACAGGATGGAGGTATGTTTACACAGACAACACTGTGAGATTAAACATGTAAAATATGTATATTCAATTGTTTGAGTCATATAGAATGAGTCTGATTTCAATGTTTACTTTTGTTATGAATATACAAAGTATGCCCTGATAAAAAAGAAAAAGAAAAAAAGAATTGGCTTATATTGTTGTATTTGGTGATGTATAAGGTGCTGCATTATGAGTGTGTGATTATAGTATGTGTTTTTGCATGCTTGAGCTGGCTCTTCTAGGTCATTGAAGACACACCTGCGCCTCCCTTTAACTCATCTCGAAGCGGCGCCCGGCTGATGCCAGCGCTTCGCCTGCTCTGTTTACAACAGGCTTCGCCAAACTAGAGCTATGGCACTCCACTCCAGTCCTCGCCTCCACTCCCTGCTTTGCTCAACAACACTCCTACGCCATATGTCCTTGATAAGGGAAAGACCCCCAAGTCCCCCACTGAAGATGCTGAACCGACAAAATCCGCTTTGACTCACTCTATCTCTCCCACTCAGTCCTTCTCCATCTGCATGCAAATATGCAATAAGACAGACAGATTGCTAATGCACTGTAGAGTTGTTCTGTAAGGCCTGTGATTGTAAATCTTCTTTGCCAGGGTATGTTTTTTTTTTTTTTTTTTTTTTTTAATGGAGCAGTGCAGGATTTAAGGACGTTAAGGTGGTATTATCATCACAAAAGACTCCCAAAGGCTTGCATCTTATTCTGAAGCAAATAAACTGTCAAACATAAAAGCATGTCCTCCAAAATCAAAGCGGCGGAACTAAAACGAAGTGTACCGCATGTGAATTGAACTTGTCACCTCAAGCCATGACTTCATTCTTATATGCTGGTCTTATGTCATGCAACGGCATCATTTACTTCTGCAAAACTTGACTCAATCATCGAGATGGGAATGCCTTGCCATGACTCACACTGAAGTGCCTTTTTTCCCCACTGCCATTTTACTCTTCTTTTCTTTCTTTTAATTGTTTTGACTTTCACATGTTAATTCTATGTATGTGTGTGAGCATTTAAAAGACCTTTAATGTTATACACACCATACATCTGTCACTTATCCGAGTGGGTAATGGAGGGAGTCCATCCCATTTCCACACCACCTTAATATAAAACTAATGAATGCAGCTTTCAATGTCACAGCAAAGTACAATACAGTGCTCATCTCTCCTGAGAGGGAGAGAGAGAGCGAGGGGCTATAATGGAGGGGGAAAAGGACAGAATGAAGAGCAGAAAGAGGGGATAAGGAGAGGAAACACAAAAAGGGGGATGAGGGCTGGGTCACGGTAAAATAGGTGTGCTGTCATCCTCGAAACAGTAGGATAGAGAAAAGGAGGAGATATAGATGGGGGATGGGGTGGAGCAGAGCCACATTTTTCCTGTTATCCTTTTCCTGGAAGCATGGGATGGATGATGTTTAACAGAGTGAGAAAGGGGAGGAAGAAAGACTGTGGGAAACACCTCAGAGCTTCCAGACTGTAGAACAAAGGATTGCAGTGGAGGAGAGAAGACAGAGTTAGAGCTCAACATCAGGCAGGGACAGACACAGCAGTACGGTGGGAGGCATATTTGCAAGCATAAGTGAAGCATCGAGCAGGGTAGCAATCCAAGCACATTTACCAGAGGAGGGAGGGAGAGAGGGAGGGAGGGAGGGAAGGAGGGAGGAGAGAGCAGATCTGTGAGAGGAGGAGGGGGGTGTTGCATGCTCGCAGAGTGTGACAGAGATAGAGCGATTCCATGAGCAAGAAAGAGACACAGAGACAGAGAGAGAGAACACTAAGCAGAGATGGGGACCGAACACTGAGATAAAGGTAGTTGGCAAGACTGAGCTCAGCGCACAAACGTGAGGAAAGGAGAAAGAGAGGAAGAGAGGGGAGGTTGAAGGAGAGCAGGAGGAGGGGGAGAGAGGGATGCAAGATGATGGAGCCCAGAAATAGGCTTCAGAGGACAGCTTTTTATCCCAGCTCTCTGCGGCAGACATGACTCTGGGCATTGGACTGTGCTGAAATTAGCCAGGGGGACAACACAGGACAGCAGGTCTGCAGCGCTGCACTGCCTTGATTCAGCCTCACTGGATGCAGCAAGGCAGCTGATTTATTACTGAGGGGCTGGGTGGCAGCGTGTTTGTGTGTGGCTATGAGTGTGTGTGTGCGTGTGTGTATGCAGGTTTTTATGGTCCTTGCAGCGCTCGGAGCTGTGGTAGCGACCATTCCTCCAGTCGTAAAATGACATTCAGCAGGCAGAAGCTTTGTGTGCTGGTGTGGATCTGCAGTCCTCAGTAGGAAGCTGGAGAGTAGGATTTGGAGCTGTCATCATCGAGCGCAAGTGTGAGAGTGTGTGTTTATGGTGCTGTCCGCTGAGGTGAGCGAGGGGGATCAGCCATATGTGGTGTGTGTGTGTTTAGGTTGGAGTGGCAAGGGTGCAGCAAAGGCAGAGATCCTACACAATGCAAGGACAAGCAAAGAGAAGCACTGATGGCAGGGAGTGCAGCTGAAGTACAAGGAGTGCCCTGGGGGTAGGGTGGAGGACGAAGAGGAGGACGAGGCAGAGGAGAAGGAGAAAAGACCAAGGAGAGACGAGGGGAAAAGAGAGGGTGATCATGGCTGTCATATGCTGAGCTATAGCATATGCTGTAGCGTAGAATAGAGTGGTGCGGCAGGGGGAGGATAAGCATCACTGCACAGGGGAGGGGGAGAAGGGGGGAGAAAGAGGGAGAAAGAGGGAGAGAGGCAATCAGCTCAGCACCTCTCCTCCACCAGGAAGAACAGAACAGCAGGACGGGTTGAGGAGAAGACTCCAAAAAGGAGAGGCCAGGTCTACGGTGTAGAGGTCAAAAGGGAGCTGCCGGTTCGGGACGGGGGGTCGGGTGTACCCCTGCTCACGACCAGGAGGAGAGTGCAGGCTGGTCCTGGTAAAAGCTGAAGGAGCCCACTGCTGTCCGGTGCCGGACAAGTCCTGTTTCTTCTGACAGCGGTGCCACTTCTCCTTCATCATGGGAGAATGGACCATTTTGGAGAGGCTGCTCGAGGCGGCTGTCCAGCAGCACTCTACCATGATCGGGAGGTAAGACACTCATTAAATCAGGTGTTTTAGTTTCCAGTTTCGTGTCTGTTTTTCAGTGCTGTGTGTTTCTTCTGCAAACTGTGTTTTGTATTAATTACTTGATGACATCCCTACAGAAAACCCTCCTCCTCAGGCTTGTCCCAGTGCTCTCCTCTGTTCTACAGTCCCCCACAGTCCTTTCCTCCTCCCTCCCCACATTATTAGTTAAAGGATAAACTAATTGCACATAATCAATAGTGTGGCTTTACTGGGAATTATGGTTAATTCACAGAGGTTCCTGCATTGAAGCTACCTAATAGCCCAGCTATTGATAGATCACACTTTATGCTGTTGGCCACAGACCAATAGGACAGAAGGAAGCGAGGGGAGTGGGAGAGGAGAAAAACAGAGGTGCAGAAGATGAAGGGATGGCGAGTTTGCAGGTGTGGAAGGTAGAATCAAAGGTAGAGGAAATGGCTCTGAACTCTGTGTGAACTTAAGAGGGAAGAACAAGAGAAAGGACATCCATTGTTTAATCTTTTTTATGACTGAACACCTATTTGCATCAGCAGTAAAAACTGATCTGATTTTTTTTCCTCATTTTTTGTGAAAGGTAAACAGTTTGTGGCGGAGGGTTGAACAGATGAGCTTTTAGTTTGATTAGCAGTGGAGACATGCCATGGAGACATGCTGTAATATCTGTGGGAAAAATGTGCACCACATCATCTCTGTGTGATTAATTGAATGCAAAAGTGAAATTTTCCACCCATTTAACACAATCCAAATGCCATGCTGGGACGCTCATGTGGAAATGTGAAGAGTCAAAGTGCTTTGACCTCTGAAACCTTTATGAATTTGTGACTCAGAAATACTTTTCAGAAGGTAAAATAAAACCATAGGGAGTTGGAATTTGATTGCACCATTGTTCTCATTAACCCAGAACGCAGGTTGTCTGGACAAGGACACAGTCTAACCTTCCCTCTCCTCGAGTCGCTTTATATGAGTGTGTGTGATTGTGTGTCAGTGTGACAATTGGCTCATTTTTTATAGACTACATTATATGCACAGAAGCATTATCCTACAAAGACAGGGAAACTCTATGCTATAATCTATCCCAGTTCAGGTCAGTTCTTATCATACAGGCCTAGTGTCATATCAAAACAAAATAATCTCATGCCACAAGACCTTACACTATGGATAAAATATGTTTATTTTTACAGCACTGGAGTGACAGAGATGATGTGAGCTGCATTATACTAGGATTTTGTAAAATTAAAAAGGAATCTGAAACAATGAGCAATGGAGATTTTCCTTCCAACCAAACACTACACCAAGTCATTTCATTGAGTTCATCCTATTTGGTTGAAAGTGCATTAACCCATGAAATCACCTGGTCTAGTCCTTAAATGGAACGAAAACCTGCATACAATGGAGCATGTGTATTTGATTTAAAGATGCATTAAGCAAGATTTTGAACAGTGGATGATGTGACTCCCTCCAGTTAAGGTTTTGATAGTGTTGCCAATATCACTGAGAACATCCCACTTTGCAGCTTTATACACAGCTTTCAGCCAATTTCAGTGCATTGTTCTGGTTCCTTGGTGCGGAAAAAACCAAAACAATGCTAACTTGTATGAAAATCATGGGCAGGCGCTCCGAGAGCAAGAGCTAAAACATGCTAAGTCGTCGTCAACTGCCCATAGTAAAATGGCAAAGAGTTGACATAACAGGAGAAGAAACACGTAGCAAACCAAAGAAAGCGAGAGATTTTACTCAAGAGCTGGAAGATCAATCGAAGGCTAAAACGGCAGTGAATATCGGAATTACATTCAACAGGTGGCCAGAAAAAGGAGACCAAAGGGATGTCCGTGTTGCTCTGTTTCTGCTGGATATGTAAGTAGGCAACTGTTTGCTAACATGTTAGCCATAACAAACTGATAAGCTAATTGCTAACTGTTGTGAGTTTGTTGTGGAGTCTTTCCGCCCGCTAGTGGTCAAAAATTACTTAATGCAGCTTTAAAATCCAGTCCTGACAGCTGAATCGTTAAAACCCTGTGAGCACAGGGAACAAAGAATATGCTGGAAATTAATCTTTGGATGATTCAATGACTGTAAGCCACCTCCAACTTTTCAGAGGCACAGAAGCAACTCTCAATTTGTCTGCTACCTCTTTCAAAAGTCATAATGTACACTATGTTGATGTAATGGCATTGGCATGTACTTCTGAGCTATTTGTTGATCATGCACTTCACTGGCTGAACATTTAATAGTGCTCCCTGAATATACAAAATCTATAAACTAGACTGAATAATGTCTTGAGGTTGACTTTAGCATGAATCTGTATAAAATAGCCAATGTTTTGATCCTGTTACAGTAGAGTTCACTAGGTTAACAGTAAAAGTTATATGTAAACAGATGAGTTAAATTGTAATAAGTGGACTAAAAATCCCTCCAGAGAAAAAAATAGTTTGGATGATGTCAATGGGATGTCAGCTTCGTGTTACTGTGCTGAATACAGTGAATTGTTCTGTAAATGATCCCTATGTGTTTTGGCTTCCCCCAGACTGTGTTTGTCCTACAAGGCTCTGTAGTTGACCCTAGGGTATTAGCTGTAACATTAGCTGCTTCCCAATGAGGTTCCCTCCATCTATTCTGCTTGTCTACGTTATGTGAGCCAAGAAACATTGTCTGACTTTATGTACACACTATGTAAGATATTTTGTGAGTTCTGTATGTTGTAAATCCCCTGTATTTAACCCCACTAAGCAGTTCACAATTTGTCCCAGTTCAGTAATTTTTTTGCAGGATATCTAAAAACTGTACTGGTTAGTTCTTATGCAGTTTGGTGCACAGAGAGGCCTTGGATTAGGTTCTAGAAATTTATTGAGTGGTGGTTTGGATTGTTGTGTTTTACCATTAGCTAGTTATGCACTCTTAGACATTAGATATTCATAGAGATTTTATCAATAACACAACAACTAATTGAGATGAAGACTTGAGTCCTAATCCAAAGCATGTGTCTGCATGGTCAGGAAATCGACGACAATTAATATTTAAATGATCAGACTGTTTTTGGATGTACCAGCAAGTTGGAGAATTGTTCACCATTGGCATAGTTTTGTGCCTCCTAGATTGTTAAGAAGCATCTCCACACGAAATTGTGAATGGAGTCCAAAACTTTTGCACTGACCTCTATGGGTTGAAAGGTTCAAGTCTGTTGCACCACTGACCACACCCAACTGTACTGTTGGGTGTGGTCAGATATGGTCTGTTGCACTTGTGAACACAACTAACTGTGATGTAGGGCTGCACTGTTGTGCATTGTGAAGTCCTGCACTTCACAGAGCATGCACCAACTGCTAGATGGCATCAATGTAGGATGTTCAGCCTGTGTGTAGTTTACATTTTTATTTTTTTTCCCCAAGAGTTTGCATGTGTGTACTTGCAGTTCAAAGGATGCAGTTCCAAAGTAAACTACAGTGATGTCTCCCTATGGCTGAAAAGTCTCCCCTGCATCAAAACTTTGGAACATGGTTGCATGTCAGTCATCTGTTTGAGTGCCAACCCTCTCTGTTGTAACACAAGGATGTAGTTCTTCAATGACAGAATGTTAGAAAGCACTGTTGGATGTCTAGACTGTCTAACCCATCTACAATTAAGCTCCTTCTTAATTGTAGGTTTTAAGCTAATCTATGTCCTGGCATAGGGTAGATAATTAACACAGGCATACATAACAATGTTAAAAATAGAGTGGGGACCCATGCTATACCCTGGCATAGGTTAGCTTAATTATGGTCTTTGAAGGAGAGACAATTGAGAGTTGCTTCTGTGCCTTTGACTAACCACAGGTGGCTTACATACTATGACTCATTTAAAAATTATGTTCTGTATTGTGATTGTATAAAAAAAAAAAAAAAAAAGCCTGACTTTTACCTTAGCAATGTTCATGTGTGCATGGACAACCAAAGACTGTACTCATGACTATACAGTGAAAGAAATCATTAAGGCTGCATTAACCCCATTCTGGAGCCTACACACATTTTACTACATTTAGTCCTCGGTATTATAACCTCGGGGCTGTCATCTTACCAACAGTGAAGTATGGCCTCTAAAGGGTTGCAGTGTAGCCCACACATTGTACAAACTAATGGAATTAACAGTTTCAGCTCTAGGTGGAAGTACATAGGTACAATAGCCTGCCCACAGGTTATAAGGGTACACATTTTATTGAATATCATGAGTAGATTTTGAAAAAAATGGGTTTATTCCAATTAACTTTGGTAAGCCAACTCAACTGAAGTTGGGCAAAGTAAATGTGTTAGTCTGTGGTGTATCTTCTCAACATATTACAAAGACAAGCATCAAGACAGCATCTTGTTACACAAGAAAAATAGACAGACTTTTATGTGCCGGGTGTTAACTATTAAATTATGATGCCTATGTGTGAGAGTACACTGGTGTTTTGTCTGAAAAAGTGACATTAGAACATTTCTGTTCTTGGAATCTGCTGCATATCCATGATCACGAGCCATATATTTGTGTAATTCATAAACATGTTGACAGTTCAGCATCTTCTGTTAAATTGTCAGTACATTGCTCGTAGGTAAAGTCAGTCATTCTTCTTTCTTATCAGCACTCCACTTGGAATCTTTGTGGACAATATGAATTGTATTTTAAAAGAACTTAATTTAGCTAGTGATTAATCCAAAGAGAACAGTAAACAAAAGAAAAGCATTTATTGAACTGTGTTAAAGTGAGATGTTCCCCTTAAGAGTTTCCACACTTTTATATAACAATACCTAGATTGACCCAAATATATAGAAACATATCTTTACATACTGGGTTTGTCCTTTTAACACATTTTGAGGTATATTTTGTATTATACAATGTGGTGCACAGCTGTTTTGCAAACCATAGGCGTGCAGATGTATATGTCTTAAAAAAGTGTTCTTGCATAAGAGGGTAAGGCCTTGGGGATCCCAGACAGAAAATTCACCCAATACTGAGCTGTACACCTTCCAGAGAAGGAAGAAAGAAAGTGTGTTGATGCATCTTTCTCTACACTGCAATGCTGTAGTGAGGTCAGTGCCAAAGACAAGTAGAGCGAAAAAAGAGGCAGAGATAATGGAGGACTAGAGTGATCTAAGGAAGATAAAATGATAAAGGTTGCCGGATGGAAGGACAGGGAACAGAGGATGTAAACTGGAGAGACAGAACAAAAAGGGTACAAAGGAAGACACAGAGGAAGGAAGAGAAGTTTTCCCTCTGCAGAGGTTCAGTGCTGAAAATCTGTGCCAGAGCTGCTGAGGAAACAGTCTGCACACACAAACTCAATATGTGCTTCTCTGCATTGATGAGATTTTTTCCAAAAATATATAATCCTGCTTTTGTGTTTTTTAATTTCCCATTCATCTGTTTATAATGCTCTTCCCATCGCTTCATAAACAATGAGGATTACACGATTTGGGGAGAAATACATGCGATATTCACTATGTGTGCAAACACAGCAATGCAGGTTTGGCTGAATAAACAGCACCTTTAATAATAGGCGAACGTCCTCTTTTGTTGAACCAAATAAACGTAACATGAATATTTAACCGAATTGCTTTTGCTTTTCTGTCACACAAACAGCAATATGAGAAACAAAAACTGTAAAACTGTGAAAAGAACAGTGGGAAAGATATACAAAGATAACATATAATTCATGACATTATGACTAAATCATTTCCAGACCATTTGTAATATTACATATTTATTAGAGTATATCATGCTTTTTTTTTTCTTTTTTTTTTTTTACATCCCTTCCCATTTAAGCAATATAAATACTTCATAAAATGTTAATAAGTGTTATGAGGTTCTTTGTTGCAAGCTGCAACTGATGTCAAGTCTTTCATTAAAAATGTATATGCATTTGACCAGCCTTTCAATGTAATGTACCAAGTGGTGTACAGAATCCCTTGGCGCTGTCTGCAGGCAAGTTAACTGATTTTAACTGGACAGGTCTGAAAGGTTGCATGGAACCAAACTCACTTGCATTGCACTGTTAAAGTGCAAATTAATACCAAATGTGCCTCATAAATACTTATATATTTCTATACTCTATTTTACCTCAATTTTATAGTTATTGTACAGTTTGTAAATACTTGTAATTAGTAGCTTATATTATTTTTTATGGTAGTTTTATTGTACATACCTCTCCTTTGTTTATTTATGCGTGCACACTATGGTAAAACTTGCAATCTCATTATACTTGTATAATGACAATAAAGGCTTCCTATTCCTATTTATTTGTAATTGTTACGTCTGACATTAAATGTTAGTTTATCCCGGCTCTCTAATTTAACTTCATCACTTCTCAGTTGAGCTCCTCAGATACTTCATCAAATCTTAAAGGTCATGAAGCTCACTCTTATAAGTTGGAACTGATGTAAAGGAGATCTTGAAACACAGGCATAATGAGAGTTGTAGAAAGCTATCTTTCTGAGACTTACTTAACTGCAGTGTGCAAACAAGTAAAAAAAAAAAAAGAAAAAAGATTTTACACTTTAATGGAAAGGGTTGAAAGCCTTGATAACGATAAATATATCTCTATCTTTGTTGCTTCTAAAAGCAAAATACAGATGTCAGTTTGCCTCTTTTGCCAAGAAGTCTTTCTTAAAATAGTCTCCACTCCTGTATTTTTCATGCACAGATTTGTGTTCTCTTGCCACTTTTTTTTTCTAAATAGGTCAGGATATCCAAAGGAAGGAGGTACCCCATTTTGACAAGGGCACCCTACTTCTCCCAAAATACTTGACTTGTAGGAATGCTCTGCTTTCATTTGGGCCATCATCCCATACTAGTAAACGAACATTATTCATCTCATTAATGTTTAGTTTCCAGGATAAAATCTATACAGTCTGGGGAGATTGTGCTGCAAAGGAAAACATTGGAGGCAATACTTCAGCATGGGACAGATTTAGTGATCCATCATCCTGCGGCGAGGAGCTGCACTCTGTTTCAAACTAAACCATTTTTCTGCACATCTTGGGTTGTCATTAGTTTATTTGTGCAGCAATCCTGGATGTTGAATGATATTGATTATACTGTTCAACGAGCGGATTTAGCCAGTAAAGCTGAGCTCAGCTTTCATTCAGTCGAGGCTATTATTCATTTCAGCAACACGACAACGATGTGTACGTGAGCCTACTGAGCATGTGATATTTCTTAAGACAAAATGTGCTTTGTTCCAGTGATTTCCAAGATAAAAATACACACATTGGGTTTTTATTTTTCCTTTTTTGATAATTTTTCTGTTTACAAAAGTGGTTTTCTGTTTACAAAGATGGTTGCACATATATAACACTGTTATATGTGAGTTATTCTGACAAATTGACATAAATCTGAAACTTCAAATAACCCAATGTTAGTAGGACTAAAAAAAAGTCCCTATAAATATTAGTGCGGTCAAATTAGAAAAGTTTTAAATCAGATTAATCCCAGGGTTGCTGTAGATTAATTTAGATTAATCACAATTAAATTTCATTCATTTTTAATCTATATTAATTGCGTTTCATTTTACAAAGAAAGAAGGGCATCACATATGCAGTTTCATATAAACGTCTTTATTAAACACCTTCAAAAGTTTCAACAAAACAACTTGAAACAGCTGTTCCATCTTGTTTTTTTTTGTTTTGTTTTTTTACTTGAATTTCCAATCCACAGGGCTAATGTTGTTTTACATCTTCCATCTTTATGGGTCGGTTCTGTTGTCTGTCACTACTGGATCAACTGTCCACTTGCTAATGCGTAGCGGTAACTCTACTTGGACAACCTACCCAAAATGCATTGCCAGAGATTTTCAGAGTCTTTCTGCACCACAGATGGGATAACTGCAATCAAATTTATAATAAGATTAAACATGTTGATGGAGTTATTTGCGTTAATGTGTTAATTTTGACAGTTCTATTAAATATATATTTTAAAAAGCATGAGAAAGTGCATTAAACTAATGTTAAATCACAATTATTTTTTATTTGTATAGCTTTTTGTGTAATTCAAGTCAACTACATATTAAATTACCCTGGTAGTAGTTCAGCAGTGTGCACTTCTTATTACAGTAGCTTGTCATGATTATTGTGTATGACTTCATGTGTCACTGATATAATGAAAGTTCAGTATCCGAGGCAGATCAACGAAGCATCATTTCTGCACCGTGTGGCTTTGTGCGCTTCAGTTAGTTTTCAGAGCACATGTTGAAGAAGAGAAGACGGGTGGTAAAAACATCCTTCTGGTGTTATTCCCTAGAGATGTGATGAAATTAAAAGGCTTAGAAAAAGTTTCACCTGCAAGTATCGGTGGCATCCAGGCAGCATCACTTTAGCACAATTCTATAGAATTTGTCAGAAGGTTTGCAAAATCCATGAGAAAAGTGCATGGTGTTACATAGGGAAGGCATTAAGAGTCTTTTGGTACTGGGTGGATTAAGAAATAGTATTCTGAATGAGGTGTTTGTCAAAAAATGCACAGTTTAATGTCTGTATGTGTGATGCCACCTATGGATCATGCAGAAAAACTAAAACAAAAGAAAGTCACAGCATCACCTTATGTGCAGGAATACTTACGACTATTATATCAGGACTAGAAGTATATGTAGTTTAAAGGAAACTCTCTTAGCATCACCACTTTGGTATGTCACTGAGGCTAGATACATAAATAACAGTATGAATTAAATTGAATTAAAAAAAAAAAAAAAAAAACTAATTTAATGCATCTGATGCTGCACAGTTCAGTTAAATGCCCTGATATAAATATGAAGGTTAAACATGCTGCATGTGTTACGCAAACTGTATTTATGAGCAGGAAAAATTCAGGGACCTGACCTTCTGTTGAGAGGTTTTTATTCATGAGAAATAAAAAAAAATAAAAAAAAAAGTAAAGAAAACAACAAATCAAAGGCTGCAAAAGTTTTGCCCTTGTGAACTTTAATTTTCTAATTTCATTAGATAAATAAAGCAATGTTATTATTACACAAAATCATACATCATGCATATTTTTAATATGACATGGCATTGAGGTTCCCAAGGATGAGGTGCTTTGACTTCTTATGTCTTTCTTAATTTAGTTCCTATTTATTTTGGCAGAGCGATACACTTTATTTGTTCTTTAAAAATAAATTCAACTGAAAAATAACTTCAAGTCCACAACACAGTTTATTTTTTGGAAATGCTTCAGCCTATTTTCAACATTTCATGGTCACGCCAGGTCATATTTCTTCCCACATCCTAGAACGTTCCATCTTTGGCTCTTTTCTACCTTCACCGCCAGCCAAGTGGGGCAATGCCCACTCAGCAAAGGCAGTGAGCAGGATGAAGGAGAGACATGTCGGTCGTGTCAGTCCCACGTCCTGAAGCTCATTAACCTCCAGCTTAATCACGTATAATAAGAAACAAGAAAAAAAAAAAAAAAATGCACACATACAGAAGACTGAGATTGGTATTTATAAATATTAACCCCCACATTCACTCTACATAATTACAGCCTGTGACGCTGCCTGTGCGTCACAGAATGACACGTATAATGATTAATCCGAATAGTAGAGGAGTGACAATGGAACGTACTGTAACTCTTTTATCACGTCCACCTATCACACACATTCACACATATGCACTTTAATGTACTCAGGTTTGGTGACTGCTATAATGGATGGATCTAAATGTCATATACACATCAGCTGCACTTGCAACATGAAAAACCCTGAACTATGACATTCATTTTATTCAACATGTCGGCAGAAATCTTGTGTGCCTACTTAAAAAAACAGTTCTATACAATCATCATTCATAATAAGACAAATATGTACATTTTAACTCATAAGAACCCAGTGTTACATTTTATGTCAGTTCCCAAATGACTTATTCTCTACCTATCTTAATTAATTTATTACCATTTATTGTGATATTATCTTCTGTATTATGTTTTTTTATTTTATTTTCAGTGAAAATCAGGTATTTTCCTACATTTAATTTACTGATCATATAGATGTTTGTAAAAGCTCAGATTAAAGTTGAGGGTTATTATATAAAAAATGGAGAAAACTGAAAAAAAAAGTGTTTTTTTTTTCAGTAAAATGTATCATTAACTGAACATAAAACACGTGTGTCCATCCACTGTCATTGATCAAACTCCATGGGTTTTATTGCTGAATTAATGTTGTAGAAGATGACAGTTTCTATGGTAACTACGGACCCTCTGAACTGGGTCATATCTGATGAGCATGAAAAGATGAATAACTGTATTTTGTTTTCGGTTTTCAGTTCAGATAGGTATTCAGTTATTTACATGGATTGATAGGATTAGTGGATTAACCTCTATTAAACAGTTTAGATCAGTAAATGTTTTTTGTTGCCAGTCACTGTTTGAGTCTTTATGGGTTAATGATAAAATAAAAAACAAAAAAAATACCACTAAAATGTATTTGCACACATTTCCTAGTATTATATGGTTGCACAAAAACAACAAAAAAATAACATGTTAGGTATTATGGACATTTCCCACGCATACAAAGCTTATTCATCTAATACCTTTAAGAGGAAATTTAGATGCAAAGTCAGTAATTATGTAGTCTATGTAAGAATAAAGACAGAAAAATGTGGTGCAGATTCATTTAGGTTTGTTTTTTCTCCATATATTTTCATGTTAAATGTGTTATCTGCAAAAATAAATAAATTTGATCTGTAAAAGATTCGGAAAACTTCATATTCAGCAAAACACATATTAAAGGGAAACGCTGATGTGATTCATTTGAATGTTGGGGTTGTTTTAGACAGAAATGCTTCAGCATAATGCATTCCCGCCTTATCTAGAACCGGACGAAATGGAAATTTTAGATGAAAGAGAAGTTTAAGATGAAAGGGTAATTTCAGATGACACAAAGACAAATGGGATGGAGGAGAGCTGCATCTGCTTTACACTGCATCATCACCATGCATGGTTAGGCCTTGTAATGAATTAATAGAAAAGAAAGCACTCAAATAAAGGCTCCCCTGTCTTTTGGTAATTTCTTTGTGATCCACATTTCCAATATTTAATTTAACACAGAATGTTTACTTAGCAAAAGATTTTTTTTTATTTTTTTTATTTTTTTAGCTGCACCAAATTCAGGGATGGTGACTGATCATATTATGTGTAATTACGCTTTCCGGTTTCCTCACTTTGTTCTCAAAATGTCTTTCAGAAGTGTTGAATGAGCAAGTTACATATTAACTCAACACTAAGGAAGCACGCACAAGACATGGAGATGTAAAAATTAGCAGTGCGGTCCAGTTTTAAACCACTAACGTTTTACAGTGTTGAAGTATCTGATGAAGGTTTAACTGTATGGAAACACCAGGAGCAAATCTGAGCACCATGGTTGAGGGAGAACAGTTTTAGCTTATATAAACATATTCAACCTCAGGCGGTCACGCTCGTCTGCCTGATACGTGGGCAAGACCTGAAACTATTAAACAGTTTAAGAGAGAAACGGATGAGGGGCGAGAAGAAAAAATATCTGCACTGTGATAATTAAGCTGCCTAATATCTGTGCTTGGTAAGGTCTTTATTCATTATGTGCTGCCATCAGCATCAGTGGAGCTTATTATGAAGAGCGTATGGGTGGGATGGATATTTGGGCTTAATAATCAGAGCCTTTGTACGGATGGAACTGTACTCACCAGTGCTTTGGAGGTCTGTCTGTGCATACGTGCCCACACCAGCTCGAACGCTTTATATTTGTAACGTCTAAGTTGTGTGTTTTCTAATTCATCTGCTGTTGTGCTCAGGGCCATTGTTTTCCCTGGAGGCTGGCGGAAGCAGCTGCTGTATGAATGAACGTGTGTGCGTTCCCCTTTGGGAAAGACAGTGCCTGCATGTCCAGTCGACACACCAGTTGAAGAACAACTACCATTACTGTATGCACACAATCTTACAGGTCAATCAGCTGCTCACAGATCGATTTCTGTAATTACACAGCAGCTGGGTCCTCGTCACCCTTTAACGTAAAAAGTCCTTGACCTATCATCAGTTTTTGTGAGAAAATACCAGCGTTTTCTGATGCAGCACAAGAAAATACAAATGAGGAGAAGTTTGTTGTGTGAGCCAAGTTTAGGAATAAAGATAACAGAGCTCAGTGCTCATTCAGTGTAGTAGATCCTTCTCTCTTTCTTCTTTCTAAATCTCTGGCACAGTTTTCGAAGGTTAGAAAGTTTCCAAAAATATAATAATCTAAGATGAACGAAAGTCCTGTGGGAAGTGGCAGCTAAATTAAGAGATGAGTTGTAAGGTAATTTA
The DNA here is from genome assembly GCA_029822895.1 of Maxillicosta whitleyi. Lineage (NCBI taxonomy): Eukaryota > Metazoa > Chordata > Actinopteri > Perciformes > Neosebastidae > Maxillicosta > Maxillicosta whitleyi. The sequence goes on along the minus strand of JAPSES010000044.1, from coordinate 15,580,260 downwards.
CAAGACATTTAATGGACAAAATTCAACTAAACATGTTACAAACGCATTTAGCTTTTAAGTTGTGTTGTTCAATTTTATGTGTCACTCAGTATTTTCTTTTCTTTTCTTTTCTTTCTTTTTTTTTTAACAGAATCAGAATACTTTAATAATCACAGGGGGACATTTGTAATGTTGCAGTTACTCCTAAAATGGTAGAAAGTAAAATATACACACATAAATACAAGTGTAAGTATACATTTAAATGACATAAAATAGAAACATAATCCAATGTAAGAAAGAAAACTATACGTACCTAAAAAATATACAAACCTAAAGAAATATAGACTTAAAATCTGTATTTTTGAATAAGAAAGTCTGAAGTATTCAGTATTATTTCCTTGATTCAATTATTCTCACTGTCTTCCTGTCTCTGTTATTTATATAGAATTTCTGCACTTTATTATTATACTGCTGTAACTGTGAAATTTCCTCAAGGTGGGATAAATAAAGTATTCTATTCTATTCTATTCTATTCTATTCTATTCCATTCCATTCTATTCTATTCTATTCTATTCTATTCCATTCTATTCTATTCTATTCTATTCTATTCTATTCTATTATTAATATGAGATAATGTTACTAGTGTTACCTGCATCTTCAACGTATGAAGCACTTTTTGTCTAAAACCTGCTATATAAAGTTCGATCAATTGATTGATTATATTTATATTTAGCGCTTGAGTTTGAGATAGTAGAAATGGTTATAAATAGCAATAATCGACACTTTTGTCCCTGTTTTGGCCCAGTCTGCTCTAACAGTATTGGCTTGTTACTCTGCAGGACTTAAAACACTGATGTTTGCAGATAACCTTCGTTCACTGCTTTCTGCAAATGCAGCAATCTGCCCCGTGCTGATTATCCTGTTATCCAGCAGTAAAGTACACACACATACGCACAAGCATGCACACAAAAACACACACAGCACAACACTCAATACTTGGAGTGTCTTGGTATTTTTTTAACAACATGAAAGTGCAGAGAAACAAATAAAGTCTGAGTATCTGCAGTACTTAAAAAGTTTCCCAACTGAGCCACATCCATATAGATCAGATTAGAACTTTAGACCTTCAAGAAAGTTTCAAAGTGCTATTTAGGTGTTTTCACCTCGAGTTGTTCATGATGTAATCAGCTAATCCTGATCACATTTGGCACAAAATTTTACACCTGTCCAGTTTTTGCTTAAATGGACCATCAGTCCCTAATAAATGACCCATAAAATGATTATTTGCTCTATTTGAAGCTCAGTACATTAACAGTATATGAAATGTATTTTGAAGTATATTGGGTCAACTCTATGACAATGACCAGAAACTATAGTATGACATAATGATGAATGCCCCAGATGTATGTTTACTATTATCCCCTTAAAGACTGCAGGCAAGAATTAGTAATGATTTCACTGTAAAAAATGTAATTGAGAGAGGATCTGCCAGTTATGTGGTCCATCTCAATCCAGGAAATAGACTTAACCAGACAAAGGGCCGGGCAGGCAGACAAAGCCCATTACTAGTGAGTTTGCAAGAGAACTGAAAGCTGTTTGGCTCAGATTACATTACAACTATTTTGAACATTTTATCCTGGAGCATAAATGCAAACAGAAAGCTTGTGTCACAGACAATAACAGACAGATTAGTAACATTTAGTTAATGTTGAATAGATGTTATAATTACCACTGGAATGAGAAAAGGCAGACCTGGATTATAACTGCAAAGTGAATGCAGACATGCTCTGAGCTTTACTCTAGCTTTTAATTATGTAGTTTCACATTTCTCATATGTTTTGTGTTCGTTAAACAAGGACATGCATTTAACTGAGTCTTGTTGGCCACAGCTTTCTATTACGGTTAGCAGTATGCGTCAAATGACTCCTTATGGTGCAGAAAAACATCAATATCAGCACAGCTGTCTAACCACCAGTGAAGCTGCATCTGACACACACAGCGTGGCATCAGGGAGGAACTGAATACCTTTATGTGAAATTACAAACGTGATTTACATTTAACTTCTGAAAAGGCAAAGGTGCAGAAAACCCAGATTCTCGTGTATTTCCAAACACGCTGAAAGTCACTGTAGCGTATTTGCTCACAGCTGCTCCAAACACAGGCAGCCGGACATGTTTGCCATTTTGCACACGTCATACACATGGATGACTCTCCCTCTATGTCTTATGTGTCCTCGTGTCTGTGTTTCTCACACAAAAAACACACTCGCAGGTGGAGCAGGAACAGTCCTGCAGCAGCTCGCTGCTCTATTTTAAGTCAGTTTCACGCTAACACATGTTCCTCTGTTACTTCTCTTTATCTCTACGTCCTGCCTGTTGAAATGTTTGACACTGCACTCACCAACGGTCACCTCTACACTCCTCAACATGACTACCCTCAGAGGAAACAACTTTCCTTTTCCAATAATTTTTAGTTGTTTTTAATTTTTCCACTCATCTGTAAATCCGCCCCCCCACTTCTTTCTGCATTCACATCCTCACCTTTCAGTAATTTGCTGGTTGCTGTGGTAACGGGTCATGGAAAATAGGTGTGGGCATTTTATAGTCCTCATTAAAACAATATACAGCATAGAGTTTTATCTGACTTCTGGACATTAACAGCAGAAAAAAAGACCCACTTTTCCACATGTATTGCATAGACATTGACATCATTTCATCTTGGGGCCATCTTCCATCTATCCCTGTCCCTTTAGTTGCCTCGGGTGGTCCACTAATGCTCAGAAACAAGTGCCTTCTAAGTAAATAGCTCCACCATGCAGGGAGCATACACATCCACTGCACTGTGGCATAAACACCAGGGAGCCCCATGATGTGCAGGCTTTCCTCGCTCATTAGAAAGAGCTGACAGTGCAGCCTTAAAGCCCCACTCCACCTCCGCAGTGGCCACGCTGGATCGACACCAGAACAAAACCGTGCAGCACACCAGCCTCTCAGAGAGTTTAAAAAGCAGCTGCACTGCTCTGTATATCCAGTGTCCCTGGATCGGTCCCACTGCAGTATTACACTAATGATACTCAATGGGAAGTCCCTGTGTCAGCTGCATATTCCAGCATTTCTAATTCAAACATGGCTGCTAAGCTAATAAAGACCACTCACATTGTATATGACCTAGAGGTGTGAATTTGCTCTGGCTTCAGTTACAATTAACCTATCAGTAATTCACATATAATTATTTTATACATCTCTAACAATTTTTTATGTTACCTAACATGATTACTTTTTCCACAAATCTAGAAGCTTGGTAAATCTGAACTCCCTTTACTTAGAAACTGCTTTCAATAATATATTATACACTTTAATAACACAAATAGTTCTATCTTTTTAATCTACCTCAATGGCCTCATGATTGGATTTGATTATGATGTCTGCCTCACAATAAATATTTGACTTGAGAGATGTAATAGGAACATTTCTTGTTGCTAGAGTTAAAATAACCAATTAAAGCATCACTATATAAATCTATAGTCTAAGTATAATTACACCTGTATGACAACATGACTATTGTGACAACATTGGACCCAAATTAGGATGGTTATAGGTACCTCATGTAGAAGATGTATTTTATTGCTCCAGCATCAAATATTGGGATCTATATGATACATGTAGGTACTATAAGCACATCATTTCCACAGTTGCTGAACTGTAACCCATATTATGGGCTGTTACATGTTAGTTTCTTATCATAAATTACACAGATTCTAACTCCTACCAAAGAGAATTAATTACCATCAGAAGATAAGTCCACTATAAGACTATCAAGGTAGTTAATGTAAAGAGACTTTTCTTCATTATACGGTATATCTATTTTTGAGAACTCTGACCTGACAAACATATAACAATATTTTCACTTCCTGTGTGAAACATAAGATAACACTGATCCCCACTTTAACAGTTACTAATCACTGTTCACGCATGTTTGTGCAGCCTCCAATGTCTGTGTTGTTCCATTCAGCTCAGGAGTGAAGATGAGTGTGAAATCACTGTTATCTTCTGTCATCTTTTTTGATGACTGAGCTCATCTATGCATGCTGTCTAGAGCACAACTCCATCACCCTGTTGTACTCTGTCACTGCAAGTGACTGATTATACATACAATACACACACGCATACATGCAAACACACACACACACACACACACACAAATATATGCACATGTTCAACAAAGGTCTGAGTTTGAAAAATGTTCTAATTCCCTTGAGTTGACACAACACATAATGCCATTCTTCCCCTTGGGGATATTCAGACCAGTTAGATTATATGAAACTAATCTTTTCCATCAATTTCATACAGTCATACCCAGATATTTCCTGAGTCTCTGCACATTTGCTTTGTATTAACTGACATTGTCTTTCTCCTTTTCACCTCCTCCCCCTCCTGCCCTTTCCTTCTCCTTGTGTCTCTGCAGGATCTTGCTGACAGTGGTGGTGATTTTCCGTATCCTAATAGTAGGCATAGTGGGGGAAAAGGTGTATGAGGATGAACAAATCATGTTCATCTGCAACACCATGCAGCCCGGCTGCAACCAGGCTTGTTATGACAAAGCCTTTCCAATCTCCCACATCCGCTACTGGGTTTTCCAGATCATCCTGGTGTGCACACCGAGTCTGTGCTTCATCACCTACTCTGTTCACCAGTCTGCAAAAGCACGAGATCGTAGCTACTCTCTGCTGCATCCTCACATGGATCACTATGGCCACGGTCACCATGGTCGTCATCATGACCATCATGCTCGCAAGCTTCATTCTCGCAACATCAATGGCATCCTGGTGCACCCTGACAGCAGTAAGGAGGATCACGATTGTCTAGAAGTGAAAGAGATCCCCAACGGGCCCAGAGGCCTCCCTCACACAAAGAGTGCTAAAGTACGACGACAGGAAGGTATCTCTCGCTTCTATGTCATCCAAGTTGTGTTCCGCAATGCGTTGGAGATCGGCTTCTTAGCTGGCCAATACTTCCTATATGGCTTTAATGTGCCTGGGATGTTTGAGTGTGATCGCTACCCCTGTGTGAAGGAAGTGGAGTGTTATGTGTCTCGTCCTACAGAAAAGACCGTTTTCCTGGTCTTCATGTTTGCAGTAAGCGGCATATGTGTGCTGCTCAATCTGGCTGAGCTCAACCACCTTGGCTGGAGGAAGATAAAGACGGCCATCCGAGGGGTGCAGGCGCGCAGGAAGTCCATCTGTGAAGTCCGCAAGAAGGATGTTTCACACCTGTCCCAGGCCCCGAACCTGGGCAGGACCCAATCTAGCGAGTCAGCCTACGTCTGACAGAGGCTTCTCTGCCTGGGGGCTCAAGGACCTCTTAAATTATGGAGAGGAGCTTTTCCCTGGCTCAGGACCCGCAATCATTAGGGCACAAAAATAAACTCACCAGTACATTATTATTCAGGAGCACAGACAGACTCTCTGTAGTCATGATGAAGTTCACAAGTCTTGGACACTTTAAGACAGAAGAATCACTTTCCTAAAAAGGCAACTGTGTTGCTTTAACAAAGCTTGCATATAAACTTTAATGGAGAGTTCTGCTCTGCCTAGGTGACACTAGGTGCCTTTAAAGAACTCGATAAATACAACTGAGCAATTACTACTAAAATACTGTAAAGGTAGTCTGAGGTTGAATTATCTAAAATCTTTCATTATAAGCCTTTTGCTGTTGGTCAAAAATAATCCCCTCATTTTTAATTAAGTGTGCATATGCAAGAGCTTAAGCGTGTGCATGCATACGCATGTGTGGGAAAAAAAGCCAATGTCTGACCTTAGTCAGAGAATAGAATGCTTAGCTAATCTGAGCTAGTGAGAGAAGGACAACTTTATTAATGTCCGTAATATTTCAATAAAGTCACTCGAAAGACTTGATGCACCTTTTTATTAATGCGCTAAGAAACTTAACACAAACTAAAGATTACAAACAGCACTAAAACTACTAACTTAAACTGGAACATGTTGCTGTACTGTATTAAGCTTTTTCTTAAAAATGTCTCTATTCCACACTTTCTTTGTCACTTTAGGTGCCAATCAGAGGACAGACTGACAATGTCCTGTGATTGTTGGCAAGTTGGCAACAAATCATTTGTTGCAGAAAAGTAGGTCAAAGTTAGACATGGTGCATTGAATTTAGATTCACTTTCCAACACTGTGTTATACACCACAGTGCTCTCAGTGCCTGCAAGGCATGCTGTTTATTGTCAGAACCCACAGAAAACAGTCAAGAAAAGTGTGCCAGTGTTTCCACTTTGGTTCTAAGTGTGATCGCTGTCTACAAGGAAGAAAGGAGTTACATAAGGATTTTTTTTTTTTTTTTTTTTCAAATATTGTAGTCACACATATTTTCATGTATAACCTCAAGATCTTTTTTCACAAGCCGAATTGGTGCCATACTTAAAAGTTATTGTACATAAATGAAATATAATATTAATACTTAGCCTTTTCCCATTTAGCAGTATAGATGAACTGCTTTTTGATGGGGGAACAAAGGTTGAGGTGGTAATAAAGATTAATCATAGATTGCCAGCTTTAACAATATGTATTATTAATGTGCTCTTTGTTAAGTCTTCTCTGTCTAATGAAGACTATGTTCCAAAAAGTGTTCTCCCCCTATGGACTTTGAAAAAGGCATGTTACTGAAGCATTACTAGAATGGATAGATTATGACATGTAATTTAAAAAGAGACTGTTTTATTTATTTATTTGCATCCTGCTCCTGTGAAATGTAGTACTCAGCATGCATTAAGATGAATAATATAAAGAGATATGAATATAGCATCCCATTGTGGGAAAATTGAAAGTGAATACCTGAAAGGCTCCAGAAATGCAGCAATAATAATAATATCTAGTATGTGAAAAAAAATATGTGAATAAATTATTATGCAAACAATGACTTGACTGTGCAGTGTTTATCAGACAGGAAAGTGACAAATACTATGTGTAATGCACCCTGTTGAATCTTTATCATGACGTAAGTATGTCACTTCAAACTTGACGTGTCTCAAAAAACGTAAGACTTTTCAGAAGTTTTACCTGTTTTTGTTAACCTGCAGCTGCAACACAAAATACAACTGAAACTTATGGGAATTATTCGAGTCATTAGTTGTGCAGGGCTTTGGCTATGAGACTAAGTATTGGTAAAAGTGAAGTGAATTAATGGACTTTGTGGCCTTTAGACCAATACTTCCATCCCTGTAGGGAAAGCCACAGGCAGGAGGTAATTTGTTATGTTTTTAAAGGAGGGTGGGGTGAGAAATTGGGAGAACCCCCCGATCCTGTACCATAAACTAACACTCCCACTTATACACAGCTACAAAAGGATGTTTAAGGGATGATTTTTCTAATTCTGCAGTTCCATTTTACTCAGTTATCGTCCTTCTGCTACAACTGGGATATGAGTGACTGAAGGGGATGGGCAACGGGGGTGAGACCCTCCCTCCTCCCAGTTAAAAGCACCCATGGGTACAAGCCACTGTGGTCTACGTTGACAGAGGTTTTAGTTTGTGTTTTAAGATTGCCTATCAGCTTCTAAGTACATTACGCATCCACCAGGTTATGCAAGGTTTAGGCTTTATGTTACATTGAATGCATGCTTTAGAGCCTTATAGTTCTTCACTTATGTGTCTGACTGAAGCAAAACTCCCATGAACATGTTCATAGTTCTAGAAAAAGGATAGATGTTAAAAGAAAAAAGGAAATCAGTTCTGAACAGAGTCAAGAGTTATTGAAATACACCAATAACAACACTGCTAGTATTGCTCACTGTTTGGTCAACAGATACACACACATGGACTCTGCTTGTTAACTTTGACCCATGTGTTATATTCATAGAGATTAGCTTCCCATGCTGTATGATGCATACACTATACAACAGTACAATACAATGCTTTTAGCTGCACAGATTCAAAATCTCTTTTAACATTCATTATTTATCATCCAGAAATGATATATCTCTGAGAGGATGGCTGCATTAGTGTACTCTCTGACTCTGCTCATGAATTATACAAATTTAACTTGTTCACATCCGTGATATAAAACTGACCACAGTGAATTTAGAGTAAAACTTTACAAGAACTTTGTGTTTTACACCATGTGTCTCTCAGTAGTTAATATTTTACACCTATAAAGTATGACATTTACAGATTTATCTGAGCTCCACATTAATGTTTCGTGGGCCCAACATGACATGTATGCAGTTAAGTTATTAGAGTGGACCTGATAATTCCAGTAATGAGCGAGGTTACTGAGGGAGAAAAGAGAGAAGTGCGGGGGCGGTGAACCTTTTAGTGGTATTAAACCTTCAGTCAGTGCAGGAGGAAGTGGTTGTGTCCAGGGGAATGATAGGAGCGTAGTGGGACCAGAGAAAGAGAACTGCAGATGATGGAGAGGTGTGTTAATAAAGCCGATTGTCTGATAGGATATAGAATAATGAATTTTGTGGTTATTCATTCACTTAAAGATCACACTGCATTCATACTGACATGCAGAATCCAGTGGTTGACTCAGTGTGTGACGTACATTTACATCTACAAGCACCTTTCACTAACACATGCGCACACAGAGTCAATAAATGCCTAAACAAAAGCATCGCTGAGGATGTAACCAGCTGGTTGCTGTGGTGACAGGAGGGCACTAATGATGTTAAGCACCACAGAGACTACAGTAGAGAAAGGCAGACACAGCACTGCACCATCTCTCCTCCTGTCGCTCCACAGCAGCACGTCAAGCACCAGAACGCACTCAAGTATCAAGTCATTCATGGGGAAACTTCAATGCATAATGCGTTCTGTTTTATTCTGCAGCACTGCAGCTACAGCAGCAGCTCTTTAACAGGTGTACCTTTTAGAATAAATAATGGGCCCCTCCGACAAAGTAGTGATAAGTCAGTAAGGATGGAACTGGTAAAGTCATCACGCTTTTCTTGTGTGCAGATGTATGGAGGGAAAAACTGAAGAAAACACAACATGTGAACTCCTTCCTTCTAATTTCCTCAACAAGAATTCTAATTAATTCAGTGGACCTCACATTGAAAAACAATATAGAAACAATTAATTAACAATTATCCCAAGAACGAAAAATCAACAAGTCAAATATTGCATTTCTCATGGTCTAATTATTTCTAATGGTTGTACAATAATTACCTGAAGATGATTAATAAATAAATTAATACATATTATTTATATGTTTGAAAATTCAAATTTTACATAATGTCATTTTTATTGCAGTTAGAAAAAGAGTAAATACCGCTTTCAGACTAATATTTAATCTATATAAACATCCATTATATTATAAAATGCATACATTGAAAAAAATCACAGTAAGATAGATTATGTAAAGAAAAACACATGTGATGTAACATTCCTGAAATTAACACTTAATTTAAAAATATTAAATAAATCACATATTTATAGCATGTACAGTCAACTTGTGCACTTTGTATGCAGGCAGATCAGATTCACTTACATAACTTCACATATAGATTCCAACACCTAAGTACAAGTTCTCTCCTATATTGAAATAAAACATTTACTGTGCACCAGTTGTTACCTTTTTTAGCCTCCCACGGTTTTTTTTTATTTTTATTTTTTTTTTATTTATTTATTTTTTTTACTTTAGAACCATCTGTTTATATCTGCAGAATGATTGGGTGTGATATTTATACGGATGCACAAAACAAACTTTCACTTCTCATTTTCCTGTTTAATAGCAGGTTTCGCCACCTAATATATGTGAGTTTGGACCAGATTTCAGCTCATGACAGTAATGCACCCAGATAAATAAAATGAAAAAGATGGAGGACATGTCTGATCTCAACTACAAAATAGCAGCTCTTATTTTTCTGTCAGTATATACCGTTTAAAAATAGTAATACATATTGCGGTCTGCACTGCATTTAGAGCAGGGGTCTCAAACATGCAGCCCGGGGCCCAAATGTGGCCCGTCACAGGTTCTAATGTGGCCCGTGGGATGAATTTGCAAAGTGTAAAGAATCCACAGTCTAAATCTAGACTAATATGATCTACACTAAAATAATAACAACAGACTAATAAAAAAAAAAAAATTACTATATTTTCTTGTCAGTTCGATGTGGGAAAAAAATTACATTATGTTTATAAATATTGCCAACTTCATATTTTTGTGCAAAACATAACATTAAATAATGGAAAATTTTACATTTACAAAATATCCTGTAACACTAAAATGTGAATAACCTGAAATGTCTAGAGAAAATTAAGCACAATTTGAACACTTTTCTGCCTGTTATTAAGTGTGTTTATAGATCCGATCCATAATGAACATGTATAAATAACAATTTGAGACACATTATTGTTAAAATTGCATTTAATTTTCATGAGAAATGTCAGTTTTTTTCCCCTGTTATTCGGATCTTTTTCATTTGGGTAGATTATAAAAGTGTGTATTTTCACAATTTAATAGGTTTGTCTTCACTAAAACAAAGACAGATTTTGAGTTGTCATTATTTATACATTATTATGCAATTATTTTATGTTATTATTTTACTGTTCCAGCCCCCTTGAAGAAAATGAGTTTGAGACCCCTGATTTACATCCTCTTGAAATTGCTCGGAATCTTACACACTGAAGATTTAATAAAGATTAAGCTCAGAATTGGAAAAAAAAATACTAAACCTTTTCAGTGCCTTGAGACAAGTGGAATTATCTGTGATGTTTTAGCTACAGCAGCTGACTCTCTCCTGAGATTTATGACAGCAGACAGTACTTTGACAGTACATTGTCCTGGCAGTTCTTGGTACTGAGGATAGTTCACATTGTACACAGCGATGGTCTGACAGCGATGCCAATGAGAGGAGACATGCAGGTGTTTCTATGGGTTTAGAATATAGTTATAAAACAATTCTGTCACTCACCACCCACATGGCTCCACATTCGTGCTCTTAGTACAATGAATTAAGTAAAGCTCAGTGCGTAACCACATCTTAACAGTTCATCCAACCTGTTTACTCATGCGTTAAAGCATGCAAATAGACAGTGCAATGGTTTAGGGGCACTACAGGGTTTTTTTTTTTAACAGAAGAAAATACACTTTCAATACTCCACTATGCTACACTTATGATTGAACACACTAACCGATCTAATGTATTTTAAAACAGGAAATAATCTGCTGAACAGTTGAACGTGGAAGTAAAGCCCAGTCGAGTCCAACAGACGAGCCATATGCTGGCTTCAGATTAAATCATTTACGCTGAGATGGATTAGGAATTTTTAGAACTGCCATTTTTTTAATAATTAATTTGACTGGCCAGCTAAATGTATTTAACTCCTTAATGAGGAAGACTGCATTGTTGGGTATTTTAACAAAGATAGAAGGATTTTACCCCATGCTCCGAAAGGATGGGAAGGGATATTATTTTTGATTGGGTTTGTTTGTTTGTTTGTTTGTTAACACTCCAGTAGCAAAACTATTAGTTGGATTCATACCAAATTGATTTCATTGATTGAACGTGACCCAAAATAAATCTGATTATTTTTTGGAAGAAGTAGATCAAAGTAAAAAAAAAATATGAATTAAAAAAAAAAAAAAAATCCTCCATTTACTTATAATGGGCAAAAATTCAAATGTCTATAAAAACTGGAAATTTGTTTCAATTTACTTCAAATATATTCATACACATAGATAGAGACAGTTGATATGCTGACATCAGCACATGCATAGGTATGATGACATCTGTAATTACAAAACATGCAAGGGGCAGGGTTTGTTATTCATACTCTTATACCTCATAACTTTGTCTCACACTATTTGGATTTTATTTTAGTTAATCATTGCTAAAGCATCAGAGCCAAATCATATGAAATCCAACAGCTACTACAACATACTGCAGTGATTTATATTTATTTATTTATTTTTTATGTATATTGTTAGAGAGCATAAAGATTGGACTGTGTTTTAATGGAGTCCAGATTGACCCTGTTAAGGTTATGGGTACATTATGGTAAGAAAAGAGGCAGATGAAGTGATTATCCATCATACCTAACGCCTATAGTACATGCCTGTGGGGGCAGTGTTATGATCAGTTGGTTAGGTCTAGGTTCAGCAACATTCTGTGTCCAAAAAATGAGGTCAAATGAATATAGTGAATGACCAGGTCTGAACACGAATGGATTTTTTTCTTTCCTGATGACAGACATATTCCAAGATGCCAATGCCAGAATTCATCAACACAAACTGGTGCACTGGGAACATGAGACCTCATTTTCACAATTGGATTGGCCACCACAGCGTCCAGACCTGAACCCCACTGAGAATCTTTGGAATGTGATGAGGAAGACTTCACACACATGTCTGACTCTCATCATCAATACAAGATTTTAGTAAAAAAAAAAAAATTGGAACAGGAGTGGAATTAATATTGTGACATATATTCTGACATTGCACAAACAATCCTCCACTGAATGCATCCTGTAATATAAGCTAAAGGCAGTCCAACAAAATATTATATGTGGCCGTGCAGTATGAAACTGCTAATGCACAGTATCTGCTTGAACACACAGTTGAATGCTAAAAACATGTCCACATTGCACTGTTATTTTGCTGATATCATCATTATTATTTGCAGAAATGTTTTCACCTTTTCACTCCTCTCAAACAGCTGCATCTTTAGCTGCTCTCACAGAAGCAATGTTTGAGTTGGAATTTTCTACAATGCATATTCTCTCTCAAGTCTTTCCTTTGCATTTGCATTTTCTTTTCTTTTTTTTTTTAAATTTTATTATTAGTGTCCCAAAGTACATTTGCCCTTTAGGTTAAACTTTTCTCTATCAGATAAACACAGAAATCATATGCAGTTTTGCAGGATCAGAAAACCTAATGTTTGATAACACACCATGTGTGTTATTGTCATTTATCTCATTCAAACATGTCCAATATCTCAACTAATATATGAAAGTTCATGCATCTTCATTAATCTATAATCAACCCCCCCTGCCTAAATGTCCCATAAGGAAAATGAGTACACCACGGGGATTTCTGCTGCATATTTTAAAATATCACTCCATCAAATGAATAACAGAAGACGTCTGACTCCTCTGCAGCTCAGAGTCTTTTAGTCTAAGGTTCACTACGCTTTGACAGGTGTAGTCCTATTCACTGTTCACTCGGTTTGTTCTGCGTGCATCTTTGACCTTAAATAAATAGAACTAAAGGAGAAAAGAAAATAATTTTCTTCCCTGTTGGAAAAAGTCAATTTTAGCAGATTGATTGGCATTGACTTGCTATTTACAGGCATTCACCCTTGCCTCCTCATCAAATTTTCATCTGCTCTGTGACCTACTCTGCAGGGCTGATTCATATTATTATCCCTGTGATAAGACAGCTCGCGGAGAAGAATCATTTCATTATTCCTCTCTTGTGTTTCTTCGATATTTCCCTCTTCACTCATTCATAAAGATGAAATTGGAGTTGGCTTATTCCTCTCTAGAGCCTGCTCCACTTGCAGCCTCTTAATGTCTTGGACCATCAATTTATGTCAGTCTACATTCTGCTCTCTGCAAGTGACTGGGTCTCCTTTCGTGTTATCCCTGCTTGGCACAGCATCTTTGCCCTTCCTCTCTCTCTGTCTCCATCTGGCCCTTTGCTCTCCTCCTCTACCTGACACACTCCCCCTTTTTTTTTCCACCAATTCCTCCACCTCCACGTTTTATTCAGCCCTCCTGCCTCCATCTGACCTTCTCTGTTCTCATTCATGTGGACCTGTGCTTGATTTTCTACCTGCACCTGGCCTTCGCTTGTCTGAATTAAATGGAGTGATTCCAGTGATGAATTCCTCTTCCGTGTCACCTGTCCTTATATTATATGGATTATACTCTGTCAAAGCTGGAGAAGCTGAAATCAGGTCTTATTCTGAAGTGAAAGAAACCCAAATACCATCTCCTAAACTGTCTTTGACCCCATTTCTTCTGCTTTGCTTTCTCTGACAATAAAAGGTTTTGTCATAAGTATGCTGACAAAATGGAAAAATCATCCAACAGATTACCATCCA
>JAPSES010000044.1:15549975-15564481 GCA_029822895.1 Maxillicosta whitleyi | reverse complement strand
TTTCCCATGTTCACACACGCAAACACAATGATGTGTCATAGCGGAACATGAACATTCCTCCATGTAACACCCCCCCACCACCACCACCACCACCTCACCACCCATCATTTCAACCAGTTAACATACACATCTGCCGAACACACAGAAGATAATGAGGAGCAGGAGTGAGACGTAAAGCTCAAATGAAGCCTCGTGTTGCACATTAACACAGTTTATGGGAATGAAGGTCTATGGGAGCCTAAATAGACCACATGTATGGAACCAAAGGTAGGTATTAGCACATTTAATGAGTGTAAGAGCCTTCATTTGCAGCTTTGCACTGTTAAATGCCAGAAACAGTGTATGGTAACAGTGCTGATGCTGAGGTATTACTTCACAGATTGTGACGTGATCATGAATTATAAATGATATAATATTGGATGGACTGGAACTGTTGAATCAGTGTTGACATTACAGACTACCAACCTAAGAGGTCACACCTACACATTTACTGACTGACGACATCGAATACCATGGTGCTGTGCGACTCATTTCCAGTTCCAAACAGTAAAATTCAGTGGAATCTGTGTGCTCACTTCATATAACTCTTAGATGAGGCACCACTTATTATTATTTTATTTTATTCAAAAACAGCGATTAATTGAATTTTCCATAGTCAGTCTTTGGTCTGCAATAGATCGTGATTTTGAGCATTTTAACACCATTTAAAATCCAGTGCGTCGCTTTGCCTCATGTGTTCTGTCATAAATGATTACTTTATTTACCTTCTCTTGAGTTAGATTGCACAGATAAAGGGCAGACAAATGAAACATAAACTACATCAGGGGTGTCAAACTCATTTTAGTTCAGGGGCCACATCTTCCCAATATGATCTAAGGTGGGCCACACTAGTAAAATAACAAAAACAAAAATAATGTTTACTTCATACATTTCTCTATGTTTTAGAGTGAAAAGCGTGAAATCACATGAGGAAAATTTTACATTTATAAAACTATCCTTTAAAAAATATGAATAATACTAAGAACTTTGGGGAAAAAAAAGGAAATTTCTTGAGCAAAGTAAGTGCACTTTTAACAATACTCTGTCTCATTTTATCATTTACACATGTGCATGACAACTTACAGAGGACAGTGGATCTACAAATACACAAAACATTTAGAAACAGGCAGAATATTGGTCCAATTACACCTGAGTTTCTTAATACATTTCAGCTTATTCACTTTTTTTGTGAAACAATAGCGTACAAATGTAAAAATTCTCATGTACATTAGCGTTTTTGACAGTAAAACAAAGAGAAGATTGAGTGAATTGTCATCATTTATAGGTTATTATGATAGTACTTTACTAGTTCTGATCCACTTGAGATTGAAATGGGCTGAATGTGGAACCAAAACTAAAATGACTTTAATGTCCTTGATTGATAATATACTGAGTGTAATATTTGCATTTCACTAATTCATCCCACGGGGTGGATTTGGCCCCCGGGCCACATGTTTGACCCCTGTGAACTACATGAATGTGAAACACCTCATTGAAGACCTATGGTCCATCCTCACCAATGCAAACCAATTTGGAAAAACTGATATTTTTCTCTATGTTTAGACCATTTGTCCACACATAAATGTTTTTTTACTGGGAGGATTCTTAAACACTTTAGTTCACTTGAGATCAAATTGGACTGTATGTAGCCCCTGAACTAAAATGCCCAACACTGTCACTGATAGAGTTTTAAAAGGGTAATAACACTTGAAAGGATAGTTTGAAATAATTTTAGTTTAAAAAAAAAATCAGTGAATCAGTCAATACATAAGTATTTTGACGTTATTCCAGTGTACTGTGTTACAAAGATGTCTCTAAAGTCAGCAAACCCACCACCTAGCCTCAGCTTGTCTCTTAAAATAACAATTTGTGCTTGAAATAAGTTCGATAACAGACAAAATAGCAATAACGCTGCAAGGTGAGCCAGTTCTAACATCTTATGAATAATGTGGAAGGACGAGTTCTAGAGAAGTCTTTGGCAAGTGAAGGAATACATTTTCACGTGGAACTCAGATGTTTCTACCGGACTGGTTGATATTTTTATGGTAGCTAATCCTGTGCTCCTGTGATGATGTTAATATCTTTACAAAGTTACCTTTTGTTGTAATGTGGAAGCATAAGAAATAGATATCTATAAAAGTGACAACAGGGCTCCTGCAACTGCAAACAAAGATACTTAAAATTGAATGAGTTCAAAGTACAGATGTAGTGGCCCCCAAAACACAGTGATAAGCCTGAAAGACAGATCTGGTGTGTACACTCACGATCAGTCTTCAGATGGAAAGAACAGCTACAGTTTCCACCTAAACCAGTTACTAGTAAAACACTGCCCTCGCTTTTGATAGTTGGATTTATGTTATATATTCAATCTTCCAAATCACCCTTTTAACCAGTAATTAATTTTAATAATTCATTCCACTTCATTATGCATTCTTTTAGACTTAACTTTGTTGTTTTAATTAGGAAATGTTTAATTTACTTGTAAAAAACTATGTGTGAAGATAACCGAGGATGACATTGATTAGTCTTTATAGGACAGTTGACTAGCTGTTGAACTCAGAGAATCAGAGAAGAGGAAGTGTGCTCTGATGAAACCACTTTCACATTAATAACCACAGCTAATCATTTACCCTGGTCAAGTTCTGGTGCTTAAATATTAAATTATATATGTTATTTAGTTCAAACTTAACCATAAGAATTGACATACACATTTACAGCCACACCCTGACAGTCAAATATGTCCCAGGATTTCGTAACAACTAGAATTTTTGACACTGTTAACTCAGTTTATGATTCCTCACATTGCCAACTGTTCATAATATTATCACTTCTGATGTCATTATTTCACAACCTCACCAGGTCCAAACTCGCTTTTGTTGACCTGAAATACCTCAGTAGGTGTGCCTTTCTGTTCTCATGGAAACATTGGAAAGCTTCTGTGCACACGGTTTGCACAACAGGAGTCATAACAGGTAACTACTTTTTACATTTTGACGTCGGTCAGGAGGAGTTGTTGGTATGTGTCATAACCTGCCTCTTATTTCCTCTGCACATGAAACTCAAAGTAGGAGGGGAGCTGCGTTCCACAGCGGCTTACAGCATGTTTCAGTTTCAGACAGATTTCAATCACCACAAAACATCACCAGTCTGAATAAAGGCAATAAATTGTGTGTCCCTTCAGACTGTACTGTTCTGGAGGATTTTGATCATCCCTCTCTCCCTCCTCCTTCCTAATCCTGTCTTGTTCTTTAGTGGTAGAGGGAGAAATTTGGAGAATTCTTTTCAGTGACCACACCAAACTCTTCAGTCACATGCCCACTTTTTCCTCTCCGTCCTTCTCCTAAATAAGGAATTACAATTTGAGTAAGGAAAAAAGAAAAGCAGCAAGGGGGTGGGCCTAGAGTGAAATAAGAGGACGTGAAGGCGTATCTCTCTCCCTCTTGCTCTCTCATTCTTGTTGAAAGTGGTGAAGTCATATTTCAGACAAGGGTGTTTGCTGTATTTATGTTGGCAGTCTTGTACAGTGCACTGTGAACTGCGTTGTAAAGAAGAACGGGAACACAGCAGAGCAGAACAAGCCTAGACCCACCTGTATTTACCTGAAAGCAACTCCATAAAGTAAGTAAAACCTCCTTTTTGCTCTGGGTTGCAAGAGTAGACCCTTATGGCCTCATTCATCAATCTCAGTTTTCTGGCGTCTGTCAAAAGATTTCTTTGCTGCCTTGAAAAAAGAAAAGAAATGTGGGGGGAAGAAATCTAATCCACCATCCACCATACACCACACCCTTGTCTTTTTTCATTGTATTCCATGTTCTAAGTGCGTAGTTAATGTGTAATTTGTGAATGGCCCCTTAGTCTGCAAATTCCTCTGTTATGAAATGCTGTTTCTTATCTACCTTTGCGCTTAACATTCTGTGAAAGTTAAACCTCACAGTTTCAGGAACTGTTAACTCTTCTACTCTGCCAAACCTCAACAGAGTCACGCTGTCAGTGCTGTCTAATAGGCTCTTTCACATTTAATACATGCAAGTCTGCTGGTTCTGGTTAAAGCAGTAAAACTCTGTGACATGTTAGCACATATGCTGAAGTTTTATGTGGAAATAAGTGCTTTGGACTGAAAAAAAAAAGTTCAACAATGTGAGTTAAATAGACAGTTGAAGAGTGACGAGAAAAACAGCAGGAAAATGGATCAAATAATCTGCTTGCATTACATTAAAATTAAAGTTTGTGAGCTTTTTGAGTCCCAAATCAGTTAAGGTAACAATAAGTAGACTCAAAAGTGACTACTGGTGATGCAAGAACAGCCTTATAACTGTTGCAATAACAAGTAGCGGTTTCAAAATCATCATCAAGTCATTCAGGAAGGGTCGTGAAATTACTATGAAACAAATATGAGTCAGAATTTAGGCGGGAGGGCAAGAATGACAAATACATCAGTAAGAAAGGAACTAGGAGTGAAATATTTAACCTTCAAATGACACAAAAAAGCTGCTTAGTGGACACACAATACAATGTTCCCACAGGGGAGCACATCGTGTGAAGGTAAAGCAGAGGGATAAAAAGATCAGGTAGGCTTAGACTCCTGGGCGAATAACCTAAAAACCAATATAAAGTGTGTTTGTATAAAAAAAAAAAAAAAAAAAAAAAAAGGCAAATATAGCTTTTAAAATAAAAGCTAAAAATACTACAGAAGTCTCTGCCTGATATGGATTATCTAAAAAAATATATACTAATAAGCTATGAGACTCCAAAGTACAAGTTAAAACCAAATTTGTGAGTTGTGTAAGTTAATTTGAGCTAATTTAGTGTCAAAATAAAAAGCAAATGCAGTAACTAAAGTCTTGTTGTGCAACATTAAACTCCCTATAACTCATTCAGTTGCATCAGAAAACTCAGGTATTAGAAAGTTAATTCCCAAACATAATGACAAATCCAGTATCTAAAAGTGAAAGGGATTTACATATTATTTTGTGTTGCCATAGTTACAAGTGGCGTCCCATTTCCCATATTTGCACACGACCTCAGTGACTTCAACAGTTCACGTATTGGTTTTGTGGGAACTTGTTGCTGGGACTCTGTGATTACAAAATGTTCCCACTAAGTATAAGGCTGCTAAGAGTTGTTTTTGTGCTCAAGTCTACATAATCTTCCAAACCACACATTCAGACACCTGTAAATACACTTTACCTGAGTAGTTTGTGTCCTGTTGTGTTTGTTTAAAGCCTATAAGGTACTCCACAGATAAGTTTATGCAAATGCACAGAGCAGTATTGTTAAATAGTGTTAGAGACTGAACCTAGTGTTTAGAAATCAAAATGTATTTGACTAAGAGTTTATCAACATTGCTCACTGTTCACTTCATGCAGAGAAAAGTGCTAATGTTTGCATTTGGTGGATGCTCCCAGGGTGTGTCGGGACACCACAGATGGAAACCCTCTAATTGAGAAAGACACTGCACAAGGGTTCAGATGTTTGGATATTTACTTCATCCTCGTTGCTGCAACAAACTGTTTTTGGAATAACTTAGCAGACAGGAAGCTATTTCTCTCCCACATGTGCATTTAACCACTGCAACCTCAGACAATGAACAGAGTGTGATCTACAGCGGCTTAGACTCCAGAGTGGAGCCTTTGGACACAATGACAGTTTGTCAAACTATCAGCACATATTATGTAAGACTGACAAGGCTGTTTTGCAAGGGATGTAATAGGTGTGTCTTTTTGCCCTGGAGAGATTAATTTACTCGAGGCTGCAAAAATAAAACATGCATTCTTGTGTGGACATATGCGATCAATAGACAATTCCTCCACCCTTTAAAAACATGACAAAGTATGCTTTAGTCTCTGTAGAAGTTTTGGTGAACATGCTTGAACAAGAAATGAAAGCGAACAAATCAGCTGTAAACATCTCCATATCGTATCTGTCTTCTTGGAGATGCAGAAATATCACTGAATTGTGCAATCTGATGTGTGAAACCAGTAAAACTGCAGCGTGACAGTTAACACACACTGTCACATAGTTTCATGGTTTAAGCGTACTGGCATTTTATTTTCTCTCATTTCTCTTAAAGCACAGTTCCCTTAGTGATCAGTGTGTTGTTTTGTTTAGAGGCCTGTATACACATAGCTACCTTTGTCAGGGAGGGAGGAAGGAAGTGACAGCTGAATGAGCAAACAGGATGCAGTGAGCGGGGTGGTGCTGAGGCCTACAGGAAGCTCATACTGCATTAATAAGTCAGATAGGCAAAAAGTAATTACAAACACTGAACAACACAGTTGTATTTCCTCAAGACATCCAGCCATTTTTAATTTGTCTTGTCTTTGACAAATGTCTTTGTTGAATGTTGACACTTGCAGCTCTAAAGGTTTAAAGCTAAGTAGGAGCATTCATACCCTCATTATCATATTTATCCTGACTAGAGGCCAAATGACAGGGTGTGAACAGGGCAGATAGTTGAATGTAAATACTGATACATTTATTTATCGATATAGAGAAAGTACCAAAATGCTGCCAGTTGGTAATGTTTAGCCATGTGCCTATCTAACGCAAACTTCCTCTCCCAAAAGGATCAGCATGGCGAACAGAGGTCCTCAGTACGGTATGAGCCGTGAGGTGCAGAGCAAAATCGATAAGAAATATGACGTGGAACTGGAGGAAAAGCTGGTGGAATGGATCATTGCCCAGTGTGGCCCTGGAGTGGTTCGACCCGAACAAGGCAAGACAGGCTTCCAAAACTGGCTGAAAGATGGCTGTGTGAGTGTTGGGTTTTCTAAAGTGTCTAGAGATTTTTAAGTAAAATTGATATGAGAATTTTAGAGATATCCTCATCTTTGCTTCTAGATCCTGAGTGAGCTAATCAACACCCTGAGTGCACCCAACAAACTGGTGAAGACCATTAAGAACTCCTCAATGGCATTCAAACAGATGGAGCAAATCTCCTTGTTTCTCAGAGCTGCAGAAACATATGGAGTCACCAAAACCGACATATTCCAGACAGTCGACCTCTTTGAAAGTAAGATAATAACGTCTTGTACAGATTTAGAACAATAAACACAAGCCTCTAGTCATATCTTACATAATACGATGCAATTCTATGGATGAAACCACACAACAGTACATAAAGTAGCTCAGAAATTAACATCTGCAGTAGTAAAATGCAATGTACACATTATACTTCATCTAAAAACATCATACATGAGAGTAAAATACTGACTGATGCTGCTGATACTATATGTGTCAAATATAAAGTAGTTTTTACTTGTGTTGAATACAGACGTTTTATTTACATTAGAATATTTGAATGTGGTATTAATGCTTATATTTCAGCAAAAGACCTGAATTCTTTCACTGCTGGTCTGTGATGGAGAAGTCACCCTCCAGTCTTTGAGTCTCTGTTGAGTTCACTTCATTTGAGGTTGTTGCATGTCTTTAGGCAAAGACCTGGCTGCCGTCCAGAGGACCCTGATGGCTCTGGGGAGCTTGGCTGTCACAAAGGATGATGGGAATTACAAAGGAGACCCAAACTGGTTCCATAAGTGAGTTAATTTTCAGGTTGTGGAAAAATTAAAAAGTTTCATTTCCAGGCTGAAGAGTGATGAGATGTGTGTTTGTTTGCAGAAAAGCACAAGAGAACAAGAGAGAATTTACAGACGAACAGCTGAGCGAGGGTAAGAATATCATTGGTCTGCAAATGGGAACAAACAAAGGAGCATCTCAAGCTGGTATGACGGGTTATGGTCAAAGCAGGCAGATCATCAACTGAGGATGAAAAGTGGCACCGTGACACTCCTCCACCTGCCCACTGCTCCGACAGGCCAGCCACAGAGGAGGGGAAAAACTCTGACTCTTACCTCGGCTGCGAGGTGTAATGTGACGTGACTCTTTTCTTGACTGAACTGGACCAAGACGAGGACCAACAACAAAATGTGCACATATTGAATACACACTTCATGTTGAGCTCACACACATAGTACATAGAAACCTTAAAATGATTAGACCTAACATACTTATACTTTAAACATTCCCTGTTTGTGGTTTAAAATATTCTGCTACGATGTCAAATAAAAATTGGTATTTTTCTGAAAATGACTATAAGTCAGATGCTATCTTTAAAACTTCAAATATACAGAGCATTGTTTTCAGTTTTATGCACTTCATCAACTTGCAGAAACTTGTAATTTACGTGACAGCAATATTACATAACATTACACGTTTTGGGTGGAGACATCTTTAAAACGTTACCTGTTCATGTGTTTCTTAAATGGATAGCACAGCCACATCCATTTTTTTTTTTTTTTTCATTTGGTTTTCTTGTGTTGATCTGTCTGTGTTTTGGATTTTCACTGATTTTACCACACAGCCAGAACGTACCTTGAAATATAAGAGCATATTTTCAATATATTTGTTAAATGGGATGATTTAGCAGCATCAAACAAACATCAAGTCTCTGTTCAGATCAGAAATAGACGGTAAAGATCCCTTCCTAATGTGCTTTCAGTGAAAGTGATGAGGCCCAAAACTAATTCATCTCTTTGCATTATGTAACCTCATTTAAAGTTGTTGTATTTCCACTGAAACACAGGAGGGAGCGTTTTTTTTTTTTTTTTTTAATTGCCAGACTCTAGCAGGAATTAATACAGCTAACAAATCTTGTCTCTGTGATCATATGATAATCTGACTTGTTTTTAGACAGAAATTGAAACATTTGAACTCCCCTTTAAGCCAAAATTAATTGTTAATGTGTTACAACAACGACAACCACTGCTATAGCACAAAGACGTACCGTACCTAACCCTAACTGCCTCACTGATGGAAATCCTTACAAAATACCTGAAATATGTGTTTAGTAATTCAATTTGCAAAACTGCACTCTCAGACATCTCTCTAGTCAATTTGTTGAACCTTTTTTTTTTTCAGATTTTAATACAGTCTTTGTGTTGATGATAATGTTGGTGAAATAAAATTTGATAAAATCCTCTTTTGTGATCCATATATTTATTCCTGCATATGAAAAACATGAACTTTATGGCTAAACAGCTATTGATCAAATACTGAAATGAAATATTTGTATTTCTTACGCCAGTAAAACATGACGCAGTGTACATAGTAACACCTGATAAACATATCGGTGTTACTATACAGGCTTGTTTGCTCTGAACCTGGGCCGCGCTCCACAAAGAGATAAGGAAATGTGATAACAGTCAGTATCACAAAAATGTAGATCCACCCCAAAGGTGGGAGGAGAAAAGTGAAAGGAGGAGTGATTGAGGGAGGGCACACAAGCTGGATTTTTCCTGGCTGGCTAAACCGTGGGGGACAAACAGGGGTCCGAACATTCAGCGGAGGATTCATCATCTCCTGCCAGAGTTTTGTTTATTCTGTGTTTTTACTTGAGTGCCGACTAAGCTGTTGAGTATGAACTGACTCAGAAAATAACAGAGAGAGATGATGGAGGAGCGCAGAGTGGAACAGAGAGAAAGAAAGGGGATTGAGTAAAAAACAAACAGGAAGTCTTTCACGTAAATGTCCTGAGTGTGTCACCCCCTTATGAGAATAGAAGCTTGGGTTCATGTCACAAAGTTAAAGGTCATGAGAGAACAATGTCTCCAAAAAAGGAATGATCATCACAAAGAGAGGCCAAACAAAAAGACTTCCTTTTCCCTTTCCTTCTTATTCCAGGTTTTTTTTTTTTTTTTTTTTTTTTTGACAGGAAACTGTGTATATATTTACATGAACAGAGGAGAAAATTGGTATTGGTAAAAAAAAAAAAAAAAAGAAGAGAACACAGAAAGTGGAAATGATCTTGAAAAAGGGTCAGTCTGTTCCTTCTGTGACACATTGACATTATTAAAATATTAGCTTCCATCTACTTATTTTCTAAATAAACAGTCTGTCATGTGCCTGGCACCAATAACTCACTGCTCCTATTTTATCGACCACTATATTTTCACAGTTTTTTTGTTGCTTCTGATGGAGAGGGATCTTTTACTCTTTAAAATGTCATCAGTATGAAAACTTCCTCTGATGTCGGTGAAGCATTAGTCACCGCAGGATTACATCTGTGAATTCAGCTGCGCTTTATGTGATTATAATTCTGTACTGTTTATTATTTCAACACTAATATTTATTTCAGCACTTGCAGACTCTGATGGGCTTTTGCACAAGCAAACTTTTGATGCCTTACCTCATTCAACACATCTGCAGGCGTGGATCTGAAAAATTCAGTAATTTACAAATACAACACTATAGACTTATAGCTATTTTTTTTAAACATACTGTTCATTTATGCAGGAATTTCAAAAAATGTATAATAATTCTTGACCTGTAAAGAAATCATTGTTTTATTTCTTTAAAACCTTTATTGTTACTCTTGTGATGTCTTTTTTTTTTTTTTGTTTGTTTTTTTCAGTTGTTTTTCCTTGAGGTCTAATTTGATACATATTATAACATCACATAATCAGTATTGCATGTACATCTTGAGCAATAATTTGCTAAGAGAGTTTTTAAATGAAGATGAACCAAAACAAAACAAACAAAAAAATGTGACAAATATCATCTTTTATCATCAACCAAAAACATCCTGAGCACTGATGGCATTTAATTGATTATTTATTAACTAATAATAGCTTACAGTCATTTAGTCATTAATTATTTATTTTACGACTTTGCAATTTTATCAGGTTCTTTGTAAGGCAGTAATGAAGTATACATTACTAATACAATATTTATGAATCACTAAAATCACTTGTAGTAAGTAAATGAGTCCATCTTGATTAATTAATTGTTGTAGGAATGAAAATGGTGCCTTAATTATCAAAATTATCACATTGTGTTGTTATAGAGGCTGAAGATGATTTATAATGTAAAGTTATATGTCACCGTGTATCATAAATAACAGATATCATATCAAAAAGTATTTCACATTATTCATTCTGATCTCATATTTTCAGTCTTTCAGCAGAGCAGGGTTTTCCTGACCTTGTAACACATGAGCTATTTTTAAATACAGTACTTGTCAAGGTTTTAATGAAAGTGTGGAAACACCGCCATGTCTCTGGCTTCACGCCGTGGTGGAATGCACTATGCTGCCGTACAGGGACATAATAGACGCAAAGATATGGTTGAGGTTACTGAAGTAGCCTTGTGACTGGAAGGATGCCAGTTTCAGTCCATTGAATATCTGGGGAAATGTGTGTATAAATTCCTTTGTAACTGGTGAGCAATGCTGAGTGGGTCTTATAAGGAATTAACAAGAAGTATGTATTTGAAGTGCACATTATAGATTTGAGATACATTAAAAGTTCAACATAATGTAAAGTCATATTTTAACCCTTATAGACCCGAAGATACTTTTTTGCCAACTTCCAAATGTTTTTTTTTTTTTAATTCATCACCATTTACTATAATATTATCCTTTGCATTTTGCATTTTGCATTGAAAATCTGCTGTTTCCTGAGATTTAATTCACTGATTGTATATATATTCATGAAAGCACAAAGTAAATTGAAAACGCCATTCTATCAAAACAGAGAAAACTGAAGAAAATGATACTTTTTCAGCAAAATGTTTCATTAACAGGAATTAAAACAAGTGTCTACAACCAATGTCATTTGTCAAATAGATTTTCTCTGTGAATTACTGTTTAAGACAATGATGGAGTTTCCACATTCACTACAAAGTCTTTGAACGCCCAAATGCGTCATATCTGATGACAATGAAAAGCTAAGAAACTGCATTTTACCTGAATTACTTCCTTGTGTTGATAAGATTAATGGTTAAACAGTTGTTAAATGTTTTGGATCAGTAGATGCTTCGGTTGTTCGTGGTTGTTTAAGTTTTTGAGGCTTAAACCTATTCAGGCTGAGATAAACTTGCATTTAGTAAAGTCGCTCAACTCTGTTTAAAGCCTCAGCAGCGTGACATATCGGAGAAATCATACACTGTAAAGGCCTCGATTCACAGCCAGTAGTGTTGATAAGTATGAAACCAGTGAGGGGATTTTGCCAGTGACAATCCTTGCAACTTTCGGATCTGCTTTGTCTCTAATACCTTTTTCAGAGAACGAAAGAGAGAAGCAAAGGCAGTAGTAGTGTTACATTTAGAAAAGGATAAAGATTTTGTCATTTTAATTAATCATTTTAACAAACAAACAAACAGAAAAAGCAAATCAAGAAAAGCAGGCAGTGTTCCTTTGTAGTTCTGACAGAAATACTCTAAGGCTGCAGAATACACACTTTCAGTCCAAATCAAAAGACTAAATATAAATATAGATGACTTGATGTTGCTTTATGCTGTCATGAAAAATTAAGCTGTTTTTGAAGCTTTTGTGCTGAGACATCAAGCAGAGCAGTCAAATTCAGGTCATGTCTGACAGAATCTGGTCAGCGATTGGTAATTACATCTGTCAATCAAATAACTAACCCTCCCACTTGTATGAAAATGCCTTGTGATTTGACAAAATATGAGTGTCACAACGTAGTTTTTAACCTGGAAACACAGGCAGGCAAGAGATGCTGAAATTTCCTTCCCACTAAGGAAACTTGAATTATAATATTAATGTTATATGTAATAGTAATTATGGAGTTTTTGTCCAATTTTTCCCCAAAGATGATAAAAACTAACAAGCACTGCAGCTTTAACCCATAAAGACCCAAACATCCATTGTTGACAAAAAAGCATCTAAACTGTTGATCAATTAATTCTATCAATACATGTGAATAAATGGTGTAAATTGCTGTTTTTCATATTTTCATGGTCATCAGATATTGGGACCTTCAGAGGCTCCATGTTTACTGTGGAAACACTGTCATCCTCTACAGCACTGATTCACTAGTAAAACCCATGGAGTTGGATCAATGACAGTGGGTGAACACAGTTTATGTTCAGTTAATGATATGTTTTACTGAAAAAGTCACTTGTTCTTTTTTTTTTCTTTTTTTTTGATGAACATCTACATAATCAGTGAATTAAATATAGGAAAATACATGATCTTCACTGGCAGAAAAATGCTTAACTCATGGAAAATAAATGGTGATAAATCACTCAGAAAAGGTTAAATAGAGAGAAAATGTCATTTAGGAAAAATAACAAAAGTCAGACTGGGTCCTCATGTGTTAAGTTAGAGAAAAAAAGTCAGTAATAGTCAATATTTTTAAAGACAGATTTTGTCAAGAAAGGTATAAATAGAGTACTGAATACAGATATTGACATAACTCCTTGTCGTGTCTCTTTGAATAAGAAACTCTGAATATGCTTCCAACATTATTTCTTAAAATGTGTAACAATAGATTAAGCAAATCAAGTTTTAATTTATTTTGTAGGCGTGTTGGTTTGTCCACAGTGGCGCACATGTCAGAATGGATGATAGGATTTAGCTTGTGAGTGACACTCCCTTTGCAAAGGGAAGATAAATCTCAAAACTGAAGAGGGAGGCAGTCAAGGAAACTGTGCAAAAACAAACATGAGCTTTGTAAATATAACACAAATGGTGCTATGAGATAGATGAGACAGCATTTGGTTAGAGCTTTAGGGCAAAAGGAAAGTTGTATTTTGCAAAGAAAAATAAAAACACACCTGTCAGAGTGTAAGTGACTTCAGAAAATGATGTAAAGCTGGTTCTGTTAATATGGAACGAGATACTGTCAATCCAAGGTCATTTAAAGAGTCCACGAAGGCTGTTGACAAGAAACACTCAGAGTCAAAACATGGAGAAATAAACAGGACAGACTGACCTGACCTGAGACCTGCTGAATTAGCTTCAGGAGAGACAATTATCAAGAGGTATGGCTCAGAAATCAATGGGTTAGAATGAATGTCAATGACCTGGTCATGAAGTCGAAAGCCTCGTCGAACTGAAACGGGGCAGATGTGATGTTAAATGAGCCTAAAGTAAAACAGCTTTTTTTCTGTTTTTTTTTTTTTTTTTTTGCAACTCCAGCGGCAAATTATGAGCCAGTGCTCGACTGCACCAGGAGCAGATTCACAGAGGTGTGGGAATCCTGTACGCATGAGAAGTCATTTATGAAGCAGTGAAATGCAGCTGTAGTGAATTTGTGATATGAAGATGCATTCAACTGGAGACTGCAGGTTTAGATGGTTAAATGTGAATGTCATGTCACACATGATGAATAGGGCCTTGAGGCTGAGGTTAACATGCAAAGTGAATAGTGTGACTGAGATAGTGAATGACTCATGCGTATGAATAACCACAGGGGAAGGCTGTGTGATGTGACGGTGGGTTTCTTTAGCTCTTTATGTGGTTTTACTGAATAATGAGAGGGTTAAAACCTCTAAATGATGCAGGAGTATCATGGCTAATGTTGCATGATTTGGAATGTTTAAGCAAGTTGATTTTTTTTTTTTTTCCTGAAAACTGATGGTCTGAAGCACAAGGGGCTGATATACTGTATGAAAAGTGAACCATGAATTTAAGATGGGCTGGAAGCAGTAGTGAAAGAGAAGGGTTTTT
>JAPSES010000044.1:15523066-15541662 GCA_029822895.1 Maxillicosta whitleyi | reverse complement strand
TCAGCAGTTTTTTCAGCAGATGTTTTTGCCCTAACATCCTCAGTTTCGTTTTGCTTGAACTTTCATTGTGATTCCTGACAGGTCATACGCAGGGCTTGATGTTCCTGGAACTCCTGGTCCCGCAATGACTCATGGGTGTGTCGTTGTTTTTTGACAATTTCTGTTAAACTTCCAAACACTTGCTAAACATTTCCCTCGGGTTTACAACTACGAATTTAGTCTCTACTATTTTACATGATTCCAAATAAAGTTACGCTCCCACTATTGAGAATAAATGTGGTCCTGGTCAGCGGTAATGGTTTAATCTTCAGTGAGCAGTGCCGACATCTTTAGTCTATTGACATCAGATCCGAATGAGGCGCTCTCCCGCTTCTCCCATCTCTAATCTGTGATGATCGCAATGCATTATGGGTCACTGAGACCAAGCGTTGCATTCCGGCCCGGTTAGAAAGAGGGGAATGAATGAACTTCTTATAATGGGAAATAATGGAATAAAATGTTAATGTAACCGGCTGTGGCTTAGATGGCTGGAAAATCGGATTGTGTCCGATGGGATGCCGGTTCGACTCCCTGGACAGACGGAGAGTTGTTGACTGATATGCCCTTGAACAAGGCACTTAACCCCCTATTTGCTCCCTGGGACCCTGTCTGATATGGCTCCTAGTCTGCAGTGTGTGTGATGAATGATCTAGAGATGGTTTAAAGACAGAGGTCAAATTCTCATGACAAAATAAAGATTCTTCTAAAATAAATCATGACTATTGAAGACAGTATATGATCACTGAACCTAAAAATAATAATAGATTGTTCCTCTTTGTGCTCCTTTTCATTCATTTTGCTTGACATGTAAAAGCTGATCCCCCCCCCCCCCCCCCCTCTTTCTTTTACCTTGTCAATGAAATAAACAAAAACTTTTTTTTATTAATTGTGGTCTGAATATTTAGGGTTATATCCATTATCCCTCATCAAGAAAAGCATGACACCAGAGGACTTAAATGATGACATAAAACCATTGAATCTTTTAAGTTAATTATCCCCTCTATTAGTTTATCAAGCCTCAGTATTCTTACACAATCACAAAACACAGATGCATTATGTTTTGAATATACAATCCTACCTAACACATATGAGCATTTACAGTCCAGGGCTTTATCAATTAAATCAATTAATGGATGTATAATTCTAACATGAACACATGCACACTTATTGAAGTTATACCCCAAACAAAAGACACACAAGTGGACAAAAGTGTAGATCAGGCCCATACGTGTTTGTAGGATAATACTAAACAAGGAAAGGCATGCAGGAGAGTAAATACTGTATAGGCTATAGTTCTGGTGCAATTTGGGGTGAATTTAGTGTTTTCCCCCATGAAATGAACACAAAACAAATTAGTGCAGAACAATTTACCAGTACGAAAGAAAATCATTTTGACACTTAAAGTTTCCTGCAGAAGGAACACCAGGCCGCAATTTAATGTATCCACCCAAAAGTGTAAATAAAACCTACTGCCATGTGTGTTGAGAGTTACTGCCTATACATATTTCCCAGTAGTAGGTTATTCTCTCTGAACAAGTTTGGACAACGACTGAAAATCCTGCAGTGTAATCAGCTCCAAGAACAACTTTTTTCCACATTTAATCCTTTTAGGTGGCCTTTTGTGAAATACATAAAACACCTATCCTCTAACTTCTCTTACAATTCTTCTTCCTTTCTTGCCTGCCTATGAGACTGACACACAAATTAAATCACCTTTTACCCATAGGACATTTTTTTTGTATTAATAAATATTATTTTATATCAGAAAATCAGCATAATGTCCTTTTTCCACTGGGGTGGTATTTTATTTCATTGTATCTGTATAATTATGTTCTTTACTTTAATGCAGTCTGTATATTGGATGCTATACATTACAGATATCATTGCAGTGAATCTGCTTATGGAGCACGATGAGGGTCAGTGTTCCATGATCATAAAAATGTTTTGGTGACAGTCTTTTTAACTGTCAATTTGAAATTCACTTACTCAAGGCCTGACAGAAACTGAGTTCAATCACATGGTTTATTTTATAATGTTAGAAAAGAAGGATGAAAACAAAAATCCAAGATGTTCCACTTTTTATGCATCTACTCTGAATGAAAATGAAATGGCTTCACCTTTAATCAGTGCTATATCATTTATATCAAGTTTCATGACAATTGGAAGTTTTTGTGTAATCCTGGCAACAAACAAAGAAATCAGCACTATCAGAGAGCTATAAGTCCTATACCGTTTAACATATTATTTTAGGGGAAGTTCTTGGACCCTGCAAAAGTCTGTGTAAGGTTCTTTGGATTATAAGAAGAACTGCAAGATCTGTGCTCTCTGTCAGTGTTTATTTCACATGGAAAATCTTATTGGAAAATCATGCAAACAGTTTACACTGGAAAAATGTTTGGGGTTCCTCATATTTATTTTCTCAATAAAGCTAATTAGCTTTCATCTGAAATAATTCAGCAGTTTTACTAGATTAGGTCACTAATCTAATCTAATCTTCATCTGTTTTTTTTGTTTTTTGTTTTTACTTTTTCAAATAAGACAATAAATAAAAAGCAGTATAAATGCACTCACATTTTGGTGATAAAGCACAAATAAAAACAGGATTAAAGGCAAATAGTGTTAGAAAAAGAAAATTACATAAATTATGTCATATTGCATTTAACCCTTTATCGGGCAAGTGACTATTTTTGGTAATTTCTGCACTTATTACAAGACAATGACAGCAACAGTTCCGTGAAGACAGTGAGTCAACAATCTCAAGCCCAATGTGGTCTAGAGGGTGTGTAAGGTCCACCTCTACATAAACAGGGAGTGTACCTGCTTTGTTAGGTACCATGAAGAAATGGTACTAATGTAAGGAATGATGAAATGATGGTAGCCTACTAATGTGAGGAATAATGAAGTAATGCTACTAATGTGAGCAATAATGAAGTAATGGTACTAATAATTAAAGGAATGTTCAAGGGGATAATGTAGATATTGACAGGTGTATGGTTCAGCAATTATGTTGTTGTAATTTTCATAAAGTGATGTTTTAATGTTCTAAAATACATGTTGCTTTCATCTTACGTCTGTTTTTCTTATATTTTATTTATTTATATTATGCCACTTACAGGTAAAGAACCATTGATTTTGTACATAATAATGTGGGTTTTTTTTTTAAAGATTTTACAAATATAATAAAGTATTGTTAAGTCCTCCAATAACACACTAATTTTGATACTTTGAATAATAGATTATTTCCGAGTGCCCCATGGCTTGTGGATACTGAGCCGACAGTGTGATGCATGAAGTGACCACCAGATGGCGCCGTTTAGCGGACAGACAGTAGGTTTATTGTGTTTACCTGATGTCAGCTGCAATCCAGGTTCACACATTGGGTCTTTGTGTAGCTGTAGCAGAACATACTTCATTGTGGGTGTACAGTGTCAGACCAGTCCCACAGGACAGGTGAACGGGTTATGCAACAACCCCCGGTAGACACCGCCCCTCCGTGACGGCCTGGAAAGGTGTGTTTACGGACGGTGACTCACAGTTTCACTAGTGTATGTAGAGGGTGTAAAGTCCTTTTTCCACGCACCAGTCTGCGGTGACATTTGCGTTCATGTATCCCCTCGGTGGGTGTACGTGACGGGACGTGGAAGAACTCCAAACCTACCAGTATCAATGTCGTTCTGTCCCGTGTTTCGGATATACCTGCTTCTCCTGGGAGGGCTCGCGCTGCCAGGTGAGTTCGATCAACTTCCTGGATATTAAACGTATCCTCACATCCAGCCAAACGCATAAATACTGCGACAACAAACCGAGTAAAAGTGGTAAAGTTGTTAAAAAAAAAAAAAAAAAAAAAAAAAAGTGAACAGGTGGTTTGTGATCCACCTGCAAAACATACTGTGGACGTGTTTGAGTCTGCCTCAGTCGACCTTTGAAAAAGTAGGTCCAGCAGGTCAACAGCAGTCAAAACACAAATATTACGACGAAATATTACAAACAAATACTAGAAACAAACATTACAACGAAATATAACAAACAAATATCAAAAACATATACTCTAAAATCTCTAAATACTCCAACTGGTTCTAAAGACTGGCTCGCGACCCACAGCTGCTCCACCGCAGATCTGACTTGGGTGGATAAATACAATTGTGTTTCTACTCTAGTTTAGATCTAGTGTTAAACCCCATTGTTTTTGTCTTAAAGATGAAGAAAAATGAATAAATGCAATTATTTGTGTATAATATTAGATTAGATGACTATTAGTACCCAAAGGTAGATTTGGTTTACAGTCAAGTGATCTCTGCTCATACAAAACACCCAAACATTTGGACACACACAACATACAAGTATTTCACACTGAATATAAAACAATACCAAAAGTATTGCATTCTATTTAAGAGACATGGTATCATATAGTTAAATTACTCTAAAATGTGCCATCACAGTTTATGTTTACAACATAGAACATATTCAACACATGTATATTTCCCATTAACGCATGTAAAATTGTGATTTATGCATGTATAAGAGCCTGACCAAGTGAAAGGGAACATCGAGGTCAATGTCTTTTTTCTCTAAAACAATATTTTTGATTACTCAGCATGAAAGACATATATTTCTAGTTTCTAAAACAGTGTGTATTTAATTTGTACCTGAATTAAAACTTTATATATAAGAAAATATATATGAGAATACAGTGTAATGCTGCGTCCTAGGCAACCAACCTTCTCCCAGTGTAAATGCACTGGAATGGTGATCAAACCCATGACTTCCCACCCGTGAACTCATACTAGACCCAGGTACTCCCAGTTTCAAGCTCTCATGTCACATAGCCCATGAAACAACAGTGGCAGCCCTTATGGATGTGGTGTTTATGCCAAATTATTTATTAAAAAAAGGTATTGCTGTAATGTTATTTATCTGCAAATACTCTACATAATCAGTCCATTGACTACAAGAATAAATTAGTACCAAATGTAGTACCAAAACATGCAAATAAACAACATAATAGGTATAACAGCTTCTCTTGCCTTATGTGCCACATTTCCTGCAAATACGCAAAGAGCAAGAACTTCTGGGATAGAAATGACTGTAAATGAGCATAAGCCCTGTATAGTCCGCCGTGCTGGTTTGTTTACATTTAGCTATGACAGTTCCTTGCACTCAGGCAGTTTGGTGTGATTTACCTGAATTGCTACAAAGGTGTTAGTCATAGTTTGTTATTTTCTGTTACTTTTTTGTATTCCCACTCCATTACCATGAATTAATGTGTTTTAAAACTAAAGTAAAAATGATATTGGTTTCATTTTTGGATATAATGAACTCTCATATATTAAGAAAAGTGTGGTATGCTAAATATTTGCACTTCCCTTGAACAACAGCACTTTTTGACAATTTTTCCAAACCTTTAATAACTGCTGTATATTTTTCCTCGTTCTGTTACTTTGTCAATAATAATAAATTCATGTTTTTATTAAATATTTGGTTATTATTCCTTAATGGCATGTTAAAGTACTTAATTAGGCCTACAATTTGAGTTATTATGGTTACTGCTAAATTAATAATAATTAAAAAATAAAAAAAAGAAATTATTACTGTTGCTGCACAGTTCTTTTTTACTCTGTTACCCACTTGGCCAGGCCCGTATCTCTTCAGAATAGCTAGTTAACCTTTTTTTTAGGAAATAAAAGGCAATGTGAAATTATAAATAGTCAGAAACTTTGATTTCTGCTCTGATTTCCCTATTGTGGTTGTTAGGTCCTAAAATGTGGACCTCTAGAAAAGCTTGTGAAACATATTGCTAATTTGCATATTATACTAAACCAGCCGTATGCAAAGGATGTTTATCTGTATTATTATTGTGTTAAATTTTATTGTTATACTATAGTACAGAAATGTATGCTGCCGTGTGTTCTAAAACATTCTATATCAAATAGAAACAGCAATCTAATATAATAACAGTTATATTCAGACTATATCATGTTTTTTCTAAAGATTAAAAAGTGATCTCACTAAGGTGTTCCATTAGTGACATGATTAAAAATAATTAAAAGTGTGTGAAGGAGAGGAAACATAGGTCTTTCCTTCCTGCAGCTGTCAGGATCCACAACAGAAACGGCTCCAAATAATTGTGTACAATAAACCGGGTATAATCAGTGCAATAAACCATACTCCAGCATCAGCTATGAATTGTATTTTGCTTTTTAGATTTTTGATTTGTCTTTATTTTTGATTTTGTACTTTTTTTGCTCCTGTGTGCTTTTGTACTTTGCTGCTGTAGAAATTCCCCTTGTGTGAATAGTAAAGGCGTATCTTATCTGTATCTTATCTTATCTTTAGGTTCACAGGGATGTTATTAGAGATTAGTAACTGTGAATAGATCCATATTTAGAGGGAGTGTGTGAAGTTTTGTCCAAATGAGCATGTTGCCTCTTAAATGTAAAATGGTAACCTACTGTATGTCAGTTCCTAAAGTTTTAATATAATTACTATACTATTGTCACTCTAGTGTACAATAGTAGAGCTCTTTTAACTTAATACAATGAAATAAAAGTTTTTACTGCTTTTAAAATATTGTTATCATTTTTACTCTGAGCGAGTTACTTTCTTGCAGAGTATTTCACACAAGCTTTAAGTACATTATAGTGTATTTGGTGCCTAATGTGAGAAAATAATTTCAAACATGATTAATTTGTCTAGTTTAAGTGAACTGCAGACACATTCCTGTAAAATGCCAAAAACACATTCACTCATTGAATTGAAGGCACTATCGACCAAAGTGATAATAGCTAGATAATAGATAATAGCTGTTTTAAAGAAGATTAATAAAATGTTGATGGTGTTGCAAATGCTAGTGTAATAATGATTGTATGAAGCAGGAAAAACACATCATCTCAGTCCACATCCAAAAAATGTTGACTTTGAAAATGCATTGTGCACGTCCAAACTCTAAAAACAGTGCTAAAATGAAATTAATCAATAAGCATCTATAAATCTGTATAGGTTAGTGTCATCTTCAAAACCATTTATGAGTGAATGTATTAATGAACTTAAATATAATAAAGATCTAAGTGTGGATTATTTTGGGGATACACTCATTTTTTCCTAAATGCTAATATTATCTATTAGTCCCAATAGTTGGGAAAAAGTGCCACTAGTCTCTCTCTAAACAATATATCATAAATCTGCTCTTCTAATATTATACAGCTCTGGAAAAAAATAAAGAGACAACTCCAGATTTCTAGATGTGAACTCTACTGAAGTCCTCAAATAAAGTTGAGCTTAAGGGGCTAAGTGTGAAAATGGGAATTATTCTGCAGAATATTAATTTCTGAGGTCTTTTTTAAGTTAAAACCCAGGTAGTGAATTGTTAAAAATGAATGTGAGCATGTTTTCTATGTATTATTCCACAATATTTATTTTCCAAAAATGAACAACACTTTTTAATTTGTGGTCTAGAATAAATGTTTATAAAATCATTTGTACACCTAAAAATGGACATGATAGCCTAATATTTTTTAAACTATAATAATACATTGTCAGAACTTGGTTTTAACTACAGCTTTTAACAATGGAATCACTGAATATGGAAAAAAATACCTGAAAAGTAAATAATTGCTTGTGAGCTCATTCAGGGCAACTGATCCATTTCTTTGGAGTAGATGTTAATTTCATTGCACTTCTGATTTTTTTTTTTTTTTTTAATTTAAGGTCTTCTGAGAAGGTGGTGATATTTACAGATTAATCAGCTTTTATACTCAAATTATTATTATTCTCTCAATGTTTTAAAAGATCTATTGGTCAATCTCTTCCTCTAAACATATACTCACAGTGCAAACAGTGGCTGTGCTTTTCAAAGACATATTTTTTATCTGCTATAATAGGTGTTGTTGCATGCTGTGAAAGTATGCAGGAGCTGTTCAGACAGGCAAAGTCAGACACACCAGGATCATGGATCTGGGCCGAGGAGAGGTTTGTTCATTCTATGGGCTGAATAAGGTTATCAGAAAACACTACTCCTTTGACGCAGCTGACCTTGTGCTCTGCGAAGGCTGTCAATATCTGGTCGAACAGTCATAGTTAGATTTAGTCTGAGTGTCTGATAAGTGTGTTGTGAATTCACAACACGCAGATAAAACAGCCCAGGGTTAGAAACATCATTAAATTCCCACAGTGTGACCAATGGACAGAATGGAAACTGACATTAAAGTACCCTATTTTTAATGACAGTGATAAAAAGGAGTTATTGGAATCAAATATCCTCCACTGAAGAACCCATATTTCATATTTTATACATTAAATCTATTTGATACTAAATTTATCTGAATTCCCTATCCTATATCATTATTTTGTTATGTTTGGGAACAAAGCTTTATAGATTGCACAGTATGGCAGGTCATGTGAAAATACAATAACATTCTAAATATATACTTTCATAATTTTTACAGTTTGTAGTATAAGTATATGAACGTATAGTATGTTTTTGTACAGCTAGCGCTTGTTTCAGTACAAATATGTAAACTGCAGAATTTTTGCACTGTGATTCCATTGTGTTTCTATTTAGATTGTGTGATATGTGGCAAATGATTTATTAAGGCCTCATTTTTGTTCACCTAAACTATAGGGTTTAGAGGCATGAGATGAAAGTAGAAGAAAGTTTGCCCTTTTTTAATTCCGTGGTTTTATTTACTGGGACTAATTTATAAGGAAGCCAAAAACAGGGTACTTAAATTAATTTTTCACCCTTTTTTTGGGGGGGGGCTTAATTTTTGTTAAATAAATAGTACCAAGGTAGGAATGTGTTCTGTGTTTTTATAACCTGGTAAGGACCTGATGATGTTATTAATGGATGAAAAAATTATTAAACCATCAAAAGTCATCAGAAACAATGTTTATGCAATCATGTACTAACTCCTGTGTGTATCATGTGACTAAAACAGACAGAAAATAAAACATGGAATGCCTAAAAGCACTGTTTTTGTCAGTACAATGACCCAGATATTGATGTAAGAACTGAAGTGATTTTGGTTATTATCAAGAAAATATGGAAAATAGCTAGATATCAGCTCTGGAATTAAACTACTCTAAACTACTATGAGATAGTTTTGCTGTTATTATATTTGTCCAAAAATATACCTTTAGTTGTAACAGGCATTAAAAAGAACAAAAAATTGAAGGAAACAAGGGTGGTCTAATATTTTTTTCCCCACAGCTGTATGTCCTGACATGTAAAACCACAGAATTAACACTGGATGTAAGACTGTACATGTACCTCTCAATCAAAAAACACCATGGCCTGGTCATGTATGATTCATAAACACATTAAATTGCAGAAATGGTAACTTTATTCATGTACAAAATTATTCTTTTACAATTTTTTCCCTTTCATAACATAGCATACTTCATGCCTCATGTTCTTTTCACATTCATTTACTCAGTGACTCCTCATGTTCATTATTTTTGATCATAGCAGAGACGACAAAGTCATTTTCCAAAGTCAGATGTTTATTTACATCTTTTCATAATTTTACACACAGATTAAAAATATATTTAATATGAGTATACGCTACAAATGTTCTAAATGAAAAAAATATTTGTGTTATTTACATTCTGTCTTTGATCTGAAACCTTGTATATGGAAAAATAATAATTATAATGAACTGCTGTAACTGTTCTTAGTTTTGTACACTTACTCTCTGGATATATATATATGTGTGTGTGTGTGTTATAATTTGTGTGTCTATGTAAACAAAATCGAGACCTTTTTTTTCAATAAAAAGAGAATTAAAATATATATATAAGTGAAACTAAAAATCACAGCAAAATGTAAACTGATTGTGTATAGTGATAACTTTGCAGATCTTTTAGCAAAAAAAAAACAACAACCTCTGAGCTTACTTCTAAAGTGTATGTTAATACAGAAATGCACTTCACACTGGTTTGCATATCTAATTCACTGACAGTAGAGAAAATTGACACAGCATTTTCTTAACGGTACTGTGTGAATTAGGCACTTTCTAACAGTTTTGTGTTGTGTTGAATAAAACAAAGCTCTGCAGCAGACACCATTCCAGATACTGCTCTGTCTCTGATCAGGATTAATGAACATTCTTGGCTGCTTCGTCTTTATGGTTTATTGTGAGGAATGTTTTAATCCTCAGGGAACGTCTGAGGATGGCTCATCACTGTTCTGACAGTGTGATCCAGACTGAACTCAGCTATTGAACTGTACCAGAACGCTGCAGGAAAAGGTTCATTTCTATTTGTAAAAATGGGAAGAAGATTCAGACAATGAAGTCATAAACAAGCTGGAAGTGAAAACCTGTAAACATACTAAAAGACATACAGCAAAAAAAAACATAACACAGGATCAGAAGTCTTTGAATTATTTGCATTCTTGTTTGATATATTGAAGTAAAATTATATCATGGACAGAGATTGAAAGCACTTTGTTAGATTTTCAGTAGTCAGTGGTTTACATTATAATTTTTTTATTTTTTTTATTTTTTTAATATCCCTCGCAACTTAACAGATGTACAGTGTATGTCTGTACTCTTTACATTTTCAAAACAGGCTCATTTTGTTTTTAGTGTATTTATGTGTATTTATCAATTATTATTATTAATGCTCGCATTATAGCTCAGCTTCCCAAAAGTCAAAATGGCCTCATATACTCTTTACCAATTAGATCCAATAATACATTAAAAAAAGATGATTGCTTGTTGTATAGAGCAGTGGATATCACACATGACAGATGTAGGGATGTGAAGTGTATAACTAGATAAATCAGTTTTTACAGCTTTTACCAATGTACAATATATTTTACTTTATCTTCGAGGACATTTTACATCTTAAACTTTGCTGCTTTTACTTGATTAAGGAAGTTTAGCCACTACTTGACACTAGTGTCAGCACTTCTGTTGGAATACTTGTGTACTTTCTCCACCTGTGATCATGGAAAATATAAACACGGCCTTACTCTATGAATATAAATTAAATTGATATTAATTGCATAACAGGTTAGTGAAACATTACAATACATACGATATTGCCTCAAACAGTGGCTAGTGTCTTGATGTATCTCTGAGTAAAGTACGAGGCCTGTATTTAATAATATTCTAATTAATTGATGAGAAGGATTTTCCATACATTATGTCCCAAAACCTATTACACCCTAAACACTAATTTATTTCACTATAATTTTCCACATTCTTGCATAACAGGCATGAAGTTCATCGAAGAGTAGACTCTCTGTGATTCATTTGCATAAACAAAACTGCTGTTCTATTTATCTGTCAGGGCATCTAGCAACATGATTTGTGGTCTGACGAAACAAAGATGAACTTGTTTGGATCTTAAGGGTGTAGATGATGAACAGTACAACGTTATAAACACCACATTTCAGTACTGGGTGAGCGCTGCTGAAAGGTGAGAACCAAATTCATCAATAGAATTATGGATTTCACTATGTACAGTCATATTTTGGAGGAGAAGATGGTCCTTAGACTGAGAACACGTTGTCAAATAACTTTAATGAACTTCTCTCTAAAATACTAAATAATAATAAGTCATTGTGGTCTCATTCATCTTTTTTTTTTTTTTTTTTTTGGAGAAGTGATTTTGGATGGTGTTCCAAGGCCATCATGAGACGCCTGGATTTATTTGAGAAAATGTGTCATATATTCATTTATATTCACTGTCTGTGTGGTTGTGTTCTCAATGGTTCTCTGTGCTGTCTTTTGTTGATAACAGGAGTGCAACATGTCAGTGGAATTGAGATTATCACAACAGATGAGATGGAAGTGGTCAATGGGACGGATGTGAGGCTGAAGTGCACTTTTAGCTCAAGTCACCCAGTATCGGCGCGGTCCTTCAGTGTGGCCTGGTACTTCCGTCCTCTGCACCCAGGCCCTGATGAGTCGGTGCGTGTAATAATTTTATAGATAAGGCATTAAATGTACCTTTAGAACTGTGAATGTGACAGAGCTGTAAATCCTGTTGTGCTCATACGTTTACATACCCTGACAGAATGCGCATGGGATGGTCTTGGATGTTCCAACATGACAATGACCCCAAAACACAAGGTCAAATCGACCTGTCATTGGCTAGAGCAGAAAAAAGTGACGGTGTAGGCGTGGCCATCTCAGTCTCCTGACCTCAATATCATTGAGCCACTTTGGGGAGATTCAAACATGCAGTTTATGCAAGAAAACCCAAAAGCTTAAAGGAACTGAAGGTATTTTACAAAGAGGAATGGGAAGCTTTACCATCTGAGAAAATAAAGTGCCTCGTCCAAACCACCACTAAAGACTTTGAGCTGTTATTGTTGTTAAAGGGGCCATAACAGATTATTAAGCACTAGCGTATGTAAACTTTTGATCAGGGTCATTTGGATAGTTTCTGTTGTCAATACGATTTAAAAAGTGCAAATATTGGTTAGATAATAATTGGCTTCACCCAACCACTAGCCACAAGTGAAAGAAAGGTTTTTGTATTATTCATATTCTCTGAAAAATGGTCAAAGAATCACAAATTCTGCCAGAGTATGTACCCTTATGAGCACAACTGTAGGTAAGCTGCTATGGAAATATTTCCACCTTTCCATAATTGTATTTGTTGTCTGTCAGGTATTCTACTATGACAAGGACCCGTATCCTCCTGATAAAGGGCGTTTTAAAGACCATGTAGTGTGGTCAGGGGATGTTTTGAGAAATGATGCCTCCATAACCCTGCAGAATGTACATCCAACCTTCAACGGTACCTACATCTGCCAAGTTCGCAATCCTCCAGATGTGCACGGCAGTAATGGAGAGATCCTCCTCAAAGTCGTCAACAAAGGTCAGACCAGCACTGCTGCATCCCTTCCTCAAGGAGACAAAGAATAGTACTACATTCACTGTAATGTTAAAAATAGGAGAGGAAATGTCATTGTACAGGGTGTCCAAAAAGTCTCTTTACAATTAAAAAAAAAAAAGAAATGATTACAAAAGCCATTGTTGAGGTATGTAAATCACATTTGTTTTATGTAGTCAGTGCTTATCAACAGGGATGCACAGGTACTACTTTTAGATTAATGAGTGTTAATTTTCATTTTCACTTCTGCGGGCAGCGGTCCGCACCGCTCCTTACCCCTATAGTTTTATAAGTAGGACATAAACCGACCAAGCCCTGGGTAGTTGTCATATATGTCAGTAATTTTTCACTAACTCACACAGTCGCTCTTTGAACAAATCTTCTACCTCCACAGTTCCCGTTGGTATTCTCTGTCTGGATATGCATCCACCAGCACCTGGAAAACAGACAGAACTACGTACACAGAGGACGGACAGAATACTCCGTCTGTATCCGTCTGTGTCTTTATTTAGTTCCGTCTCCACACTGCTGACATTACTCCTCTGTACCTGCTGAACTGTGAATGTCACACTGCCGTAAGTGGTATCAGTGTGTTTGTATCAGAGTACTATTACAAGTACAAGTACTCATGATCAGTATCAGACCAATACCCAATACTGGTATCGGTACTGGTGCGCCCATAGTTATCAAAGTTTGATTAGATGATATAGGATCATGTGCATTTTTCTTGTCACCCTCAACCAACCATCATTTTCCAACAAGATGGTGCACTACCACGTTGGAGACTACATGTTGGTGGTTCCTAAATCAAACATTTCCAGACTGGTGGATTGGAAGGGATGACCCAATTCCCTGGACACCTCATTCACCAGATATCACCCCTGGATTATTTTCTTATGTTAAAGATATCTTGTATCGAACAAAGATACGAGACATCACCGACCTGAAGACAAAGGTCACTGATGCTATGGACACCACTGATGAGTCTATGTACAGCCAACATGGAAACAAATCCAGTACCGTCTGGATGTGTTTCATGCTACTAATGTTCATATAGAGGTGGATTAAATGAGGCAAAAAACTTCAATATCTATTTTTCATTTCATTTGCTTCCATAATATATTTGATAGATTTTAAAGACACTTTATGAACACCCTGTATTTCCCATCAGTTCAGTGTCTAAGTTTTGCTTGTGGGAAGTTTTTTGCTGAAGCCTGCAATTTATAGACATTAGCTATTTGTAATTAAAACAGTCTTGTTAGCCTATAACTCCTTTCAGGGTTTTCCATTTCCTCTTTCCCTGTCTGCTTCGGCCCAACTGTTGTTGCCATTTATCTCTTCAGATAAAGCCACTTATAAAATTCCTTTGGTGACTGATCTCCTCTTTTTCTTAAGAGAATTCCAAATGTTTTCAGTAAAAGTGTCTCTGGCTCTGTGGTCCGCGTTCACATCATTTACACTTTCATTCCATATGTAGGTTTTACCTTATTGTTTCTTACCATGTTGGAAACAATCCTCTCCAGGGGTCAGAGGTCAGCAT
Organism: Maxillicosta whitleyi; assembly: GCA_029822895.1. Taxonomy (NCBI): domain Eukaryota; kingdom Metazoa; phylum Chordata; class Actinopteri; order Perciformes; family Neosebastidae; genus Maxillicosta; species Maxillicosta whitleyi. Next base: position 15,527,237 of record JAPSES010000044.1, on the reverse strand, counting down.
TGTCCTGAGACTAGGCTGAGGTTCAGGACATTGATTATTTTATGATACTTTAATGGTATTTATTTTGTTCTTTGCTGCTGTAATGTGCCACTGTTCATGTCTGTTCACCACCACTGTTAATTTTTATCTGCATTTGGTGCTTCTAGTGTCCCTCTCTGAAATCAGCATCCTGGCGATTGCTGTGGGAGGAGCCATCGTTGCTATCCTGATCATCCTCGGGATCTTTGTGGCAGTCAAGGTGTACAGGAAACGGCACACAGACAACGACATTGAGATGCACTCGAGGGAGCAGGAGTGGAAGGACCCGACTGTGTGGTGAGGGCCAGCAGGCTAGACTTTCCTCTCGGGACTAGTGCAGTTTGGGTCTGCTCTGCTGGAAGAGACTATTGAATATAAGAGGGGAAGGCACCTTTTTCTTCCATGTTTGCGCCTCCAACATGATATTACTACCATAGCTGACTTAACTGTTAGTGACACAGTGCACCACATTTTCATTTTGTTTTGTGATGTTTGTTTTATATTTCTTCTTCAAAAGTTGTGAATAATGAAAACTATGAATCCAATTGTATCAGTAGTTTTACTCTGTAAAGGAGATGTGAATATGGAGGGAATATGCTGGGATTTTTCTAAACTACATGCTGTTTTCCCTACTATTTATTAGCCTCAATTCACACAGCACTATTCAGTATTCGTAATCTGTATTTTTGAGAGTTTTACATAATACTTCAACTGAGTCATGACCGAAACTTGAACTATAAAACCCATTTTACCAATAATGATCCCAAAGAGCACATCATTTACCTAATAATACATGATTCTGCTGTGATGAATTGAGTCTTATTTTCTCTTTTCCTGCTACAAAGGGTTCAGGTTCAGCACTTATAATTTTTTTCTGGGCAAAACATTGTGTTTTTGAACCATAGCTGCAATGAGATCTAAGTTAAATTCAGACTTTGTTGCATATTAAAATGGAAAACATGCTGTTTGATGTGTGAATGAAGATGAAAAATAACTAAATCTGGTGACTGAAACTTCCACCTGCTTCTGAATTAATGTTTTAATCATTGCCATTGAAAAGAAGCAGTACATCTATTCTCTGCTACTCTGGAAGGAAAAAAAGCGCTGGGTTTGTTTCAAGCAAAGGATTCTGGGTATTGTATTTTTAAGTCTCTTTCTCTCTCCTTATGCCATTGGATATTTTCTGAGGTAAAAACCACTGTGGGTCAATCTGTTTACTTCACTTTTCTCATGATTGGACTTCCATCAGTAGCTCATCTCAATGTTTATGCATGTGTGTGTGTTTGATGCGTGTGTGCGGTGCGTTAGTAAACCTGAAGAGGCGGTTCATCTGACTATTGAGACGAAGAAGAAAGAAGTCGATAGTTCAGATGATGAAGAGTCTGAAGGCAGCAGTGGGGGTGACGATGAAGAGGAAGAGGGTGAAGATGATGATGACGATGATGATGATGATGACGATGGCGACGACGATGATGGCGGAGATGATGATTGAGTCCAACTATTAGCCTTTTTGGTATCGTCACTAATTAATAAACATTAAGATGTAATTTTAAATGCAATGTTTTTCAGAATCCAGTTGTTTCTCACTAACAGCACCACAGAAATATTCAGTTCTGTGCTTATATAATTTGCCATGTCCTGGAGATGACTTTTCATGGTTATTGAATGGTTTTCTACAGCATGGCTGCTTGAACTGTGGAGCCTCAGATCAAATTCAACCTTTAGAAAACCACAGACATTTGAACTAATCAGTGACACCACAGCTCACTAGTGCACACAGTATTTATCTTTCCTCTTATGTTTCAGTTGATGTTAGATATTTCAGTGAAAAATAATCTTAAATCTGTGTCATAGCCTGTCTTAATGCAGAATATTTGGATAAAGTTAGAAATTAAATGGATAAAATGGGTGCTATCATTTAACTTTTGTGAGTGATAAAGCAACGTGTTTACTATATTGGCAACATTACACAAGTGATTTTGTACTATGATTTTTGTATATACTGTTAATAAGCAGAGTTTACACTTTCTAAATCAAGACCTTGTTGTCATTTGCCTTTTTACAACAACTTTGAAATAAAGAATAGTTTTTAAAAACACTGTAATCTCATTAATGTTTTGATTTGACAGAGTGGAGAAAGGGAGCGGGTGGAAAATACCAGTGTTTAGCCGCTCCTGTACGAGTCACACAACTGAGTCACACTTCCTGTTCCTAAACCGTTTCCTTTCCAACCTTTGTCCACAAAAGATCCATGTGATTTTTTTTTTTTTTTATTATTTTGGATCAGTGAGTTCAATGTAAAAGATCAAAAGATCATCTTTATATTTTGTGGATTATACATGGGGAAAAAAATTGACGTTATTTTCATCAAAGCAAACACTACTAGAAATGCACAGCAGCTTCTTTTATTTATATGAAGGTATGACTATTAATCCCAGCTTGAGATGTTTCACATGCTGAGCAATCCACAGACATTAGGTCTGTGTAGCTCAGTCCATTTCCAGTGTAGTGATAAAAAAACCTCAGCAGAAGCTTGTGTAGTACATCTCCCCCTGGTGGTATCACAAATGCTGCCACTATGGGGAAAAAACATTAACTCTCTTTACTTTAACCACAGCCCATGCTTTGATTTCCATCCTTTTAAAAAAGAAAGAACATTTCAAAGTGGGGGGTGCAGTGGAGTGGAATGGCCCACTAACCTGGAACGTGTGAGGACATGTCAGCCATGTCTGAATACTTAAGCTTGTGTCAGTCCACAATGTTCTTTAGAATCAGTATTTTTTGAAACCTATCTTGTAGTGGATTTATGGAAAAATTAATTTGAAAACATTATGTAGTTACGAGTATTTCCTCAACATACAAATGTCATCATGAAAACACTACATAATTTTATAATTTTCTAATGCTGCTAATTTATATTAGTTTTACATACTTGACATTTCCTTTGTGTATGACTGGATGTGTGTATGTCTGATCACTCACCGGTGTACAAGCTGAGTTGCATGTCCTTGTGTCTTTTCCTGTGGAGCTGCAGTCATTTTGCTGCAGTGGGAGCAGATGACACCTTTCTGTCTGTAATGTGAGCATGTGCTTTTAAACGCTGAGGCTGTAGGTAACATGATTAATAACCTGAGCCATATTCTAAATACATATACATATCAAGTGTTTGAGCAAGATCAGTCCATGTACATGCTCTGTGTGTAGTTACAGCGTTGCACCAGTCTGCAGCAGCACCCTGTCTTTCTGCAGCAAAATGCTGGTTTTTTTTTTTTTTTTTGTTATTGCAGTTCTGGAAGAGTTCCCACTGCTGCTGCATTGATACTCCAGTGGGGGGGCCTGGAGAGCAGAGCAGAGTGGAGAGCCCACAGACTGACCGCATTATCTCTGTTAGAACTCCACACCTAACAAACCATCACCTCACTTCACACATTATGTACATGTTTACCATGGAGCCCTTGGGACTAAATGACTGGTCATGTTGGAGTATCTTAGGTTCAAACTGGACTTTGTAAAACATTCAAAGCTTCAGTAGAGGCATTAATTTTTCATCACTTGTCAAAAAAAATGCCTTAATAGCCTTTCAGTGTATTTCAGTGTAATTCAACTGACCAAAAAGGAAATAAAGTCTTTTTATCTTGACTCCTATCACAGCATTTTGTTTAAAGGATGGGGGCTATAGAAACTCTTGATCGACAGCTGTAATGATAAACTGTTGTCATGACTTTATTTGATGCATATTTACAGCACTGATTCTACAGCTCTGTGGTAAAATACTGTACTTTTAGTTTGTACAGATGCTGTTTTCACAAACTATATGCTGATGCAGAGTGTAAATAGAACATACACATTAGCTCTTTAACATGTCAGTTACAGTGTGTAGAGCAGAGCCTTGGACTGTACCACAGCAGCATGACACGGTGTTGCATAATCCATCTTTATATTCAACGTACAGAAAGCACAGAGCTGCAGGAGGAGGGTGTATGTCTTCACTTGTGATTTCTTTATTAATTTCTCATTACTGCAGCTTCAAGTAATGTTTTCCCCCTTTTTTGATCATATATATTATTAATTGCTTTCTGTAAGTGTGTGTGTGTGTGTGTGTGTGTGTGTGTGTGTGTGTGTGTGTGTGTGTGTGTGTGTGTGTGTGTGTGTG
>JAPSES010000044.1:15497498-15513466 GCA_029822895.1 Maxillicosta whitleyi | reverse complement strand
ATGGACAATGCCAGGACTGATCAGGATCATCAGGTTTGGAACAGAATGGTTCAGGGACAATGAGACATCATTTTCACTCATGGTTTAGCCTCCATAAAGTCTGTGTGACGTGACAGCGAATGTCTCCTGGAAGCAAAACTGAAGATGGTGCAGTCAAATATTGCACGTGTGACTTTTTTTTTTTTTTTTTCCTTTAAGGTCTGTGGTCTGCTCAGGCCCTGGAGATGTCAGTGGGTAAGGTCCCTTTCCTGGAGGCAGTGAACGGCAGCACAGTGATATTACCATGTTCGTACTCCAGCTGCATCGGTATCAGAGACCTCTATTTCAACTGGCAGTTCAACAACAACGGCACCCTGCAGAAGGTAACGCTCTCATTTGTACATTAGCTCGTGGTCAAATGTTTTCCGAGGATGACTGAAAACTCTGTGGTGCCTTCAGGTGTGTGAGTCTGTGATACCAACAGAGGGAGTGGAACCTCATGTGTCTGTATATCGAGAGCGGGTGACATTTGTGGGGATGAATCACAACAACAACATCTCCATCATGCTGTGGAACATCACTTTTGAGGATGGCGGCCAGTACATCTGCTTCGGACGTAACCCTAAAGAGATGGGAAGGAACCACAGCGCCACCTTCAACCTCATTGTGGTGGACGAGTGTGAGTGGTCAAAGCTTAGTTTATCTCTGAAATAGATGTAAACAACACCTACGGAATACACAGTGTTACTTCCTGTGGTGGTTAAATTATGTTCAGGATCCGAATTATAATCATCAGAAATCTGAAACTACTCATTTAGGTTTAGGTGATCAACACATAACATGCATTTTAAAGTAAAAAATAAACCAAATCATGCTTTTGCTAAGAAAAATATTAAATTATATTTATGAATACACAAAATAAATCATGTCTAGTGTGTCAGGAAATAAAGAATATTGTATTAAAGACTGAATGAAGGTTATCAGATAATCCATAATCTAACTTCCCAATGTAAACTAAGCCTTTTCTAGTTTTGTTTTTCTTATTAATTCATTTCAGAAAAAGTGGTGATGATCAGTTAATTTAATATTTATGCACCAAGTTTCCGAATTCTTCAATCTGTGGTTTAACTCAGGGAAAACTCCAATGATGTATGTCTTTATGTGATCTCTAGCAACATTAAAATAAAAATATATCATTAAATATATAATATATCCAAGTGCATTCAAGGAGACTTAAGTATCAGATGATAAATTGCATGTGTCTGCTTCCGTACATGATTTTTTTCATATAATTTATGTTGTTTTTTTTGTTGTTTTTTTTGGTGTGTTCCTTAATTTACAACCAGTAAATGAATGTAAGTAGGTGAATGTACATATGCTCTCTGGATGTGCTCTTACATTAAAATGACTTGTCTTAGACTCTGGTATTATACAGTATATCATCAATGATTTTCTTGCACATGCAAATGTGACTTAGTAATGTGTTTTTACACTTAAACCACAAATCATATCAGCTCCTGGACTGAAAATCTTAAATTACACCAGGCCAAAGTGTAATCCACACTCCATAAACTCCTTATTTATCTTATTTGTGTATACTGCTCTCTACTCTGAAGAGTCCAGTCCAGTCCTCGACATAGTTGCGTTGTTTACATCTGTTTTTGTTTCTGAAAAGCTGCAGCTGACACAACAACAGCTCTATTCTGATATCAAGGCAGACGCGCTCCAGATATTTCAGATGAGCTTTTCCTTTCTCTGGTCTTTTCTTAATCTCTGCAGTGAGAGTTGTTGACAACACACTGACCATCATCATAGCTTCAGCAGTGGGTGGAGCTATTGCGTTCTTAATGGGTTTCATGCTGCTCAAGAACTTTGCCATCTTTGTGATGACCAAACTTGAAGAGAAAAAGTGAGTTTCGAATGTTTTCCAGTCGTGTAACCATTTCATTTTGTTTCATCAGAATACAGCGCCGGTGCTTGACAGAATATTCTGATAGTTCAGATACTCTTCATGCAGAAATATATATTTTAATGAGGCAGGCTCAGGCGTATCTTTTTATGCTGCCATGTATCTACAAGATCTAACTTTGTCTGTTCTTTTTCCCCACTACAGTAAGGAGTGCCTTGTAACTTCATCAGGGATCGACAACACAGAAAATGGCCTCTCAGGATCCAAAGCTGACTCAAAGCCAACACCAAAAAAGAAATGAAAACAGTGCATGTATATACAATCATATGAGTACTCATATTTATATACATTTTTTTGCATATATTTGTATGTGCACATGTGTATACAAACATGCAGCTTCATTTCTGTCAAGGTGGTATCTGGAAAATGTGCCTAGATATGGTATATATATATATATATATATATATATACATGGACATAAATAGACTTAAGAATGTGCAAATCAACTTCGTTTATTTGATGTGTAAATAATAATAATAATAATAATAATAATGAAGACATTTACCAGAGACACCTGAATTTGAGTTAGAAATATCAATGTTCAAGTGTGATGATTTTTAATATACAACATCAACAGTGACTTTCAACTTTACAAGCAACACAACACTGACATCATTTGATGAAACTGAAATGTATTACATGATTAAATATGAGTCTTCGTTTTGGCAGTTATAAGCCTGCAGTTTGAGTCATTGAATTGAACTGCTGATTTACAGATACATATGTCTTGACTTTAAGTGAACTCACTGAGAGGGTCGTCATCTGACAGTTATTGTTATCAGGTATAATTATTATTAGTAGAATTAAAATAGTAAAATTTTTAAAAAAATTAAAGATTCAAGTGGGTTAGTCATTATTTATATCCTTGTTTATAGATGAAACAAATTCAAATTTAACATTGTTTCAATAAAAGTCACTTATGATTTAAATCAAAATGAAAGTCCGTAATACAATGTGCTTTGTTTTGACCCAGCATCTCTGATAGATTTCTTCAAAGTCATCAGATAAATCAGAATTATCATAACTTTTGATTAATTTAAACAGAAGTAATAGTTTGTGCATACCAGATGAGGCAGAATAGGAAAAGTTGCATGTTTGTGCTACACAGTTGTGCTTTATTTTAAGTTCTTTGTAGTCATGATATGTTAAGTAAGGTGTATGGCTGCTGCCAGAATACTAAAAAAAAAAAAGAGCTTTGACTGTTTTTACCTGAAGTCAAAACAGCAACATTTCTTTCTTTCTTTAAGTGCTTGAAACAGGGACTAATGCTGATGTAGCTAATGCAGCTGGGCTGAAAACTAACATTTGCAGAAGCGCTTCAATAATATATCAGCAAAACACAAACAAATTCTAACATATGTTGTATTTACCTTGTGATCTATTTCTTTTTTTCACCCACACTGTATTAAAGGGTGATTTAAGAATACTAACACAAAAGGTTTTTCATTAAATGTTGTGGTATTCAGCCCAGCTCTTCATGCTCTACCTTCTCTTTGCTTGATACTAAACACAGGTGCCTGTTAGTGCTTCTATGCTCCTCTGCCAATGAGGACACCTACATATAGCAAAACAGTTTGTGAAACTCCACAAACAGTAAGAAAAGAGCTTCTGGACTGAAACAAGAGTTTCTTTGCCATGAATAATCCCCCCCACCCTTATAGAAATGAATGCTCCTCTGACGATGCTGCTTTTAAGACAAATAATCAATGCATCAGTGCATGTGAAGCAACATGGGCCAGATTTTAGACACAGTGCTTGGAAACAGGAATACACTTTTTAGATATTGGTGTTCTTAAATATTAATGCTGTTAGCATCAGCTCTGAAGTTAATTGTAAATCCCATCTTACCTGAAGTGATGTCATTGTGCTAAGCACTCTGTGGATACTGTATGCCCAATTCAGCATATTCCCTCTGCTTGGTATGTGCCCTTCATGGAAACTGCTTGTTTCAAACAAATATTAATTCAGTCAGTCTTTGCAATAAATCATTTTTATGAGCTGCCTAGCAGTTAAAAATATAAGCCTGGTTGCCCTGCCCATGCATACAATAAATGACCCATAAATTCATATTTTAACTGATCGTGGGGTCAAGTTTCAGATCGCAGGCTGAGTAAAGGGGCTGGAGTTCACCTCTATACCCTGATGAAACGGGAAATAAGACAAGTGATGCTTTCAGTGTGTCCTGTTGTCTGTGCCAAAAAGGGATGATCCCTATCAGTACTCTGAGCATCACACAAGGAGATGAATGTATCTGCATCAAACTCACACACTGAAATGCAATCTCAGCATTTATGTAATGTAATATTGTTGCACATTCATGACAGTGAATGTCTGGATTTTTTAATTACCTCTAGAGAGAGGGATGATGGGTATTCACTGTGACTGGTCAGATTTTAAAGTACCTCATCAGTAAATGAGCGTACTTTATAGTTAAGGGGGGAAAACTCTTCTGTTAATAATGTGCCTCCAGTCTTTAATCACTGGCCTGAAGCAATATTATAAAACTTACACATATGTATATTTTTGTCTGTGTATAATCTAAATGTCTGGTAATTTGTCACATTTCTCATCCAAGAGTAAAAACACGTGCCACTTGTGCTATGTATGCCCTCATGAAACTACAAGGAAAGACCTTTAACAGTGAAGAAGCTCTGAATTATTATCAACAATGGCCTGTTTGTTGCAAAAGATTCGTTAACAGCTTGATGTTAGATGTAGTAGTGATTCTTTCAGATCTTTTGAAAGACATGAATTCTACACAAGGTAGCCGGATATACTATTAGCATTACATCTTTATTTGTTATCTGTGTGTTAACTCTTCTCTTGCCTTTATAGAGAAAATCCACTCTGGTACAAGTCTTTAAATTATGCCATTAAATGATATTATCTGACTGTCTGAGCAGAGAATTGAAAGTTTCCACAACACAAGGTTAAATGTCGTAAATCCTAGAGTGGATTTTTCTTTTAGTGTAAGAGGCCAACCCCTGTGCATTTTTTTTTTCTGTTTTGTTCTCAAAAGATGATTTGTTTGAAAGTTTGTGAGTCCATTGAATGAATGAAATAAGGGAACCAAAGATAGTGTTGTGATTTTATGAATGAGGGCCTTATGATGACAAGCAACTCTATGCAAATCACCACATTAGTACTCAGACATTTTGTCATGTTGCACCTTTGAGTTACTTAGAGAAAAATGTAAGCAATACAACTGTAGGAGAGTTGATGAGGTTCAGGAAGTGGGAGTTGTAATGAAAGGATGCAAGGTGAATGGGGAACATCTAGAGAGGAGCATCGGGTGGACTGAAGCCCCTGTACTCAATCAGATCCTGCAGAGTCACACTGCACTGCTGCGCTCTGCACATAAATAGACAGCTAAACATGCTCTGGCTCGTCCTCAGAAGATGTCCCCATTTCCAGCCTCTCATCCATGCATATCAGCTCTAGATCTCTTCATTACAGAGATGTGAATTATAATAAAGTTTGGAATAAAATCTGCCCTGTGCTGATGATTCTTGTGTAAAACTGTTACAATGTCCAACTGGATGTGACTATACTGCCTCCTGTTGGTAGAAAACAGGAACAATGAAAGCAGATGAAGTAAACTCTGTTCATTGATTTTCACTAAGCAGACTGATGGCATTTTGAGTTTTCTTACATTTCCACAACAGTTTAAAGAGCACACCGACCACATTGCCATTACAAAGGTTTGCAGTGAATTGAGTGATCTAGCAGGAAACGTCAGTGGATTAAAAAAAAAAAAAAGTCTTATAAATCTTATTAAGGAAGAAGGAAAATGACAGGTACCCAGCAGGTAAACTTTAGAGATTAAAAAAACAAAAACAGTTATATCTTATCAGTTATATTTTTCTGTGAGTATAGAGAAGAAGATGTCAATATTTTTTTATGTGGAAAACCATATTAAACTCAAATTATTCATCTGACCTGAGGCCTTATTGCAGAAATGTGTCCCTCTATAAAGGGACAAAATTATTTAAAAACATATTTTTTATTAATATTTTTTTAATTATTAATCAAAGCAGAGTACTTAATTTTTTGTAACAAGACACAAAGTGTTATTTAATAGAAAAATATCTTTAGGCCCCTTTTTAATCCCTTAACAGTAAATATTACTTTCTATGAGAAAAGAAAGACCAACCCACTGTTTGCTCATCAACACATAAACATTCATCCAACCATTGTCTGCACATGGACTATTAATATGATCATATGGCCAAGATACATGATGTCAAGTCTACACCAATAGATACAATATCTAAGTCCATATATATTTGCATATGTTAAAGTTTTAGAAATTCTTATGCTAATCAACTAACAGAAAATTTTTATGTTAGATGCACAAAATACAAATAGTACAGAAGAGAAAATACATCATATGCATTTTGGAGCTTGTATTATTGAATACATTAAATATGAACAGGTTTTATTATGCTGTGACTTGCATGTTACTTTAGAAATGCTGTAACACCACATGATTACTTTAACCCATAAAGACCCAGTGATACTTTTGTGCCAGTTCTCAAATAATTTTTTTTTATCTCTATTTGACCTTTCTTAAGTGATTTATCAGTTTTCAGTCAAAATCAGGTATTTTCATTATTTAATTTGCTAATCATGCAATTGTTCATAAAACTTTAATTAAAGTTGAGATTTTGTCCGTGTTCACAACAGAGCCTCTGAACGTCCAAATGGGTCATATTTGATGACCATGAAAAGATGATAAACTGCATTTTAGACCAATTATTTACATAGATTATTATAGTGGCTCAACAGGTATTAAACAGTATAGATCAGTAGATTTTTTTGGTTGTCGGTAAATGTTTGGCTCTTTACAGGTTAATAATAAATGTTAAATATTGTATGTATGTGTTGTTATTATGATCAGATCCTCAGTCATTACTTTGTTATCATGTCTAATCTTTGTTACAATGCATTTCCAATTACACGATGATATTATTTTACAGTATCTTTTATTTTTATTTATCGCTACTGAAAATTCATCCACATTATCTACTTGTCATTGGATTTGCAGAATATACATTAAACATTAACAGCAGAATCAGAATAATCAGTGCCTTCTATTGAGAATGACCACATTTTGTACTGTATTATATAATGGGAGCCTCTTGCTTGTGCATTAATTTGAACCAGCAGATGTCAGCAATGTCCTGGATGTGAACCTCTGCTCTCCAGTCGCTGCAGACACAGACAGCAGTGAAGGAAGGACACAAGGTGGAGCCGACCCGAGTCTTCTGAGTTCAAGGACAGACAACTGTTCAATAAGTGACCTCTGACCCAGACTGACAATCAACACATACATACGACCACATTTTTGCGTTTTCCTACTTCTACCTCTTTTTTCTTTCTTTCTTTCTGTCTTTTTTTTTTTTTAATATAAGCTACTTAAAATATTTATTCTCATGTCGCTTGCAGAACAGGGAATATATTTGACTCATGGGTTATGTATATAAACAAACAAACACGTTAGTATGATTCATGAACATGTGATTGTATTCAAACATAGGCCATTTTATGTAATATCACTGATGTAAAAATGATTTTATATTTAATGTTTAGTGATTCAGTATGGAGATATCAGTGTATCTTCTCCACAAAAGCCTCTCATTAAACCCCATGTCATGTTTATTGTATTAACTTAATGAATAAAATGCAGGTTGAAATGGACAAAAGTGACTTCTGAACACCTGAAGACACTGATATTTCTGCTTTATTTTTCCTTTGAAAAATTGAAATATCAATCATTTAAGTTTTCCTAAAATATATGACTGTATCCTAAATAAAGTTTTGCATTTGGACAGTATTTTTGTATTTGTTTCCCTGTAGGTGCTGGGGAAGGTGCGCAAGGCAAGGACTCTAAAACAGATGTTGCGGAAGAGCATCAGTTTTCAGAGCCACCACCGGTATCCACAGTGACTTTAAATATTCTATGAACTGGGAGTGTCCTGCAACTTACCGTCCTCCATTAATTTATGTTCATGCAGTGGAGCTTTTCACACAAGGCACAACAGAGAGCAGGTTGTGTTTTAGGGGAATGGAAAGTTAACCACTGCCCTTAAAGATTACAATATAAGCTTTAATAACCACTTTCTTTCCTTCTTTCTTTCTTTTATCTCGTGTATTTTACCTGCTGTGTGGAAGTGTCATGCCCCACACCCCACACCACACTTCCTCTCCCCCTCTCTCTGCAGTGCATTTCTGTGCGCAAATGTCTACGCACGCTTCATGGCTCTGTAAGACAAAGAAAAACAGTCCCTGCTGTGTTATGCAGCTCCACGGCCGTGTATTTAATGCCAAAACATAGATCAAAAATATTTGCACATTTTCACAGTGTCGAAGCAGTCTGAGGGGGGTTTGTAGATCCACATTGCGCAAAGAAACGCGGTCTTCTGGGGCGCACAGGTGGGTGCGCTCTCCAAGGTGCCAACGGATCTGTCTGCACAGTTCGTGCGCTTACACCAACTGGCATTTTGGACACAACAACACCAAATTCCAGTGTTTAGCACAACACGACCCTCGGTTTGCCGTGACCCATCGTTCCGCGGTGTTTCATTAGTGAAGGGAGGATGGATTTGTATGCACGGTAGTCTTGGGAGGAGAGGAGGGACATGGGCGGGGCTGTGGTTCCTCTCATTTCCCCTCCATGCTTAGCGGGGCAGCAGGGCTGGAGAGACCTCCGGGGAGCACAGTCGCCAGTCCAGCACGGAGACCTGCCTGGCCAAAAAACCGCGCCTCACACTTGCCAGGATTGCCAAATATTCCTGAAAAATATACCTGCTATTTATGGCATGTGGCTTGTAACTTTACTCCTGTTGTACTCTCTCCAAGAAGGTAAGACAAAAACTGCTGGAGATTTTTTCCTCATCCTGTGCACTGACTGATGGAGTTGTACTGTTTTTAAGTTGAAAGAAAAGTAATAATTAATCGAAGGTGTTGTTGATTTGCTGATGTGAATGATTTGCTTGGCTCGTGCTTTGATGCGTTAATGGATGCGCGAAATGGGGTTTAACAGAAAAATATTTTAAAAATACAAATATATTAAACTACTGCTGCAGAAATTATAGCTGTGTCTGAAGTGTAAAGGTGTGAAGTGGTTGTCTTTTTAGGGTTTCATCCAGCGGCATCAGATGGTGTTCATTGCACGGATTGTTTTCGCATTACCAACTCCAGTTATGAATATGTAAAATGGCTGAATAGGGAGAATGAGGTGCAAATAGAGCGAGGGTGAGAGAGAAATGAAAACATGCATCGGCCTGCAATTATATCAACCGATTACTGTTATTAGATGCAGTTCACTCTAAATATCTTACTCCTGTAAAGTTTTGGGAGATATTTGTGATTTTTTGGTGTCTCATCTTGTTGCCTTTGCAAATTGCAGCTGTTTTGAATGACTGAATTTGGCACAAGCGCTCCATTTCACAGAGATTTTTAGGACGAGATTATGGGTCTTTTATTTATTTATTTTTCAGTCTAATGACAATTGATGCCAATTTAAAGCGAGAGACAAATAATAGGCCTTTTTCCCCCACATTGGCCTTAATAGTTTAATAGGTGTACACTTACATAAAGGCCATAAGTAGTACATTCACATTTGTCCCTGATTAATTCATTAGGCCTTTTCTGTTTTCAATGTGGTTTAATTTTGTTATCTTATGAATGCAAAGGCAGGCCTGTTTGTTCAAATTGTTTTCTTTTTCAGTATATGAAGCAAATCCGCGACTCTATTGTAAAGTTGATCTTTTGCTATTGCAGTGCATTATAATAATTCTGAGCAAATGTGCGTCAAAAATAGCAGAAATTCAACACTATGTGCACATAAGAGCATTTTCTAGGCCTTTGTTTAGCTTGACTGTTGAGGCCATGTTTACGTATGTGTTTCTTATTAAGAAAGGTTCCGAAAAGGTGTGAATTTATTTATCAAAAAGTCTGATAGGTTGAATTGGCTGCAAGTAAAAAAAAAAAAAAAAAAAAAAATATGGCTGTTCTCGATGCAAATGAGCCTCCAGTTCATCAAATATAGGCCATTAGGTTCCTTTGCCATTTTAAGTTCTGGCATTTTCTTACATTTGATTGGCCTAATTTTTTTTATATTATTATTTAATTTGAAAAAAATCGCCACATGCTCTGTTTGTGTTTGTTGTTGTGTTTGGGCAACAGTGTTTTTTTGTCAAATGTTTTCTGTTAATTTCGGTAGAACGCATCATTTATTAAACATGAAGAATGTGATTTCAGGGCAGCTCCATGGAATCCTATTAATATGCACACATTTATTTCACAAAATAAGGAACTCCAGGGGCGTGGGTGCAGATTATAGACTTGCCCGGTCATGTTCCTCACTAATAGCGCACCTGGACCCCGCGGACGTGTGCGAGCGCGTGCCGGCGCGTGCGCCACTGCTTGAGTTTGCGCACGGTTGTTGTGTGTGTATGTGTGTGCATGTGTGTGTATTTGTCTGCGGAGGAAGGGAAGTGAGGGGGGGACACCGCTGTTGGTTTTGTTACAACATTGGTCAGTTCGGGTGTTTTTTTTTTTTTTTCGACAGGACATAAAGTAGCACTTTACTCATTTATTTATTTAGAAAATTCTTTGCACAAAAATATACGCCATGATGAGTAATTTTCGGATACATTTTATTAGTTGCATACAGAGGTAGGAGGTAATCACAGTAATTAAGGGGCCTTTGGAAAATGTTTGAGGGTAAAGAGTGTAAACCAATTACAGCACAATAGCCACGTATTTAAGGTCATTTAAATTATATTATACCCATTCACACCAGGATTTATCTTGATTTTTAATTTGTGGAAGATATAATTTAAAAGAAAAATGCATTTTCTTTTGGAATCCAATTTGTGCATGTGGATGAGTGAATAAAATTAGATACATACATTAGGCCTGCAGTGGGCCTCTATTTTGAGTTTCACATTTAAAAAAAAGTTTAACTGAATAAAATGGGGAAAAAAAGAATGTAAGACTTAAACTATACAAATTGAATTTTAATTAAAAGAATAAATCATTAAGGTGATCCCTTTCCCTGGCACCCTCTCATCGCTCACACCCCTACAAATAGAAATATGCAAAGACCCCCCACCCCCTCCCTCCCTGGTTCAATTCCCTCTGCTGCCTTTGCAGGGCTACACAATTAAAACTACAATCTGAGCTTTAGGCCCCACTCAGTGACAGGGCTACAGTGGTGCCAATCATTTCTCACTCAGGGCACACTCCACCCTGTTTTGCAACCTGGCATTATTTCATTTTACAATAAAAGTGCAAACAGATACAATTTTCAAGTGGCTTAAAGCACAGATCTGAGACTGCAGTGTGATTTTGATCTCAGAATTACACCTGTGACTGAAAATGGGAGCCGTATTACATTTTTTTTTTTTTTTGCAATAATAAGATATTTTTAAACAGACTTATGATCATTTAAAGTAACAAATGATCTGATCAGTCTAACTTACATCCCCTCAACTTTGAATTCCAGTTCAGTGTAACTCACAGCAAATAATAACAACAACAACAACAACAATAACAATAATAACAAATGGTAGATTTTAATTTAACAAATGTACAATAATTTGATCAAGTGTGTTGCCAAATGGTGGGTAGACTGTCAGCAGGTTAACAGAGCTTAGTGCACTTTCGAGCCCACCAATAGGATGTCACAGCTCTGTCATCCTGCTCTCTCATTCGTCCTTAAATCTGTTACAAATCCCAGTGACGTTGTGAACAAGAACTAATAATTTAAAACAAAAAAAAAAAAACGAAATATGCAAATGAGCCTCGCTGACAGTTAAAATTTCACCAGCAAGAACTCTGTGCAACGCCACGCTGATGCTAAATTGAGCTCTGAATTTCATTGGATGCTGCACGTTCTCTGAAATACAGTGCTTTCAGCAAATGTCAAACCTCTGAAGCAAGTAGTTGTTTTTGTTGGATCTATCTCTCTCTCTATCTCCATCTTTCTCTCCATCCCTCCCTCCCTCCCTTCATTGCTTCCTCTCGCAGTAACTCCCCTCCCTCTCTCTCCCTCATCACTAGGCAGAATTAAAGGTTGGGGGAGGGGCAGTTTATGCAGACTGTGCTGGGACTTGTGATCCACAGATTTGATATTCACATTAAGAGAGAAACTGGCTGCTTTGATGTGAGGGGGAGCAGGTCCCAGGGGACTGCTGAAGTAGCACACTTTTTTTTTTTTACTGACACAGCACAGGCCAAGGGGGGATTGTTGGTGGGTGGGGTGGGTAGCAGATTGTTGGGGACAGGGTGTACAGAAAGACAGTGGGTGGGGGCGATACCCCTTCGTTGATTAGATGTAACCCCAACAACCTTCCCCCTTCTTCTCCACCCACCAACCACCTACTTATGCCAGACCCCTGAGGATTATCCATAAGCTTACACCTATCTTTATCTCCCCCCGTAACCCACCGATATTCAATTCACACCCCTTACCATGTCTCCTCCCACTTCTTCGTCGGCTGCTTTATGTTTCCATACACAACTTGAATCCTTCTGCCTCAAGAAGACAACTTTGGGAGTCTGTCCCAAAAACATTCGAAGGATGAGAGATGGCAGTCAGCGTGAAAATGAAGCTACACCTGTTTCTAAAATAGAAAGCGCTCAGAGTGCGGAGGGGGAGGTATTTTTGACTGATTGCAAGTGAATATAAAGTCCCTCACGTCAAAGTCTACTTTTGACCTTTATCACATGCAGCCTTTTGCTTTTATTATATCCAATAAAGATGAAATGTTGAGAAAATGTTTTTCTAAAGAGAGAAGGATGGCGGAAGAAGGTGGAAATGGACAAGGATTTGGAGCTTTAAGGCCTTTAGTCGGGCACCAGGAGGTCTGGGTGTGAAAGTCTGTGTATGTGAAACATTTTGAGGTTTGTTTACTTCCTCAGCAGAATACAGTTGTGACTTGTGTGTGCGTGTGCGCGTTCGCTCCGGTGCACGTTCACATCCTGGAGAGGCGTAGATCAGCTGCATTATGCATGATGAAACCTTGCATTGCATAGGTTATGACTTGTGCTTCGCTGACATACATATTCATGCATGGCACTCTGGCAGGATGTATAAAATAGTGGCTGCGACTCTGACAGCCTAAGCTTTAGCTCCAGCGGTGCCATCAGTGAGGGGAGGTTTTCTCTCTGGTTCTGTGTCTGAACGAGGTTGATGAAGCCTCCTGGGTGCAGGTGAGCTGCGGTAGCAACACAGGAAACACACAGGTTTGGTCAATACTGATACTGGCATATCAGTCTGCACACTACTGGGATTAGACACTCATGCAGAGTATGACCGAGACAGACGTATCACCTAAATGAACTGATGATCACATGTCTGTGCATTCATTTGAGCCTGTGCCTGCTGCATTTTCACTATAAGAGCAAGTTGTATGTGCCTGACCAAACAACATAAGATTTTATGGTTAGAATCAGAGAATGTTGAGTCTATGTTGAGGTGCAAAGAAAACACCAATATCCCCCCAAAAACATAAATGTGCAAGAATAAATTAAAACTCTTCAAAAGGGGGATGAGTTTTTGTCATCAAAATTATGGTTGATGTTATGTAACATAAAAAAAAGCACAATTTACACTATAAAAAATTAAATGGCATATTTATTTTGTCTAAAATACATAAACTTTTAACATTTCTTGTTTATTTGTGAAGGTAACAAACAATTAATGTAAGAATGTGTTATAATTATTTGGGCTTTGACGTCACTAAACTAAGTAAATAAGTGTAAACTGTCGTTTTTGGCCTGTTACATAACTTCAACCATAGTTTTCTGAGTCATAAGTCGTCCTTTTTCCCTTTGAAGTAAAACTGAGCTATTAAATGTCTCACTTGCTTTCTTTTGAAGTATTGTCCATGTGGTCTTGATAGTTGTGTGTTTGTGTTGTGTACTAAGAGGATAGAGTTAACAGGCAATAACTGCAGCTGATATTTAAAGCGTGACATAAGTTTTTCGTTGATGATAAGTTGTCGAGTTGTTACCAACAACAGATAAATATCAGAAAGTGTCACCGTAAATATGCACGTGGACTTAAGCGGTAGAACTAAGTTGAATTTCATCTTTGATAAAGACCCTGATGTTCGCCGTGATAAGCCTCTGTTGTTTACGTGACTGTGACTACATGTGTTATTCTGTTCCTGTGCCACACAAGCCATCTATACAGGTTGGCACAGGTGGCATGAGATTTCGCCTGCTGGTTTTAAATGGAGTGGAAACTCCAACACAAACCTGGACTGTGCTGATTGAATTTTGGAGCACACCCAGAGTGATGCTGCTGTGCTTGACCACACCTAACCAAACAG
Source organism: Maxillicosta whitleyi (assembly GCA_029822895.1). Classification (NCBI taxonomy): domain Eukaryota; kingdom Metazoa; phylum Chordata; class Actinopteri; order Perciformes; family Neosebastidae; genus Maxillicosta; species Maxillicosta whitleyi. The sequence continues at coordinate 15,499,171 of JAPSES010000044.1, read as the reverse complement.
CAATTTTTCATCCTGTTACAGACATGGCATGCCAGTCATTTCCACACCGTTGTACACATGCAAATGAACACTATTTGCTTCCTGTGTAGGCAGCTGTCTTGTTCTATTTTCATTAATGTCCCTGTATGCCATTTTCATATATTTGCACACTCTATGAGCAAGCGTTTTTTTTTTGTTTTGTTTTTGTTTTGTTTTTTCGCACTTTGCACATATTTTAGGCATTCTAGCTAAATTGGGGGATTTTCTCAAGGTTTGGTGAGTGAAAGTTTCTAAATTTAGATTGTTCATTGGGTCACTGTTGTTAGGTTAAATTGTTGCATTGTTTTTTTGTTTTTTTGTTTTTAATTCAGTCACAGTTTTCAAGTGCCAGCACCACCATGGCAACACTCTCCGTCTCTTCCCAGTTTGACTGAGCGTTGAAAGCTGCCTTTGGAGTGTTTGTGTGTGTGCGTTTACTGAGTGCATGTGCAGTTCTCCTGCTTTTGACAGGCTGTGAGTGGTGGGAGTTTGCTCTGATCCCCTTTTTATTCCACTTTCCTTTCTATCAGTCCCATTGCTCCCCAGCCCCCCAGTGCCCAGCGCCCCCAGGCCACATAATCTACTGTGTGAGAGGTTGCTTCGCTGCCCAGCCCCCCCACTCCTCCTCAAAGCTCTCAGGGTGACCCCCTCACTCCTCCACTTTAGTCCTGTCCCCCCATTGGGAGATTATAGATATTGCAATCTTTAATATGGGCTTTATGCTCAGGGGCCATTATCAGTAATCTGCAGAGGGGAGGGAGTCTGACCTGGTTTCTGCCACACCACCACTGGACTGCCAGACACATTTCATATACCATCTGTAACATGCTGACCAGCTTTATCAATCTACGCACTATGGTCAGTGGTACTTCTTTGAAAAGAAGCTGCAATTATTTCCTTACCCCCCCCTGCATAGAAGGACTGCTGCGTCTTTCTTCAATCTGGTGCGTTGAGCTTAGTGCCAGCACACTGATACTGTTGATGGGAATGATTGATTCTGCCAGGCTTTATTTGTTAATGTTTTTCTGTCAACATCACCCATAGCTTAAAGCCACGCTACATTAAACAGCCTGAAAAACACACATTAATGCTAAGTTTGCCAACAGAGTAAATGTTTTGACAGCCCAACATACAAGTGCATGAGATGATAAGACACAACAAACACATCTATTTCCGATTGGAAATATCAGTGTTTTGGAAGTTATATAAGTAGGAATTTACAATATGAACAACAGGGTCACAAATTAAAACACACCTTTAACATAGAAGTGTTTGAGTGTTACGTTTCCTTTCTTATTGCATTCTTCAAGTTGTTACAGAAACTTCCGACAGCACAAGTCGAGAGCTCTGTTACATTGAGCCAGTGGTCAAATAATACACCTCCATTGTGCTGCATAAACAATTAGCTGGTTTTTGTGTTCTAGCCTGAAATCGAACACTAACTCTCAGTGCTTGAGGACAAGAATAAAAGAGATAGAACAGTTGAACTGTAGCATCATCTGCAAGAAGAAAAAATATTCTGTGTAACTTTCAGTTTGTTTTTATTCAGTTGTGACCTCATCGTACCAGGGGTCCGCAGGGTTTTAAAAAGTATTAAAAAGTGATAAATCAAAAACACAAAATTTAATGGCCTTAAAAGGTGATAAATTCGGTCA
>JAPSES010000044.1:15477831-15497398 GCA_029822895.1 Maxillicosta whitleyi | reverse complement strand
CTGATTGATACTTGGTGCAACTCGATGTCGTGGTGGTTGTAAAAACCATCTGAAGGTAGTAAAAAAAGGTATTAAATTTGACTAAAAGATTGCTGTATTTACCCTGCATACACTCATCAGAAAAGAAACCACAAAAAAGTAGTCAAAAAAGTAAAGTAATGAAGTAATAAACATTAGATGTAGTGTTACAAAGAAAAATTGATTGAAAGCTTGTTGTAATATTGTTTCTCAGAACATATATTTGATCTATTCATTACGTCACAGCTTTTAGGTCCTTTGTCTGTGAGGATTACACAATTTTCAGATGAAAATAGTGATATAACAATAAAGAAAATTAATAAATAAATTAAGATTAATAAAGTTACTTCTGTTAATTACAAAAGTTGATGTAGCTTATTTAATTTGACCGCTTTTTGATTAGTTTTCTAACTATTGTCTTCACTCCAATAAAGTTTAAAAATAGTTACAGCATTTCTGACGGGAAAAGATGCAAAGTAATTGACTTAATGCTATATAATCTAGCTATTAGACTGTAGAACACATAAACAACGATTTTTTTAATCATTAAGTGTAATTTAAATATATGATTTTCAGTATTTGTCACTAATTAAATTGATATTGTAATCTAATTATGTAACCACAGTTATGTCAGTTATGACTCCCTAACATTAGGATTAAATATAAGTGGATGAATATGATCATAACCCACTTCACTTGCTCAAACAATTTGTGACTACCACAAAACAAAAAGAAAAATTGTACATGAAATAAATTTAAAAAGCCCATACGTTATGACTTGTTAACACACATTTAAGTAGACAGAAAAACCTTCCATTAACTCTGTATGGTTGGATTTTCCATTAAAGTGAACAGAATCACACTTTGGGTGAACATGTGGTGAGCTGATGTGTATTAAGTGACATAATTTAGAATCAGTGGAGGTTAACGTTCACATCTGTCTGTCAGCGATGCCCCCTCCCCCACTTATTTCTCCTCTAATCTTATGATAATAACCCCAAATATTAGACCCCTTCTTTCTCTTTTCTCGCTCCCCTGTATCTGTGGCTGTATGTGTGTTTAATCTGAATGCCAATGAAGAACAACCCTGTGCGCATGTATATGTGTGTGTGTGTGTTTTAGAGTGTGTGTGCATGTGTGTGTGTTAAATATGTAAGGAGATTAAATAGACTTAAATCTCTGCGTCTGGCATAGAAATTCCAATCACATAACCTATCAGCATATCCCCTCCCTCTCTCTGTCTTTGTTTGTGTATGTGTGGACACACTGTACAGAGGTAACGGACTCCTCCCCTCCCCGATCCACCTAAACCACCACAGGCTTTAGCCCAAATCCCTGGCTTTCTGCATCACATGACTGATGTTTGCAGCTGGACATTTGACATACATTTGTTATGATTATTTTGCTACTCATTTGAAGGACATTCCCACTCTGTGCATCTTTTGTCCATCACTGTGATGGCTTTGATTCATTGAGTGGAATCCTGTCAACTGATACTCAATCTTTTGTGTCTGCAGTGCATAACAAGTGCCTGCTTTTGACCTTTCACCTTTACTTTGTCCCATTAACTGAGGTATTGTCTGCTTGCCCCCACAGTACACAGTGAGGATGTGGGCTCTACCAGGCTGTACTTTGTGAATGCCTCCCTGCAGAGGGTAACCTACTCCAGCTCGGTGGGGGTGTCCCTGCCCTGTCCAGCAGGGGGCACCCCCAGTGCCATTCTACGCTGGTACCTGGCCACCGGCGACGACATCTACGACGTGCCCCACATCCGTCATGTGCACGCTAATGGCACTCTGCAACTGTACCCCTTCTCGCCCTCCGCTTACAACAGCTACATCCACGACAATGACTACTTCTGCACTGCCGAAAACCAGGCCGGCAAGATCCGCAGCCCCAACATCCGCATCAAAGCTGGTGAGTTGGACCTGTGGTGAGGAAGAGGAATGGTCTCAAAGCAAAGAAAGACTGCCCCTGCATTCCAATATCCATACTGCCATTTAGTATGCCAGAATAAAAGATTTAGAACATCCCAGTGCAAGGTATGCCAAATTCCACTGAGGTCGACCAGTTGTGGATTTTCGAAGACTGATGCAGTCATCACAGTTTGGAGCAGGAACAAGCAGGAATAGTTAAAGATAGAGTGAAATTAATCAGCGACTTTATTAGAAACAGGATAATAGGTGAACAGAACATCTACTTCATAAGTTACTGTAATAAACATCTAAATTATGTAACCTGAATGACTGAACATGAAATTAAACATAAGAAAATGTGCTCAATTCAAGGGCTAGTTTTATTTTTATAAATTTTTTTTACCCATTATTTTCATTCAATGGCACTGATCACCTAAATCAGCTGATCTCTACAACAGTGAATGCCAAAGATACTGGGATACCCTGTGTAAGTGTACTTTGCAATACAAATGATGACACACCTTCTTGGTTATTCCTACCCAGAATACTCAGCACAGCAGGAGATTCATTACATTGACGGCAACTTACAAATGTAGACTGAAGTCTAAATCATGTGATTCTTTTTACTTCAACTTTTCCTCTACAGGATTTGCCAAATGCAGAGGTTGAAGCTGGGGTACAGTGTCTACCAGTTGTATACATACAGCCTGTGACAGTGTGTACTCTGTATTAAGAGTAAAAAGAAAAAGTATGTGATATTGAACGTAGCCTGAGTGAAAGATGTGGAAGGTCAAACCAAAAGGTTAAAGTGAGAACATGACAAGGAATGAAGACACTTATGAAACACAAAGTAGAACAGATGTGATTGGCAGCTGTAAAAAAGCCCTGCCCACCACCCACGCAGAGAATCACCTGCCCTGAAATAGCCTGTGTCGACCTGAACACAGATTGACCTAGAACACAGTCTACAGAGAGAACATCTGCATCACATACTACCGCAGGCCTCGGCCTTCTTCCACACCTATTTGACTGAGCCGCTGATGAACCACTGCACTTTATACCGACATAACCCCTTCAGCTCCAACTTCGCCACAGTAGCATCCTGTTTGGAAGCCCAGAATCCAAATTCAGATGATAGATTAGATCAGATGACAAAGAACAGCCTGTGACTTTGGCACACATCACATCAACAAAAGCCACCATCAGATACTGATACCACAATGCCTTTTAAAGGTTTTCAATGTGTGGAAAAAATATTCATCACCTACTAAAGAACAGATGTGATCTTAAGCACCTGCATTCAGATCCTCGTTTCTGTCCTCATTCATTCCTTCTCCCCCTGCTCCCTCGTTCTCCACACTGTCCTCTTGTGCCAGACTAAATATAGCCACAGCACACTTCTTTAATTATCTCTCATTAACAAACCTAATTGGTGCTTTCCATTGATTAGACTGAGTGAAGCTGCTTTAATAAGCAAGACCTCATCTAAAGTAAAACAGTACATCAGGGGGTTTGGGTTCCTCCAGCAGCTCACGATGGAATGAACGTAAAGAAGAAACGGCGAAAGGTGAACATTGACATCAAAGTGCCGCTGAACAAAGCTACCGCCGGATGGTAGTTACACTAGTGTGCATCTATTGTCCCGCCCTCCATTTCACATCATTCATTCAGGCCAGTCAGTCCCTCCCCCTTCCCTCCTGCCGTCAACATCTGTTTTCATATTCTGCCTCCCAACACCGACCTGAACTAATACTCATATTCATTCTAATACTAATACTAGCGCCAAGTTGAGGATTTCAGCCAGGACCCTGAGCTGCATGCCAGCCGGTTGCTGCCTTCATTCCCACATGACCCAAAAGCCTGCCCTCAGGAGACGAGGGATTAGCATGAACCAAACATCCAGCAGCTAGAAGCCTCAGTCAGGCCCTGGCAACTCTGTGCACAGGTTGGGATCAGACAAAATATGGATGTTTAGTTTTTAGGTACAGGCTCATGGAATTTTAGCCCACCACCCAAACACCAATATCAGCTTATGATTCAAAGCAATGTTAATGTGTCGACGGTAGAATTTACGTCAACGCAAATTTATATAAATAACATCTGATTCCATATTACTTTCAAACACCTTGACAGGTGTATTTAATTTTTTAGATCTATGTAAAGAGAATGTAAATTTCCATGTTCTTGCATGTGTTTTCTTCTATCAGTGGGAATGTATGCATGCTGTCATCTTGTCTGTTACCAGGGAAGGGATTCCAAACCAGTTTCTTAGCAACCTTCAGAAATGTCCTAGCTTTCATGTGATTTTGCTAATGAGTCTCCGCTCATTCAACAGAGTGTAAAATATTGCATGAACCTGCATAAAATGAAGCACCAACAGCCCTTCAGTGTTCTTTAAATATGCCGTTGTACCCTTATGAAGTTCTGAACAAAACAGTGCATCAGGGTTTCACGGTGATGTCATGCCAGAGCTTGAAAATAATTTCCATGACTATCCCGCTTAATAGCGGCTTGCGCCAGTTATGGTAAAAGCAGAGGCAGGATTAGAAGAGTTCAGACAATGCACAAGAGTAGGCCAGTAATTTCCAATGAATAAATGGAGAGTGCTGTGATAATTGATGAAAGCGTGTTTTGCTCTGGAGTGTTAATGTGTTGTTTTTGATGATGCAAACAAGCGCGGATTATTGTTTTTGTCTCAGTTATTTCATTCAGTGGTGAACGTCATCATGATTAAAAACCTCCCACTGTGATATAAGCATGAGTTTTATTATTTCCTGAAAAGGAACAAATTCAGTGGGAGATGTTTTTATGTAATATGCTACAAAATATATCACAATGAGATTTCATATTCTCTCATTTTTTCAAGTAATCCTGTAAATATATCATAAATTCTAGAGCATTATACTCTATAGGAGTGTTTCCCAACCTTTTTTGCACCACGGCACACCACCAATCAAAACTGTCACAAAAAAGTATATTTATTGAATTGGAACAAGAAAGTTCAGAGGGGTGCAAAAGCAATCCCATCAGACTGAGCCCCCAGATTGAAGTCTGTTGTATATTGTTGTATATTATGGGATTAATATTCCTCCTCCTCCAACCCGATACCTATGGTTCATGGGTAACTCACTAATCCATGCATCACTACTGAGGGGGCTTTATCAACAGAACGCACCACATCAGAATCAGTTCACTTTTATTTTCATTATCAAACAGAAGCAGGAGACTGTTGTCATAGACTGGATCATTGGTGTGTGCAGTCGTATGGACCTATATTACACTGTGGTCTAACAGAACCAATCAGGTGAAACTGGATAATTTTCCACGGCACACCTGATGACTTCTCACGGCACACTAATGTGCCACAGCACACTGGTTCTGAAACATTACTCTATAGCAACATGGCCAAAATATCTACCATTGTATATAGATTAATTTTATATCATAGTAATGGTATGGTCTGTGTAGGCAATAAATTGTTTAAAAACAAGTTTAATTTGTTCTTTGATACAGACAAAATCTTCATATGAGATTTTAGTAAAAATTAAATGGGAAAAATGGGAGCGTTATGGCTCTAAGTGAGAACAATAACACCCCTAAAGTATACAACTGTGAGAAAATGTCTTCTGATCATCATTATAGCTTCAACTTAAATGACAGCTAAAGTTTATTACTGATTTTCACACGCTAAAATGGCAAAAATACACTATTTTGCAAGGAACTTGGATTTATATGACCACTGTTATGAGGTCACATGAGGTTCCAGCCTTAATCTTTAGGGTTAATTTTATTGACGCTGTCATATAAAAAGCTTCACTTTCACTCATTGTTGAATTGTTTTTTTCATAATTACATATAATTGTATTAAGTGTTCTTCTACATTTTAAAAAATATTTTTCATATTCTGACCAATAATAATCATTACATCATCATAACATTCATCAACTGTCCCTCGGGAAGAAAAATGTACTTTTCAGCTCAACAGAAAAATTTATTTTACATTGTTATTATTGACAAGTGACATGAACATTTTTATCATGATATTTCAAATTACTCTAAGTGTGATATGTCCCAGTAGTTTTGTCCCCTTTGAATATTGCTTGACACTAATACACACTGTTGTCCATAAAGTTAGTAGTTAGTGTAATTATCTTTATTCCTCATTTTATTCCTATTTCTATGCGTTGATTACCTTTGACCAGGTGTAATGATTACATACTGACTCCCAGTTACACTTATCTATCAAGGATAAATCACTTTGTCATAATCATTTCATGAGTAGAAATAAAAAATATTTTATTTCACCTTTATGAACTACAGTGTAATACGTGGTTAATAGGTAATGACAATGGATCACAGTACAATGTTAAAAACATGAATTGTATTTTTATTTATATATTTTGGGCTAAAATAAGTCCCACGGAAAATATTTATCTCATCATGTGCCATCTATAAACTTTTTATTCATTCATGTATCCTTTATTTAATTAAGAAGGCCTCATTGAGATACCTTCTCTTCAAAATGTAAAAAAAAAAAAACATTAAAAACATTTTACATGAAAGAATAAGATAAATACCTAAGAGTTAACATAAGACTGAAGTATAAGTAAATGAAATAAATTAACTAATTGTAATGATTTCTTTCCTTAAAAATCCTCAAATATCAACAACTTCTATATGTTTTCTTGGCGCTGTGTAGTTTTCAGGGAGCCCTACACTGTTCGGGTGGCGGACCAGCGCTCAATGCGGGGCAACGTAGCTGTGTTCAAGTGCCTCATCCCCGCCGCCGTGCAGGAGTACGTCAGCGTTGTGTCCTGGGAGAGAGACACCGTTTCCATCGTCCCAGGTAGGAAACCATTTAGTCTGGGTAGGTTTAAAGTATGGCAGGGTGGCTGGTTTTATTGGCTGTAGATTTGTCTGTATATTCTGTGTGTGTGTGTGTGTGTGTGTGTGTGTGTGTGTGTGTGTGTGTGTGTGTGTGTGTGTGTGTGTGTGTGTGTGTTTGTGTTTGTGTTCCTTGTTTTGTGAGGCTGGCTGATGATGCACCGCTGTGCGCTATGTTTGACCGAACTCTTAACTCGTGTCTTCTGTCTGCTCACTGTTCTGGATCACTGATCTGGTCCTCCTCCTCCTCCTCCTCCATCCTCCTCCTCCACTTCCTTTCTCAGTCATTCCCCTCCATCACTATCACTGGCTTTACATCTTATTGCTTACATCTTTTCCCCAATGATATCAAATTCAGCTTCGATCTACAATTGACATTTCCCTCCCCAGTTGGATCAGGGGCTCCATTCTGACCCGTTCCATAGCATCACTTCAGAGTTGTGTGACTATTCCACAGTTCTGCACATCAGATCTATTTCTGTCCTCTCCCTCCTTGTCTTCCCACCATGTCCTTGAAGAACAGGGCCACAATTAGAGACACGGGATGTCAATAGTAGTGTGCCCCCACATTCGTCTTCATTAACCTCATTTGTGTGTGAGTGTGCGTGAACCAGAGAGAAACACAAATACACTGTTTTTCTTTGTCTGTGGTTTGTTATTGTTTTATTTTGTTATTGTATACATTCTGTACTGCACTGTATACTTCAGGGGTGTGCATGCATATGTTTTATATGTTTTATATTTTAAATGCTTGCTGTAACAATGTAGGGTAGATGGATGAGAGATAGAGGAAAAGATGAAGCAAGGAGGGTAGTAGGGCAAGAACGGCCTCAGGTCCTGGCAGATGGCGTTTTATTTTATATGTATGCAAAACACACAGACACTGTGTCACACATGCACACACACTGAGGTTGCTGTAGTTGTGTTTTTGCGACTTAATTTTCATTGTTTTGCATGATTTTTAATAATTTCCTTACTTGGGTCCATCTATATTTTCTTTTTTTTTTAGGTTTAGGAGCTGATTACATCACGTGTGATGTTTACAGTAGTTTGTGTTTACATATGCCGTAAAGACAAAAACACACACAAACCAAATCATTCTTGTATTAAACGTTCAGAGAGAAACACTCAATACAATCGGAATCTCTGTGGTTTTCTTTTTTATTATTATTATGTCTCTTTTCTCTGAGTTCAGCTGTAGTTCACAGGGATGAAACGGCTTCTGATGCTGTTGACTCTTCAACATAAATGCAGTGGTTTAAATGCAGTAGTGTTCTGGGTGTATATTTACGCTTTCTGTGTGAGGGGTGCTGCTGTGTATACTGTTCTGTGGCTGCTGTGTGTGTAATTAGGGGTATATAGGTCAGTTGATGAGCAGTGAGTGTGAGGATCAGATGTTGAATATGATGAGCTGCTCACTGAAGTCAGTCCACGCAAACACAGCCAGCGCTCGCACATGTGTGTTTTGCGTTCGACCTTGACCCCGACCTCAGCGTTAATCAACATAAGAGACAGAGACCTGATCATCTTCACAGCGGTGAAACATCACCTGTACGCGACTTCACTTTGAAACACAACACATCAGCGGCTTGTAATCTGAATATTATAATGGCACTCTCACATGAATGCGCTAAAGATATGAAAACAGCAGGACACACTACAATGGAAATCCACATACAGCTCATACATTAAGGTTATGTAAACAGTTTAACGGAACAAATCATTCACTACACGAATTACGGTCATATTCCACTGTTATATGACTATTTGATACAGGTCATGTAAACAGGACATTTTATTTGATTATCTAGAATGCAGCATTTTCTGGTTTTATGGATTTTCAGACCAACAAAATCCAAAGGAAGGCATGTTAAACCTCCAGAAGCTGACATCAGGATCAACAAACTAAAAAAAACTTGACAACACACCCCTTCCCTCTTCAGCTTTCTCCTCTTGATCCAAATCAGAAAACTAAATAATCAAAATGTGTGACCATAGAATCACATCCAGGTCTCGTCTGACAGAAACCAATCAGCTATCATGTGTTTAATCTGTAAGAAAACACCAGTATGAGATACAATTTCTACATCACTGTTTAGATTTTAGAGTCACAGAGAGATGCAGAAGTCTCATGTCCTCTCAGATCATAAGTATCAACCAGGTCGGCTTTTATTATTTCCCCAGAGATTAATAGACAAAGCAGCACAAGATTTTCAACATAAAATCTAATCCTGATGATCAGAAACCAGCAGTGAAACAATAAAATTGGCGCATCAGCACATGACTACAATAACAATATGATCACAGAATTCATTCTCGACTCTGATCTGTGCATTTTACAGAGAACAAGTGCAGGTGGTAGAAGTAATGCATCCCCAAACAAAAATCCACCTTCTGGTCAGCAGGAGAAACTCACTTATAAACTTCTAATAATGGGAGAAAGTCATTCATGACCACAACCATGTTCCTCTGTGTGGTATTTTTATACTTTTAATTTGAAAAATGTTTTTCTGTCATGCATTTCTCAGCATCTGTGTCTAAAACTCTTCACAATTTTTGCAGAAATTGGCCGATTTTTGTCACAAGGGCGTACATTTTACACTGCGCATATCTTTGTTAAATGCAGGGAGTGGTATAAACACAGAACGCACACACATCATGTGTCATGTAATAAATGTAGCTCTCCTGTTTAAAATATAGTGGCGTCATAAATTATTAAGTCATTTCATGACTAAAGTGACTGAGCGGGGGTCATTTATGGCTTGATTGCTTGAAAAAAGACTTAGATGTCAAAGGGTTTTTGGATTTAGATCAATGACATGACATTAAGCTATTCAAGACAGTGAAGGAATGAAAGTTTTTTTTTTTTTTTAATCTGCCACCTGAAAAAAAAAATATTTTGGTCCAATCATTCTCCCACATCTTGACATAAATAAGTATATGTTAGGTGATTTTTTTTTTATGTAATATAAATGGGAACATGTTGTATGTGGTGTGTTCATTTTCATTAGACGTGTAAACAACTTGTTTTAGGAGTTTGTCTTTAAATGTAAGACTAAAAAACTACATGTGTACATAAGTTATGATCTTTATCTCTTCCACCATCTCGTCACCTTCCTCCTCCTTCCTTGTTGAGCGAGTGATGGGTTTAATGAAGATGTGAAAATTAAAATTGATTTTGTGACAGAGAGCTTTGTGCGAGTCATCGAGTGGGCGGCTGCCTGACCTGCCTGTTGCTCATGCTTGACTTAAAATCACAGGAGGAGGAGCTGAAGCTAATTTTGATTGAGTAAAAAACAAAATTAGACAATGTACATTCATCATATTGCTTCATGTTTTTTTTTTTTTTACCCTGAATGTTTCCCAGCATGCACTGGGCAGAAGGCAGGCTACACTTGTCTCCAGTTGATACAGAAATAGAAACACCATTACGTTTACACAACTGACTTGCATGTCTTTTTATATCTAGTTCAGATCCCTATTAGCTGTCGCCGTGGTAACAAATACTCTGCCTGTTCTATTGATAAAGGCAGACATTAATCATACTAGCAGAGATGTTTCGGAAAAAAATTATAGGTTAAAGCAGCCAGCCATCATGAAACTACGCTGCTTATGTGTATAAACTCAGGTTCTAGATGCAATATTTTTTTAGAATTTGCACCACAGTGCTCATAATAAACAAAGTAATCACAGCATGACATAAAATGATAGACGAAAGATGAAAGACGCTTAAGAAATGACAAATCACCCAAACACCATGAAAACAGTTTAAAATGTAAGATGCAAAAGGAGTCAACACAAAATATGATTCAGTAAAAAGTAGAAACAAGTCAAGATTATCCTGAAAACGAGGAACAGATTTATGAGTTTCTTCCTATTTTACTACTAAAACAACTGATTGATGCTTTGAATTTACATTTATGATACTTTTCAGCAACATATCTAGTTCATATGTCGGTTATAAAAGCTTAACCAAAAGCATCTTCTAATTTAAACTCTTTAATCATTTTAGAATCACTAATCCTATCAATACATGTAAATAATTCAGATCAAATGCAGCTATTCAGCTTTTCAGCAGCATCAGATATGACCCATGTAGACGTTCATAGGCACCAACTCACCAGTAAAACCCATGTAGTCTGACAAATAACAATGGTTGTAGATGCTTAATTTATGTTCAATCAATATATTTTGCTGAAAAGGGCGACATTTTCTTAAATTTTCTCTCTTTTGACCAAATAAGTTTTATTTAGTCTGAGCTTTTACAAACATTTACACAATCAGTCGATTAAGTTGAATAAAATACCTGATTTTCAATGCAAAATGCAGAGTCACTTCTGAAAGGTTAAATGTGAAGGAATATGAACTATGAAAAAATCTCTTGAAAGGTGCCACAAAAATAGTTCCAGGTCTTGAAGGGTTAAATTTTTTGTACAAGCCACAGATGCAAGAATAAATTGTATTGCCTCCTCTCTTGATCTGTTATCACATGTGCACATATGAGTGATTTTGCTAAAACTCATAGCATACATGCAGATGGAAGTTGCAGATTATGTGTGTTAAAATATTCAGCTGAGGCTAAACGCCTTTTATACCTAGTTTTATTTCACCTGCAAACTCTGCGAAGACAATGCACAATCCCTTCTTTGTGCCTTTTAGAAGAAGTTCTCCTTCATTTGCACAAGTATTGCATTATATTGTAGGTGATTATGAAGAACTGTTGCATTTTGATCATTCACAGCATTTATATCATCAATATTATTGGCAAAGAATTACTCTACATGTCCCATCCATAATGCATCAAGAAATGAAGTTACAACAGCGATCAGAAATTCTATTCAGAAAGTCACCTTTACATCGTATCTTTGCAGAGCGTTTACGGTGAAGACTGTGATCTGTAGCTGAATCACATACTGATGTAAAGGTTGAGTTGATGACATAACACAACGCAGCCATGGCCTTTGAACCCGAACAGGTTCCATTTTGTTAAACACACATGTTCCCCATCTGGAGCTGTGTGTATGTGTGTGTAAGTGTGCGTGCATTTGTGTCTGTGTGTCCCATTGCCTGTCCCACTTTCCTGTCCAGCCAGGACAGTGAAGGGGTTTTAGAGGGGAGGGGTGCAGGCAGACTGACCTATTTCCCTCTCACTTCCCTGTCCCATACCATCCCTGTGTTAAGCCCTGTGTGTCTATGTGTGTGTGTGTGTGTGGGTGTGTGTGTGGATGTGTGCATGACCCTCATAAGACAATGGGGGTCCGCTAGTCTGAGCAGTGATCTGAAGGAGGAGAGCTGGAGCGGAGAAAGAGAGAGGTGGAGGGTTTGTGGACGGGAATAAAAACAACGCTGGGACACACAGAGGGTTGAGCTCGCAGACCGGGGCCGTCAGTCTAACCAGCAGAAAGCTAATGAGTGGCTCCGATGAATAGAGGCTGGATCAGCAGATGGCTGCGGCCACATGGTGGTCCACAGAAGATGCCCAAGCATGCTCCATCTAATCCACCTGCTACACAATTTGCTGTTGTTTATGTATTTGCATAGCAATTTGAATGGCAATGCAAGCAAAAATACACAACTCTTTCCCTTCTATTTGTTCATCATTTTGAATTTTCTTGTTTAGTAGCAGCTGTAAATATGACTAAATCAGATTAGTTGTCCATATTAAATTAATTAACATCTATTATGATGATACATAAATCATTTAGGGCAAATTTTCATGAAAAACTGTCAAAGTGATATGATTCCAACTTCTTAAAATGGACGATTTTCCAGTTTCTTTACTCATCGGTAAAACTAAACTGAATATTTTTGGTTGTGGATTAAAAGGACACTTGAACACATCATTTCAAGTAACAGTTAATAGACCTTACAACAAAATTAATATTTAAGAAATAAAATTTCTTAAATACAGTGAATTGTTTGTTTGTTTTTTTAATCTCAAATATTATCATGAAATATTTTTTTTTAAAAATTTATGTTTCAAAAGGTGTGGCTGTGTCAGACAGACAGGAAAATACAAATGATTTTTTTTGTTTGTTTATTGTTAACAAGATAAAAAAAAACAACAACATGAAATTCTTGATAGTTTCAACTTTATGCAGCTGGATGTGTTTCATTATCTTGCTGAAAAATCCAGTTTTGACATCGATGGAACAGAGCACATGCAGAAGAGAACAGAACAATACTTGAGTTCAGTGATTAAAAGTGATTCTTAGTGCAATATATCACAAACACATGGGTGAACAAAAACTGTTTTTCCACCACTGTAATTAATTCTCCCATTTTTCCACTTTTGTTGTATTTTTATCCGGTTTAAACACTGTACATGTTGACATCAGGCATTCTTTAAGCATGTATTTATATACGTTAAAATATCCAATGAATAAACCTACGTTAAAGGTAGTTTTTAAGCACGTGCGTCTAGTTTAACTCTGTGGGTTTTTTTTTTTTTTTTATGTATATAATGGATTATCTTGTCTTTAACCTGCCTCAGCGTAAGTGCTGCGTTATCAGGTCTTAATGTGAGCTCAGATCGTAATGGGGTTACCGGGTGGCGAGGTCAGTTACAGGCTACGTTTCAGATCAATCCATGGCCCCAGGGGTCTTTGCTGGAAGTCAGACGGCTCGACACACACACACACACACACACTAAGCCACAGGGGTTAATTGGAAACACCTGGAACACTACAGTTGAGTTGATCAATTTGTGGAATAAGCAACTTGCAGTAAGTAATCAGAATTGATTAGGCCTCAAGTGAGTTGAGCGATATCTTTTCCTTCCTTAATTTGGTTTAGATGTCTCTGTTTAAAGGTTTTAGCCATTTCACACCAATGCATCATGAGGAATTTCACAAGATATTTGCAAAATAATGACACTGAGACACAGTTAAATAACTAAAAATTAACATCATACCTTATATTGAGTTACACATTAGTCCTTTAAGACATGTACGTATGGTTAATATGTACTGGTTCCAACTTTAGTAACTTATCATCTGAACTGAATATCTCACTGTTTGGCCAAAAAAATCTTCTAAATATCCCTTTAATGATATAAATTTACTGTGTTTATGTTTTGTTATTAAAAAAAAAAAAAGCCTAAATAAGGAAGGCTTGTTTGTTTGTCAAACATTTCTGATGATTAAAAATGATCTCAGCATAAAGCGATAAAATTATCCATTCAATAATTGACTGTAGAATCAATTTTATATGGTTAATTTCTACTCATGTCATTTTATGTGTGTTTCTATGTTGTGTGCGTTTTAGCTTGCCATGTGAAGCACCTTTTTGTTATTATTACATCTTCATGAGCAGCACTCAGTATATTTTGAGAAGTGAAATAACATATCAATTATGAACTTTAGATCGACCAAAGCGTGACAATCATTAAGTGCCAAACCGTTTCAGTACAGTTTAAAACACATCCTGTCCATTTGTGGTGAATACAAACACCATAGTTCCTCAGTAATTATAAACTTAGTGTCCTAAGGCTCCACACGGATGCATTCATGAGAAAAAAAGGAGAGGTGACAAAAGCAGAGGGACCTCATGGTGAGCAGTGGTGTGTTAGGACACGATGTCTGTTTGTAAATCTGTGTTTGTGCACTCAGAGCAGGAATACATTAATAGATACACTTGTCTGGGACTCGCTGGCTCTTGTAAACACAGTCATGACACACACGTTCACCTCCAAAGTGTATAAATATACAAGACTGCCCCTTTCACGCACCCATTTCCCTTTGTCTGCCCTCGAAAGTAACACAATAAAGCCATTTTCAGGTTTCGCATCAACCTGCCTGAATATGGAGCACTCATTAAACATTAACTTAGGATACATTAAGGCTACGCTCTGCTCCGTGATGGTTGTCCTGTTGTGCTCTGGCTGCGTCGGTGCAGGACGCGCAGTGACAGAGGAGGACAAGGAGCACGTGGCGTCCCCAGGGTTCATTGAACACAACCCCATCGACTGTCGCCCTACCGCCCCCACCCCACTCCACCCCTCCTGCCCCTCTCTCCCTCCTTTCAGTCTCACACCATCTTCCCCTCGCTCATCCTTCCTCTCCTCCTACCTCTGTCCCATGTGGTACACAGCAGGGCATGGGGTGGAGGGGTGGGGGGCATTACAGACTAAATCATGCAGATGAGGGTGCAACTATTATGTGTATACACATGCAAACATATGGCACTAACACCAATGCTACTCAATGAACAGCTTTGGTGAAAGTATCTACTTCAGGGGTCACAAAACCACATAAAAATGTGAAAATGTAGATATCTCCCACCAGCTCTACACTCTTTATTTCTTTGCTTGTAGATCCCTATTACATAATCACCTCACAAATATTTCAGAAAACTGCAATTATATTTGCATAATTGTGATAATTACCTCAATTCAGCTGTAAAAACAGCTGGATAAAAGTGTCAGAAATGTTTCATCACCATTTCCACTCTCTTTTCCGCTATGTAATATTTGACTTGTGGACTTTTAATGACATCATCTGAGTTGCCCAATTTTTTTCAGTACCTGTCAGTATTTATTTTCTGTGCAACAATTAATCTATCAGTTTTAAAATGAATCTGCAATATGTGATATGGACTAATGAATCAGGACAGGTTGTTCTTAGGTGTTTCATTATTAATAGGGAGCTGGGCTACAAAATTATAATGACAAATGTTATAATAGTATTATATTGAAATAAACATGATTGCAATAATTATTTTATTGTATCTTTAAAGTTAATTTTGTCTACATTGTCAACGATGTTTACATAATGCTTAATTTGAACTTAATATGACTCATTGCTGTTTTTGGTTTTAAATATTTTACTGTATTTCTGGAATATTTGTCACATACTGACCATAAATAATTATTTCAAACACATGTAACCATATTGGTTTTTCAAGCCTCATTTATTATGAAAAATCTGCCTTAAAACTTAGAAGAAATATTGATTTCACACTTATGGTTGTAATTATTTACAACTGACATGAACATTTTATCATGATAATATTTCAGATCAACAAGACACTGCAGGCATGATGTATCCCTGCATCCCTATAATTAAATTTTGTCCATATATTGTACAATGATAATCATGTAATTAATACTTCTGTGACTATAGCTTCTTGAATGTGAATAAACTGACACTTTTCTCACATTTCCTTGACAGCAAATAATTGAGAGATTAAATGACAATGAAAATAATTTTATCACAGCCAAAATTTCAGAAAAGGGCTTAGTGTATTTCAATTATTTATGTAAAATCTGCCGTGTGTAGTTTTTGCTCCCAATGCCTTGTGCAAAAGGAAACAAATCACATTCCTGTTTTCATTGCCAAATAGATGGCGCCGTGTTCTTGTTTTTGTTTGTAAATAAACTATTGTGAGGCTTGTATTTCACTAGCAGCATGAAATGAACAGAAGCTGACCTAAAATTTCCTAATCATGATAAGCATATCCAAGTGTTTGTGTTTGACTTTCTCTGCTTATTTTTGCCCCTCTCACATTTGCCCCTGTGTGCTGAGAGCGACTGGGAGCAGGGCAGGAACAGATGGGTTGCTGGCAGCCATCTTTTACTAAGTTAGGTTGAGTAGGCACGTGGGTGGGTGTGTTAATTAGCACAAACAAGTGTGTGTGTGTGTGTGTTTGTGTGCGCGCGTGCGCGTGTGTGTGTGCGCGCAAGGGGCACAATAGGCATAATTATCTCTGCTTGAGAGGCCCAGTTAGGGAAGTGTAGGGGGGGTACGGAGAGGCGGAGTTCAACAATGGCCCAACCACAGGCTTTGTGTGTATAGAGCAGAGGGCTGACAAGTGTCGGCTGTTATTGACTATTTACACACTACTACACACGCCTGCTCACGTGCACTTAACACAGAAATGTACACACACTATCATTGCTGCTCTCCCCCTGCCTTTCTCTCTTTGTGTCTCAATCAAACACACACATACACACACACACACACACACACACACACACACACACACACACACACACACACACACATACATATGAGCATGTTTCCAGTGCATCAGTGTATCAGTGTCAATCAGTGTAAGAGGGAGAGATGGGAAAGCCCCTGCGAGCACATCACTCTGACAGAAATCTGGCCACTATTTCACCCTGAAAACCAGGCTGTGTGAGAAGAAAACAACTGGGAGGGGAAAAAAAGTCAGTTTGGGAAGCCAGGTTTGGGGTGACAAATTTTAATCCTGTACCTTTAAAAGATGGGGAAGTTTTTCTTATCTTTTTAGGACTGATATAACATTATGCTTTTTCGAAATTGGCAAAAAGTGTCAATGTCAAGCAGAAATAATAAACTAGTTGAAAGTACCCCTTAAAACATTAAAAAAAAAAGTATAAAAATGTTAGTCATTTACCCCAATTTGTCTCATCAGTCCGAGTGACTGCATCATATTCAGTTTTATTTTCAGTATTTCATCTAATGTGACTGATTCATTTCTACTTCACTAATCTCCACTTTTGATTTCTAAGTTTTCACTTTTAACCACATCCAGTGCTGATAAGAAAAGTGAAAGGAGAAAGGCTTGAGTCAGGGCTTAGAGAATAAGAGTTAGGGTTTATATGTCCTGGATCACGTTAAGAAATAGGATTTGGGTAAAGAGGGTTTACCCCTTTTTTCTTGCTTTCTTTCTACTCTTTTGTTTAGACTGGTGAAAGAAGGATTAGTGCAAGGCGATTACAACAGGATCTGGTAAGAAATTGCATTTAAGGAAATGCTTATTTACTCAACAGTTCGCTGCAGTGACGAGCCCCAGTACAGTACTGCCCCGATTTGCCCCCTCTCCCCCCAGCTTATCCATTTCTCCTTGTCAGTAAGACTTTTTTTTTATTATTTTAATCATCTTCTGTATGTATCAATTCTTAATTTTTCAGTTTATGGTTTAACTTAAAAATCATAATAATAACTGTAATTCTGACTGAACTGATTGGAGTTTTGGAAATGTTTGCTTTATTTCTGAGAACTGAAAAGGAAATGAATGCAGCTGCTTGTCCAGAGACCATGAGGAGACATGACCAGTGATCAAAGAGGATCACCGGTCATGTCGTGTTCCTACATGACCTCTCAATCAGACCTATTGATCCAACTCACGATTATCTGTCCTAACACACATAAATGCCAGATCAACATTTCAGGACCCTGATTGACTGCACTGACCAGGAAGACGAAGGTGCTGAGACAGAGAATGAGTCTGATAGAAGAGTTTTTTTGTAGTCTGACATTATAAACAGTGATGGGTTTTAGTTTTTGCTTGTTCTGTGAATTAGCATGTACATAGTAAATGTCATGTGTAAACAAATCAGTGATTCAGTATGGTGAAAGCATGTCAATTGTTTCTTCTCACTGAACCTTAGTCAGTAATTCAACAAAACTCGCAGTAACTGAAAAAAAAATAGCTAGAGTGAGTTATAACATAAGGGAAACAAATAGGTGTCATTAAAGAGTGATTTGCACCTGTCAGGTTCATTATGAACGTACTCTACGTGCTATTTTAAAATGAAATGAATTCAACTTCATAAAGAACAAGTCACAAGAAGCTGAAAAAAAGATAGACATGGTTCAGTGGTGAAGACAAAACTCCAACATGCATCATCCATTTACAAAAAGACAGGTATCTCATATGATTTATTTTTAAAGGAGGCTTTAAAAAGTTAACATTGATGGATAAACTGGAGATAATAACAGACCAGGTAGTGAGGAGGGTGCACTCACATACCGGTCACATATCTATAAACTCACACCAGGATGCACCCATGTGGAGGACCTCCATCCTTAACTAAAACAGGACTCATCTAAATCTAAAAATCAACACTTAAACCTCCCGAGAACAAAACAAAACTGTTCATCTTCTACTGGAGGAAAAACGACTGATTCTTGGAAAAAGAACACATCTCATTCTTCTCGTTGCACAACCAACGTGTCGTTTTGATGACATTGCATGTGTGAACCCTGCACCAGGGGGATTTAAAAATGAGGGTGGGCCGTGTACAGTAAACAAACATATCAACACGCCCAGAAAGATGTCGAACTGGGGAGACGCTGAGATCCATGAGCTGTTGTCACTTCGGGCGCTGAACTCTATCCATGCTAACATTTGTGGAACAGTGAAAGACAGGTCGACTCTGGAGTGGTTAGCAACACAGCTACGTTCGGGCTACTTCTGACATGCAAGTTATACGTCACACTATACACTGCGCAGGGTCAGACTCCGTGCCCTTTTGATTCCAGAATGCAGATCCACTGTGTAATTATCCAGTCTCACCTCTGTTACATCCTTTGGTTTCGCTGTTGAAATCAGTCAGTGGTGGAAAAAAGGTGGGATCACCATCTCACCTTTTTTCCTGCTGTAGGAACCAACAGTAATCAACATCGTGTTTAGGTTAAAGGGCCCTTGTGACTGGTTTCTATTTTACAAATATCTTGATGAAATCATGTAAGTTGGGAGAAAGATCAAGGTCCAAGAGAAGGAAGTAAATATTAACATTATTTAATCCATCTGTTCATCTGATTTTAGCATGTCCTCAACTAGTTGATCATACGGTTCTCACAATGCCCAGAAATATTGCACCACTTGCACGAATGAATTGCACGCTGTTAAGTTTTCAGAGCAGAACTTTTAGAGGAATAAAGGATTACCAATGAGTTCCACAGGAAATTCCAATTTTGATCACCTATAATTAACTGAACTGAAACGCTGGCTTGTGTGTAGCTCAATTTGAGTCCCCCCCC
>JAPSES010000044.1:15440159-15464004 GCA_029822895.1 Maxillicosta whitleyi | reverse complement strand
AAATGCATATTAATTTATATTTTTTTATTTAAAAATCACATTTACACCCCCCCCCCCCCCCCCCCTGCAGCTGTAGAAGCAACACTAGATGACTTTGGTAATTCTGGTAATTCTTCAACAGCTTGTCAGTTCAGTAAATAACCTTGATGAGTTTATAGATTTTATCTAAACATGTAGATGTTATCCCATTATTGGATAACTGCACACCAGTGTTCTGATTTGTCAGGTCAGCTTTACAGTAAAGCTGCGTATGACAGAGGTAGATGGTGTTTTTCAGATAGATTTATGTGTGCCTCTGTGTTTTGTTTCATCTATGAGTGGGGTAATGATGGTAGCAGGGCAGCTGCAGAGGTGTTTAAGGGTGCATGCATGTGCCTGAGTGTGAGTGTGTCTCTGATTTAATTAGATGAATAATAATGAAGCCTAGATTAAATCCCCCAGATGTCTCAGCTGTAGTACCCCCACCCCAACCTCCATTACTATGGCAACGGAATTACTTCCTCCTGCCAATTGGACTCTAACCAGAGCAGCTATTATGGGCTGCAGGAGATGGGGACTGAAGGGGGGGCAGAGAAGAGGAGCCCACTGGCCAATGACCTTCTCTTTTTCTCAGCATTGCTCGAGATGGCCACACTACCACTCTTCGATGTCTATCGCCGCCTTTATTCCACTGACTGTGCTCTTCCTCTCCCTCAGTGCCGCCGCTCATCCAGCCCTTTGATATCCCCTCTACCTCTGTGGGAAAGCTCATGTACATTGCCTGTGTGGTGTCATCTGGGGACATGCCCATACGCATCACCTGGCACAAAGACGGCCAGGTCATAGTGCCAGGCTCCGCCTCTGGCGTTGCAATAGAGACCAAAGAGTTCATGAGCTCCCTGCAAATCTCCAAGGTGACACTGAAGCACAACGGGAACTATACCTGCCTCGCCAGCAACGCCGCCGCCACCGTCAGCTGGGAAAGACAGTTGATTGTTACTGGTGAGCAAATGAGAGGAGGGATAATGGCATAGTGGAGATAAATTAGGTCAGATCATATGTGACAGCTAAGTTGCAGAGGGAATTTAGCATTGCACATATATTATTGTGATGCTCGGATTATGTTTGGACTTCACCTAGCACTGCCAATAACAACTTCATAATGTGTGTGGGTAACTTTTTCTAGCTCTATATTGTCATTACTTGAATACGTGTCTTAAATACCTAACAATAGAACATTCTTCTTTATCAGAAAGCATTTGCTTAATAATCTACAAAAGAAATGGAAGTTTACACAGTTCCCCATTCTAAACACAGAACTCAATAAGGTCACAACGTAACTCATTGCATTTGTTAAATGTTGTATAAAACTTATCTTTTCAAAGATAAATCTCATCTTAGATTAAGAACATTGTAAGAGGTAAAAAGGAAAAACGTTTTATTCATCATCCAATCTACAATGCACAATGAAATGTAATTGTCATTTTAATTCTGATTTCATATTCATTAAGCTGTTTTTCTTTTACATTTCTTCAACTTTATTGTTTTGGGGTTTGTTTTTTTTTGTTCAGTGCCACCACGTTTTGTGGTGCAGCCCAACAACCAAGATTGTATCTACGGTAAGGCAGGAGTTCTCAACTGCTCTGTGGAGGGTTACCCACCTCCAAAAGTCATGTGGAAACATGCTAAAGGTAAAATATCACAGTAGCTCAACAACAACAAAAGAACAAGATGCTATGAGACATATATAGACATATAGACTTCATGGAATTTGTTTAATGTTTGCGTCCCACAGGTGTAGGAAACCCTCAGCAGTACCACCCGGTCCCTCTAACTGGTCGAATCCAGATCATGTCAAATGGCTCCTTATTAATCCGACACGTGCTTGAAGATGACCGAGGGTACTACCTCTGTCAGGCCTCCAACGGAGTGGGCTCAGACATCAGTAAAAGCATGATCCTCACTGTCAAAAGTAAGTGTCAATCATTCTGTTTTGGGCTTGAACACAGTCACGTTCTTAACTTTGTCCACATCTCCTGGATTGTACAACCTGAGGATAGAGCTAAGATTTAGCTTTTGGGGGGAATCAGCGCTTCTACAGTAAAACGCACTTTTGCCCCAGGCTAGTGCAGCTCACTGAACCTAACAAAACCTTGACTTTGGCCTGCACATCCTTATCTGGGTGTATCTTTTTTATTGATTGATGTGTTCCGACTGTCTGACGGTTTGCTTCTGAATGTTTAGATGAGAAAAGGCCTGATGAATTAGTTATGAAAACAAAACCACAGGAACCGCTGCAATCAATAATCTATGTGTTAGTAAAAGAAGGAAGAGATGCAGTAGTAGGAAAGAAGAGAAAGCAGACAGGGAGGAGGTAGAGTAAGAGGGCCAGTGGGGCTTGAAGCGTGAAATGAAAATGTAGAACCAAGGGTAGAAATAGAGATGTCTATACATCTGTAATATATCCTCGGTTTCTAATATCACATCCCTGTTCCCTCGTCTCATTACTCCATATAATACTATTCGTCACACTGACATGTGCATGTGATTCTGCTCAGTTCCTGCCATGATCACCAGCCACCCCAACACCACCATGGCGAGGAAAGGCCAGACGAAGGAGCTGAACTGTACAGCGCGGGGTGAGCAGCCAATCATCATCCGCTGGGAGAGAGGGGACACCGTCATCGACGCTGAGAGAAACCCTCGCTACTCTATCACCATCAACAAGAAGGGGGATGAAGTGATCTCCACCCTAAAGGTCAGATACAGAATATAACATCAAGTAGATTTGAATTGACAAATAGTCCCTTCACAATACAACCGTCAGATGTCAGACGCTATAAACACAATACAAAGGACTGATGAGAAACAAACACCTAGTGACTGCAGCTTTGTAAACAAAATAAGGCCATACAGTGTTTGAACTTTCATTTTACTGCAAAAACAAACCATTACTAATAAGGCTGGTTGTCAATGTCATCATACTAATCTGTTGCTTTTAAATCCCAATACTATGGAATGGTTTAATATGTTATGTAATGCAGAGCAAAATCAAAATCGCTCCCAAAGTGTGTGCACATTTTTAATGCAAGAGAGTAAATAATGATCTGAGAGGTATTTGTATGTTTGTTGTAATGAAAGCTAAAAATGGTCATTGAATTTTACTTTGTTGGGTTTAAATAATGGAACAAATCGCTAGTAACTAAGGCTGAAAAATTTGTGACATACTGTCCGTAAGTGTTTATTAAACAAGAATAAAATCATTTTCTTCTGTAGCAGCGTTTGACAGAATAATTCATTTGAACTTGTGCCATATTAATAAAGCGTTGCCCATCAGTACAATGAAGTCTAGTTTTAGTTTTTCTCTTCCAGATAAGATTCAGTGAGACTTTTGCAGCATGTTTTGGCGGATTAGATGCATTAGATGATGGATTAGATATCTGCTGTGTGCTTTCTGTATATTTTCTGGCAGGTTATAACCTCAGTGTGTTTGTCTTTACGTTCACAGCTGAATCCGGCTGAGCGAGGAGATTCTGTTTTCTTCTCCTGCCATGCCATCAACTCCTATGGAGAAGGTCGAGGGCTCATCCAGCTCACTGTGCAAGGTATCTTTACCTCGTACCGTACAACTGTCAGACACTTTCTTTAACCATGAAACACAGATAACTATTTTTGCTACAACTTCCTAAGGAATTTTTCTGTACATCTTATCATTTTTAAGTGATTTATCACCATTTATTATAATATTATTCTCTGCATTATACAATGAAAAGCATCTATTTTCCTATATTGAGTTTACAGATCATGTAGATGTTCTTAAAAACTTCACCCGTAAAAACCAAAAACCAAAACAATTATTTTGTGGCAACTTCCAAGTGATTTTTTATTATTATTATTTTTCCCACTACATTTAATCTTTCCTGAGTGTTCCTGAGTGTGACCATTTATTATAATTGTATTATAATATATACTGTATTATAAATGTATTGTATTATAAATGACTCTCTTCATTTTACATTAAAAATCAGGGATATTACAATATTTAATTTGCTAATCATGTTGATGTTTGTAAAAGGTCGGAGTAAATTCAAGGGCTTTTATATTAAAACAGAAGTAAAAGAAGAAAAAGTGACTTTTCCAGTAAAATATTATAACATTAAAAACAAAGCCACTGTTATTTCTCAAACCACATGGGTTTTACTGGTGAATCAATGTTGCAGATGATGGTCTAAGTTCACTATGGAACCTTTTAATATCTAGATGGATCTTATGTGATACTGAGAAACTTCATTTTATAGGAATTATTTCAATATATTGATAGGATTAGAAGCTCAAAAGTTATTAAACATTTAAGATCAGTTGATGCTTTTTGTCACTGGTAACTGTTTAAGTCTTTTAGAGTCAATAACACCCATCCCATACCTCATTTCCCATGTTATCACTATCTATAAAACCTTCCTCTTTATGTTTATAATAATTCAGTAAAATTAAGCATTGCTGGTGAAGTCCTCTTACCTCCTCTCTTTCCTCTCTCACACAGAACCACCTGATCCTCCTGAACTGGAGGTGAGGGAGGTGAAGGACAGGAGCATGAACTTGCGCTGGATCCAAAGGTTTGACGGCAACAGCATCATCACCAGCTATGACATCGAGTACAAGAACAAGTCAGGTACGTTTTCAGAACTTAACCCTTTAAAAACTGTTCATTTCTTCAGCCTTCACAGTTTGGTTTGGGTCCAATTTGACCCAGACCCAGAATTCCCTCATAGTAAGTGTCTATACCAAATATTGAACTACAGATTTATTTAGAATGTCTGAATAGACTATCCCACATTAATAAATATATGTAATTTATAAATTTAATGTTTCAGAGCAGGAAGAGCATATTTTTTTTTACAAAAGTTTTACAAACTTGTTTTTGGAGAAAACCATCTACTATCACATAGTATTATGTCCTGTTTTACATAACACATAAAAACATAAAAGTCATTATGATTTATATATAAAATTGACCCAAACCAGTCTTAGTGTCCAAAAATCTGTACAAAAGTATACATTTTAAAATATTTTCATTTTTGTATATTTTGGCAAAATTTAGGAAAAGTCATTAAATTTCAGAATAAAAGTATGATGTTTTGAGTATTTTTACTACTGTTGAATGTCAAAACGGGTCAAATTTGACCCGACTAGTATGTAAGGGTCAAACTTTGTATGTTAGATGTCTCAATGTCTAAAAATGTAAAAGTACTGATTATTTATTTCCCTCTTTGACAGACTCCTGGGATCACATGTACACAACCAGGAACATCTCACCCACTAACAACCAGGCCAACATTGTAGAGCTTCACCCAGCCTGTGTTTACAGCATCCGCATGTACTCCTACAATAAGATCGGACGGAGCCTTCCCAGTAAAGAACTCACTATCAGCACAGAGGAAGCACGTAAGTACCTGTTTTCTCTACTAAACACAGAATTCTATGATTTTCATACGTATCCTTCCTCATTCTGTGTAAAATACTGTAAATACTGACATTTTGTCTGTGTCATATCAGCTCCTGATGGGCCACCCATGGATGTAGTCCTCCAGCCAATGACATCACAGAGCATACGTGTTACATGGAGGGTAAAAATACTTCTTATCCTTATAACTTCTATGAGTATTTTTAAGCACCCCCAAAGATTATTGTTGAGTATAATGGTGTTAGAACTTATATTTATTTATCATGCTATTTCTAGTTATCTAAATAAGTATTGTACGCTCCTGAGGCGCAATAAATGATGAGCAAAACCTGACACGCTTAATGTTATTAGTGCTCTGTTGACTGCAGACACATTATGTCTGAGATGAAACTGTGTCATTAGCTGATAGAGCAATGTCTTCATACACTCTGATGCACAGAAGAGTAGGAAGTACAGATTATCCACTAAGTCATTTACACTGACAACTCTGAGGCATTCTGACTTAATCAATAGAAGTGTAAATGAATATACTTAATGTGATGACCAGTAAGATGAGTCTATTATAAAGTTATGTAACATTAAAATGTGACATAAAATCACAAAACACCTAGGCCTACAGTAGTTATTTTGTTGACTTGAGTATTTACATTATAGCAAATGTTTCAATCAGTGTTAGTCAGAGAAACCTTTTTTTTCTATGTTCACCAGTTTCATTCGGTCGTATTTTAATGCCATTATATCCCCTTTACTAATGTTCATATTTACCTGCAGCTATTAGATTAGCATGAAAATCAGAATGACATGATTTGCATACAACTCTGTTAACAGAAAGCAAATATACAATGTGTACAAACATACTGTGACAAATCAAATGCAGTTTATAGGCCTTCCCATTCCCAATAAATAGCTATATTAAAAATATTTTCTTCCCGAGTCACAGTTGAAGAAGCCAGATTGTTACTTGCGGTTTAGAATTATTATGTATGGTGAGGACACAACGAGTAAGTTACAAATCTAGAGGAAGAATGTTCAAAACACAAGGATAAAAAAAAGAAAACTACTGAGTAAAATTAAGTAAAAACAAAGTCAAAAGCTAAGTAAATGAAACCTAATGACAAAATAAAATACGATTACGTTTATCATACCAATTTGTCATTTTCATTTTGTTGCTCGGCCCTATCACCAACAAAACACCCGAATTTAATATATTTGTTCATATTTTATAGATTCATCAGTGTTGATACTGCACCACTTCACAACATAATCAAACTATTTATTTTAACATTTTTATATAGACACTCCTAGCAGCAGAAATCATGCCCTGTTTATCTAAACGACGGGAAAATATTCTATAAATAATCAAACTGATTTATTTGTCACTTGAACGTACCCGAATTGTTTATCATTTTATATTTTCCAACATTCACTTGCTATTTGCAACGTGGCACAGTGATGTAATGAAGCTAAATTGTGGTTTTACTTTGATATATACTTTTAAATTAACTCTTAACTTTAACTGTTTCAGGCCCCCAAGAAGGAGCTGCAGAACGGTGTGATACGAGGCTACCAAATTGGTTACAGAGAAAATGGTCCGGGCAGCAATGGCCAGTACAGCATAGTGGAGATGAAAGCTACGGGGGACAGTGAAGTGTACACCCTGGACAACCTTAAGAAATTTGCCCAGTACGGGGTTGTGGTTCAGGCCTTCAACAGAGCCGGGACAGGCCCATCCAGTACTGAGATCAACGCTACCACTCTGGAAGATGGTAGGAAGCAAAAACAGACATCGATAATGAAAAGGACACAAGGCAGATTCTAATATTCATGCAGCCCATCTTTTTGATTTGTCAAAGAATACGGAGAATAGAGGGTGGCAGACAAATAAATTAAAGCATATACATATAGATACATGCACTCATTCACGCTCAAACAAAATGGTAGAAACGAATTTGCAGCACATCCCCCATTTTTCTTTCTACTTTAATTAGCACCCTCATTAGGCTGGTAGAGAGCGAGAGAGGAACAAGGAACCCCATTACTCTCTAAATGTCTGCCCACTCTGCCTCCCGTTTCTCGTCTCTTTCCTGCTTTTCTTTCTCTCTCTCGTCCTGCCATTGATTCCCATCTCATCCGTTACCCATCTATTTTATATATATGTGTGTGTGTAAATATATATATATGCGTGTGTGTGTGTGTGTGTGTGTGTCCCATTCACATCTTGTAGACAAATTCAAAGGACCTTCTATGCATATCTGGACACTAATGATAGACACCATCATCATGGTAACAGTTAATACTGATGGTAGTTGTCCTTAAATGTAGTCTGAATCCATTGCTAAAATTACCTGAAAGATGAACATTGTCTTCCTTTTTATTTTATTCCCCACTGCCTAGCTCACCCCACCCTCCTCATCTGCATTTTAACCCCTTAAGGTGTGGCTGTTTTAGTATTCATGTTACCCCCTCTCAGAGCACAAACCCCCTTCTACACATTTCCTCGCCTTCTCGCAAAAGCTAGCTGTGAACAAGGAGCTATTGAGAGCTAATTTGAGCTTATTTGACTGATTTATTTCAGCAGAGATGGCCTGCGGGTTGTGATGTTGAGTAGTCATCAATTATCAGTGCTTCAATCGCCATGTGAGACCAGACATGTCTCCTTAACAGCTAGGATTTTAAGCAGAAATCATGAAATAACCATAAACCTCTGACATTTGGCCTGTGCATCTCTAACACTTTCTTGTATTTTCTCCAGTGCCCAGCGAGCCTCCTCAGAACGTGCGAGCCATCTCCGTGACGTCAGATGAGGCGGTGATCACATGGGCAGAGCCTCCACGGCTTACACTGCACGGTGTGCTGAAAGGCTACCGTGTTGTGTTTTGGTCCCTCTTCCCTGACGGAGGTGGGTGCTGTGGGGGCCAGGCCCAGTGGCCAATGCAGAGTAATTATCACCTATCTCATTCTAAACTTCACTGACCCACCCACCGACGTACCTCCTCACATTGTGATTTGTTGATGTGTCACACCTTTCTCATACAGCACCTCCTGTTCCTGTGTATCTTTGAATCTGTTTGTCTTTGTTTCTATGTGTAGAATGTAGAAAAATCAATGAGAAAATAGTACAGTAAAATAGTGAGTGCATGTTCATGTCTGAAAAAAATGTTGCCATTGTACATTCCTGTAAGCCATGGATACAAATAATCTCAGTTCTGAACTCAAATTGTTTATCATGTCAACATTTATTTTAAATTTATCCATTTAAGTTTTTTTTTTTTTACCTTTCCTCAGTAAACATAAGGTGGTTGTGATGGATAGTGAATACACAAATTCTAGTATTCTAGCCAACACACATTGGAGTTCATGGCTGGTTTAGGTTTAGGCAATAACACCACTTTTATAGTGAAAATTGTAGTGTGCTTGTGAGAAAATAGATTGAGAGTAATTTTCTATAACATATTTGTGGACTTTGTCTGTATTAAGCCCAACCCTGTTATCTTTTCTGTGGCCATTGCCTAAATCTAACCATTATCATTGTTAAATAGGCCTACATTGATATCCCAACTTTTGACCATCACATGGTGGAATGGTGCCATAAGTGGTTAAAACACTATAGACAAAAATGTAGATATGAAAGATATTTTTGGTTATCAAACACTGAAATGTTGTTCTTCTTTGGTATCCATGACTGAAACTGACAATAGCAACATTTTATTCTAGTGACTGAGTCAGTGTGTGCATGTGCAGGGAAGTGTGTGTCCTATAATCAGCTCCACACTGCCTGCTAACAATTATAGTCATATAAACTAATGTGCCTTTGCAAATATTTTTGTAGGAAACATATAGAAATGCATGCAAATGATTGGCTTACTTAAGTTCTAAACTCTTCCATACAGTCAGGAAAAGGCTTGCATTGAATTTTTTAAAAATAAAATATTCAAATTGATCCCTTTGGTTTGGATTAGAGAAGAACAAAGAAGAGTTTTGTGGAAAAACACAGTTTGTAATTTGTATATTGTGTCTCACTCTAACACATGAGGGTCCTTCTGATGTCTAACAAAAGTAAGGTTTGTTTCCTTAAAAATTGCAAAACGGATTCTGACAAGATTTTGTCATTTTCAATCAAGGCCAAGACTTTCTTCAGAGCTTATCCAAGTGTTGCAGACACCTATGTCTTGCAACACTTAATGGGATTCAATTGTACATTTTGTCCCACTAACACCTCAGTCTGACAACTAAATACAGCAAAATAATTTTACTTTTTTTCCTTGTAGTGCACAAAGTAGACCATTTTTTGAAACTATTTGCAAAGCAAATTAGAGATATGGCAGTATTTTCAAAGGAACAGTTGTTTGCTGCCTTTGCACCAGATAACCAACAGTCCGCTCGGAATCATTTCCTCTTAACTTTAGAGTGGGGAGAGATGCAGAATATCACCACCACTCGTGAGCAGGTGGAGCTGCGAGGCCTGGAGAAGTTCACAAACTACAGCGTTCAGGTGTTGGCTTACACACAGGCTGGAGATGGAGTTCGCAGCAACGTCCTATATATCCAAACTCGTGAAGATCGTAAGTAAACACACAATATAACAAATGAAAAATGCTTCTCATATAGAAGAAGGAAAACAAACTATATTTGCACAGAGTGATGGGTGAGGCTGAACAGGGGAGGGAAATGTGAGAGGGCTTACATAAAAAAACAGTGCCTGAGCTGAATCAAACCCATGACAAAAGCTCATTTATGCTTGGAAGCTCCATTAGCACTACTAATGAGAATTAAGAGGCTTTGGGTCCACGGCTCAGGGCTGAGGGAGGGCTGGCGGGAGACACTCAGGGAGTGGAGGGGGTGTTCTCTCGCAGCATATAGCATCCCGAAGTCAGCCATCCTTTCTACCAGATCTCTTGCCATAGGCAAGGGGATTAACTCCTTTTGGATTAGAGAGAATTAATTTTGTGCTTACACCATTGGAGGCGGGATTACAGCAGGATCCATGTCTCTTTATGGAGTATGGGGAGGAGGGGCCTGAGGGTTAAAGATGGAAAGATAAGAGAGGTGACAGCACAGGGATGAGAAAGTGTATAAAACCATGAAAAGTTAAAAGAAATGTGTTCAACACATTTTGTCATAAATTCCAATACTGTTTGGTTATGTTTGGTTGTTGTTTGGTTATTTAGTGCAGTGCATTAGCCCTTTATGAGTATATGTATAGTTGTAATTGGTATAGAAAATAGTGATGCATTCATGTAGGTGGGGCTGTTCACTCAGCACCATTGTACCTCACCATGTTTGCTGTGCAGCAGTCTGTGTTTCTGTCTGGGCAGCTTTTGGGCACCAGATGGGACTTAACTCTCCCCCCTCCCACTGCCACTCCTACTTTGACATGGAGGTCCAGTTATGATAATGATGGCTGCTGTCTCTGCCCCTCCCCACCACCACCACCACCACCATCATCATCATCACTCCCCCAGGAGCTGCACCAATCATTCTCACCATTCTTCCATCCACGCCTCCCTGTCTTCAACCTCTTCCTTACATCTATCCTTTTTTGAGATGTTTTATCCCCGTTTGTGTAAAAGTGCAGTGTGAGAGAGTCCAAGGGGATGAACTGGCTGAACCAACAGATGAGGGGGGCTCACAAAGAAGAAAAAGAGGAATTGGGGGATGGATTTAAAGAACCATGTCTTAGATGGCTGTAGTTGCTTTCTGTAGACCCCAGATGAGGCCCACTGTCAAGTGCAAGTCATATTTATGGAGGGGATTGAATAGGCCTGACACTGTGAACCCCACACTGTAAGGCCCATATGACAAAAGCATCATTGTTCACCTTTCACTGAATTAGAGTTATTACAGTCTTCAAATTTTCATGAGTTGTATTTCTATCACTCAGCATAATTTTCGTGATGTTTAGGTTCATTTTGAGGAACTCATTAGTTTTTATTTACTTATCTTTAGTTTTGGGGGTGTTATGAGGTTAATCACTTATTTGTTTTCAGATTATAGTTATTTTAGTTGGGTTTTTTTTATTTATTTATTTTTTATTCAGTTTAAATTTTTTCAAAAGTTAGATTTTTATTTTTATTTTAGTTTGGACTTTTTAAAAAAAAAAAATCTTAGTCGTCATTCTTGTAAAATGTAATAACTCTGCACAGAACCCATTTATCCACGTGTTTTGTTTTGTTTTTTAAAGTACATCATCCATTTAACCCTGTGTTGTGGCTTTAGTTTGATTCTGTCTAATCAGAGCATTAAGTGGTGTCCAGTGTCAGGCTGAAGAGGCAAGTAGCGGATCAGACACTAGTGTCTAATCTGTTTGTGGGTTTGAGAGTTAAGAGAATACTGGGTGTCACAAAGTCAGAACTGCTGACCAGAGTCGGAATGAACATATGTCACCACCGTCCACCGAAAGGGAGTTCCTCCAAGTCCTCCCAGAGCGGCTTAGAGCAGGATAAGACTGGCAATCTGCAAACAAGTCTGCTCACTTTAATGGGCATCCAACACCCAGCATGTGCATACATACACACACATAACAACACATATGCATATACTAATGCCTTCTTTGCTGATGTGTATTTTTTTTTTCTCTAGTTCCTGGTCCACCAGCTGGCATCAAGGCAGTTCCTTCCTCTCCTAATAGTGTGGTTGTTTCCTGGTTACCTCCTCATAAACCAAATGGTGTTATCCGCAAATACACCATCTACTGCTCCAGCCCAGGTTCTGGACAGCCGGTAAGTCCCTCTTCCTCTGTGGGCATGATTTCCAAGGGGTTGGTACAAAATGAGGAGTGGAGTGGAAAGGAATTCTTAAACCTCAGAAAATACAGCAATTGAAATAATGAATTTGTAACCAGTATTATTCATTAAACCTGTTATGTGTGTGCGTGTGTGTATGTGTGTGCGCGCATGTGTGTGTGTGTGTCTCTCTTTCACTGTGTTTGCACCACCACTTTATTTCCTGCCCTCCCAGATGAACAGATGAGGTTGTCTTGGCAACGTGATGAGACGTAGATATGCAAATGAAGCAGAGAACAAGCTCACACATGCACACTGCCGCATCAGAAGCTCTCACACACACAGGCATCACATTTCAACGCTTTCTATTTATACATGTATGTGCAGTTTTATTTCAGTGGAGGTTAGAACATGTGCACACAAACAGTAGCGCACAGTGAAATCTGATATCAAGCTAGATCTCACTTTCTTATTTTTTACAAATACTCCTCCCTCTCTGTGCATGAGTGCCATGTAAATGAGCACAGGCGTGGAGGAGAGAGGGAGGGAGGGGAAAAGGAGGTTGAGAGAGAG
Source organism: Maxillicosta whitleyi (assembly GCA_029822895.1). NCBI lineage: Eukaryota > Metazoa > Chordata > Actinopteri > Perciformes > Neosebastidae > Maxillicosta > Maxillicosta whitleyi. The sequence goes on along the minus strand of JAPSES010000044.1, from coordinate 15,451,269 downwards.
AAAGAGACACACCATTAGAGGTAGGAAGGGAGAGACCGAGGGGAAATGAGAGAGAAAGAAAGAGAGGGGGAGAGGAAAAGAGGGAGAGAGCGAGAGACAGGCAGGGAAGAAGGGAGGAGCAGAGGAGGGTATCAGTCACATCGAGATGAGAGTGCTTTTGTTCGTCTTTTCATTATCTCCCTGTATCACTCCCTGGATCACCACAACACCGCCGCTACGCTGGAGGAATGTTCGAACGCACCCCCTCCACACACACATCCACCCTCCTCCTTCCCTCTGTCCCTCCATCCGCTCCTCTTCACTGAGCTAGACAGAGAGGGAAAGAGGGAAAAGCAAATGGTGAACGAACTGAAGATGAACACTGAGATGATCAGATTAGAGCGATAGGAACAGGGATTGACTTGAGAGAAATCTGTGTTTTTGTGTATGTTTGTGCCCACAGGTGCAGGAAACGTCTACATATCATTTATTCCAGCACTGCAGCTTCAAATTGTATTTTATTGAGTAATCTGGCGAATAAATCCCCACGTGAATGTTGGATAATTTAATATATTTTGCAGATTTATGTTTTTTTAATTGAACTGTTGAGTAAGAACACTGGAAATGTTTTATTTTATTTATTCCTTTTGTTAAAATTAAAACCCAGCCATCACTCATGCTGTTTTAAGTTTCAAACGTATCGACCAATATTAATTAACATTTTAGTGTCAAATAAAAATAAGAAGGAATTCCGATTCACATTTTCTGTAGGTCAGTGATTAAAATTACATTAATATTACATTATTATCAGAGATGGTCATTATTATTATTATATATGACCATCACAATTTTTTTTTTTAATTTGTAAAACATGAGTGATATTTTAATTATCACTAATCCATTAGTCTTTCTGTGCTTATGTACCTGAATCACTTCCCTCACGGTGAGTTACTTCGAATATGACTCCATCACATACACAGTCCACTTGTTTACATAACAAACTGAAACGTCACTTGCACCTTTTCATAATTTTTTTCTTGAAGTGTATTGTGGAAATGAGAATTTCACGCCGTCTCTTTGTGATTACTGAAACCAAATGTTGCCTTTACCTCTATCCACCTACTATACTCATTCTTTAAAACAACTATGGTGAACTGTATAATTTTACGTTGTAGTGATCAGGCTCATTTTCTTGTCAAATCTATGAGAAAGCTACAATGCACAAAATATCCGAAAAGGCCCAAGTAATGTTTTGGTTTGTTATGTAAACAAGCAGACTGTGTTTATGATAGAGTCATCTTGATTCAGGTGCGTCAGCATTGAAAGACTAATGGATTAGTGATAATTAGGCTGTTCTCTATAATTAGGTTCTATAAATTTACAAAAAAAAAAATTGTGATGAGAGTCATACGCTGCTTTAAAGTATTCACAAAGCCAGTTGAAGTCAGTTAATCTTGACATAGTCATTGTCATGTACCTTGTGCCTGAGCCAAAACAATGATGGAAAAAGAAAACTTTGGATAAACCACATGTATATCAGTCCCTTAAAAAAAAAGACACTTTAAATACTTTAGCAGTTTTACTAAACATATGCAGAAACATTTCCATAAATATTTGTTCCATGTCTCTATTTCATAGAAATGAAAGATACGCACATCTTCTCCCACCACCACTCCCCAAAATGAATGAGTCATCTCTGATTAAAAAAAGAATTTATCTATGCTTCCCATTTCACTAATCGATGAACTGATAATTTGTGTTCATTGCTAGTAATTAAAAAACAACACAAAACAAAACAAAAAAGATTTGGAATAGATGCAGAGCATGAAGTGAAAAAGTAACATGCAAAAATAAAACTCGTCTGTACTCTCTCCATTTACTTCATTTCTGTTTTAATTTTGTCCCATACCTTTTCACTGAGCCTTATTTAAAAGCACATTTAACTCCCATCACACTGATGCTTTTCCTTAATTCATTACAGTTTCTAGAAGAGGACTTGACCCTAAACCTGTGCAGTCGCTGTGGGATTGTGATTTTCTAACATGATATCTTGTGCTCTCTGTCATAGGCACCCAGCGAGTACGAGGCCAATCCAGAGATGCTCTTCTACCGTATCACGCACCTTACCCGTGGTAAACAATACCACATCTGGGCTGCAGCCGTGACAACTGCCGGCCGTGGAAACATCAGCTCAAAGGTCACAGTGGAACCTGCTGGGAAAGGTGGGTCCTCCAGGCGAGCTCGTAGTAGAGGAGAAGGGTAAAGGGATTTCTATAAAGGTTATGAGTGGGAGCGCTCCACAGATGACTATAAAACAGTGACATGATCTCCTGTACAGACATCACTTTCATCACTCACTCTCCTTCTCTTTCTACCGGCTCTCTCTCCTATTGATTGACAGCTGTGGTATTGATTGAGTGCCGGCTATGTTGCAAGAAACGTTGTTGTTAATTATGTGGTGATGAACAGGGCCTATCCAGTAAACTGATCCTTGGGGAGAAGAATAGCAGTCAAGAATCAATAGAGGGAGGCTGTATGGGGTAAAGATAGACTGAAACTAGGAGGTTAGAGGAGGGGCTATGCTAAAACACTCTTCAATAGCTTTTTATTCCCATAGCAGTACATAAAGGCCCTTCCCATTCTGGGCCGCTCAACAGCAAACAGCCAAGACAGGAAGTCAGACATTAAACTGCTTTCATTTTGCCCTGGTGTAATTCAATTTCAAGGGGAGTATGAAAATATTACTACACTTACATATTGCTGTATTATGTTTACAACATTGAATTATAATTTTTTTTATTCTTTTTTTTTTTTTTTTTTACTGATTTAGGTTATTATGGGTATCTGTTTGGACAAAAGGTTGTGTGGTGATGTTGTTTGTCACAACAGATCCCACTATGTTGATGGTATAAAAACTAAACTATGCTACTAAATGTAATGCATAACATTACATAAAAGAAATCATAGTGTCACATATCCAACATGACCGCTACTATCTTAATCTATGTGTCAGTGTATGTTTTAGAGATTACATTTTATTCTTTTTCTTGTTTGTGTGCAGTCCCCGCCAAGATCCTGTCCTTTGGGGGCACAGTGACCACACCTTGGATGAAGGAGGTGCGTCTGCCCTGCAGCTCAGTGGGAGAACCTGCACCCACAATAAAATGGACCAAAGACAGGTCAGCGCTCATCATATAATACTTTTGTGTCAGAATCAGTGTTTCCTGAGACAGTACTTGTGTTTATGATTTATAAAGACAAAAAAATATGCCCCAAGTGTTTCTGTAATGAGACTGTTAACCTCTGTAACCTGTCTTTACTCTGTCAGTGATAATTCCGCCATCCCAGTGACGGCTGATAGTCAGAGACAGATCTTATCCAATGGTACACTGGTGCTGCGTTCAGTTAAAGCGGAGGATTCTGGGTATTACACCTGCACAGCAACGAACACTTTGGGCTTTGACACCATCATAGTTAATCTTGTGGTACAAGGTGAGGATGAAATAGAAGCTGTATTTGATCAACTCAAGCATAAATCATAAGAGTGCTTTGCTGAAGTGCTAAATGTCCTTATTTGTGTGTCTCTGAATATCCAGTTCCTCCTGATCAGCCACGTTTGACTGTATCCACCACCTCCACCTCCTCCATCACCCTGGCTTGGATTCCTGGAGACAATGGAGGAAGTTCTATTAGAGGTGTGCAGCAGTCTTCATCAATTGTAGATCATCCATTTATAAAGACAGGGGTAGTTGTTTATTTATGAAATAAATCAATAAATACTCCTGTCTTAATAAATGAATGATCTACAATAACTGTAATTGGAAAACAGTATGAAACGCTACCAAAGTCTTCATCAATTCTGTGAACAGAGAACAACCTCATAAAAACAAACTGTCAACACTTTGCTTGGTATTTGTAACAGGCTCTCCTTCTCCTTGTGTTGTCAGTTGCATTAATTCTGTACATAACAATGTAAACCATGAGCTTTTTTGGGTAAAAAAAAAAAAAAAAAGTGGGCAAAATTAATGTAATTGCAGCTAAATGTTGCCCCCTGGTGTTCAGTAGATGTAGTAGTGTTCAAGGTGGATTTGTGTGCAGGATATATTTATAAAGTACTGCTGTTTGACATTAGGCTGTGATTCTCTAGGATTTGTGCTGCAGTATTCAGTGGACAACACCGAGGAGTGGAGGGATGTGTTCATCAGCTCCAGTGAGCGTTCATTCAGGTTAGACAACCTGCGCTGTGGAACCTGGTACAAGGTCAAGTTGGCTGCCAAGAACAGCGTGGGCTCAGGGCGCATCAGTGAGATCATTGAGGCTAAAACCCATGGAAGAGGTAAGAGGTAAACGAATGGTAGTAGGAGAGTTATAGACATAAGCAGAGCAGAAAACATGAAAGAGACTATTACAATTCTGTTTTATTTAGATTTAATTGGAATCTAAAATGCATTTATTTGAGTTTTATTGTCTAGGTTTATCTAAAGTATCTAGTTTTAGCAAATGATAAATAGATCCTTTCAAAGACCACTTAATGTTATACACAGGATACCAGCAAAATCCTCAGTCAGTTAGGTCTTGCATTCATGTATCCTACAAGAAAGTTGAAAATATGATGCCTATTTTTTTTTTTTTTTATTTTAAGTTACAGACAGAAAAATTAGCAAAATGAAATTCACTTGTCTTATTTGCATTAAAAGAAACCCTCATTAACCTCCTATTTACTTCCCCCTTTCTCTACAGAGCCTGTGTTTAACAAGGACCAGCCTCTACTCACCCACATCAACTCCACTCATGCAGGCCTCAATCTACAGGGATGGACCAGTGGTGGCTGTCCCATCACTGACCTGATGCTGGATTTTAGGCCCAAAGGTACCTGGGCCTGGCAAAGCCTTAAAGCCAATTCAACCACACAGCTTTTCCTCAGCGAGCTGCGTGAAGCCACCTGGTATGAGCTTAAAATGAAGGCCTGCAACAGCGCCGGGTGTGGCAACCAGAGCTCCCAGTTTGCCACCACTGACTATGATGGCAGTAAGTTCATGCATGGTGACACTTGTAGGTTCAGTTGTAGTTTTCTTCAGTTTTCAGTTTGTTTCATCACTCATTTATATTAATATTGATTGTTTTTCTTTTGCTCCTTCTATCAGGTACAATCCCTCCCATTAAATCAGCCCGTGGAGAAGGGGATGATGTGAAAAAACTCTTCTCTATCGGCTCTCCTGTCATCCTCGTTACACTTGGCGTTGCGTTGCTTTTCATTATCCGCAAAAAACGCAAAGAGAAAAGACTTAAACGACTGAGAGGTGAGACAGTGGGAAAGATCAGAGACACCAGTGTTATTGTGTCTAATGGATAAATATGAACAGTTGACAAGTTAAAATGATTATCTTCACAGTCAGCCATGATCTAATTAAGATACGTTGTTCTTATAGATGCTAAGAGCCTCGCTGAGATGCTTATCAGGTAAGACCCAGCCTTTAGTTTTTATGTCTCCTGTGTAGAAGAAGTCAAAAGGATGAGCATATTAAAATAGCCATAGCTGAAGTATTTCCTACAGGTCATCATAAATTATTGGACATCCTCATGAAATAATCCATTCTGACTGAAGTATATCTGTGGAATTTGTTTGTGTAGTAAGAACAATCGGAGTATAGACACTCCTGTTAAGGGCCCCCCTCAAGGACCGAGGCTCCACATCGACATCCCTCGCGTTCAGCTGCTTATCGAAGACAAAGAGGGCATCAAACAGATTGGTATGTTCCAGAATATCAGTGAACTTATTTCAATTATTAGAAACATTTTGTGCAGCTGCTTTATGTGTTTCTTTCTGCTTGTGACAGGAGAGGACAAGGCAGCTGTGCCGGTGACGGACACCGAGTTCAGCCAGTCAGTGAATCCACAGAACTTCTGCACAGGCGTTTCTCTGCACCACCAAGCCCTCATACAAAACTCAGGGCCATTGATTGACATGTCAGATATCCGCCCAGGAACAAGTGAGTTTGGTTGTAAATGTCACAGTGACAGTAACATGTTATGATGTGAACATCAAGTTAAAGGATTTATCTCATTGATTGAATTAACTATTGATCTACATCAGGCACTCAATCACCACATAAGACAGTTAACAGTTGTTTCTCTAGGTTTTCTTTTTATTTAGATTTGGGGGGAGGTGGGTTAGATTAGATTAGATTAGATTAAAAATTATGAATCTGAATATTTTCTCTTATATTCATACTTTGTAAAATTATTTTTCTTATTACAGTAAACAAAGTAGTTTCACTGCTAGTTTTGGTTATAGTCTTAGTTGTTGGTAAATGTGATAGCCCTGATCACTACATAATCATGAGGGTAAATGAATATTAAGGAATTCCTAGTTTTTCTGATCATTGTGATCTCTCTCAGATCCAGTGTCCAGGAAAAGCATAAAGTCAGCTCACAGCTCCAGGAACAGATATTCCAGCCAGTGGACCCTGAGTCGACCAAGTCAGAGCCAGTCGACTGCCTCGGCTCGGACCTTGACCTCGGACTGGCGGACGATGGGCTCTCATGGCATCACAGCCACTGAGAGTGACAGCTACAGTGCCAGCCTCTCTCAAGACACAGGTGACGACATCCCTGCCACAGACACAATGACTCTTTCATTTTTCACCTGTGTATTTGTTCACTAGGAATTTCAAGCAAAATGGTCAATCATATATTTATTTGTTTTTTCAGATAAGGGTCGCAACAGCATGGTTTCAACAGAGAGTGCATCATCCACCTATGAGGAGCTGGCGAGAGCTTATGAGCACGCCAAGCTGGAGGAGCACCTACAACACGCCAAATTTACCATTACAGAGTGTTTTATCTCAGATAGCTCTTCTGATCAAATGACCACCGGTACCAATGACCCAGCAGACAGCATGACTTCCCTCAGCACGCCGTCTGAACCGGGTATTTGCCGCTTCACTGCCTCCCCACCCAAACCGCAGGACTACGATCGCGGGAAAAATGTGGCTGTGCCCATTCCCCACCGCGCTAACAAAAGTACGTTTGTTCCATGTTTGCATTTAGTGTCCTCTGGCTGTACTTATTTTAATTATATTCATTACTTTGTATTAATATCAAATCTTAAGTCGTATTTGAATCATCTACACCAGGGGTGGGCAATCCTAGTCCTCGAGTGCCAGTACCCTGTATGTTTTAGATATTCCCCTCTTCCAGCACACCTGATTCGATTAATGATCAGGTCAACGTCCAGCTCTGCAGAAGACTGATAACGATGCAGGTGTGATGGAAGAGGGAAAAATCTAAAACATGCAGGCCCTTGAGCACCAGGATTGCCCACCCCTGATCTACACCTATAGATTTTGGTCACACTGCTGTTGAAATGACACTAAATGACACTGAAGTGGTTTCCTGTACAGCCATGTGACTCTCTTCCTGTTTTTCACAGGTGAATTCTGCAACCTACCCCTCTACATGAAGACAGACCCATTCTTCCGCAAACAAGGGGAGCTGCATGACCCCTGTCCTGCTGTGCCACCACGGGAAGCCTCAATCCGCAGCCTGACACAACGGGCGTATCACACCCAGGGACGCCACAAGACTCTAGACCCTGCCAAGCAGCAGGCCCTGACGCTGGGCCACTCTGGACTGGGCAGCTTGGGTGCGAGCTCAGGCACTGCCACCTTGCCCCAAAGGACTCTCACCATGCCTAGCTCCAACACTGCAGCGACAGCTTCCACTTCCAGCACGAGCAGCAACCCCACCAACAGTAACAAAGTGGGGGGCTCCAGAGACTCGCTGCTAGAGAGCAGCTCCTCTGCTTTAGGAAGACTGCAGAAACAAAGTGTGGGGGCCTATTCGAAGTCGTACACACTGGTGTAGTCCGGTCTTTTGCACAGACTTGCACTGCTGTCCCAGTCCTCTGCTTGCCCAAATCTGGTACTCTTCAGTCTGGGCCAGGAAGGGCACGCAACCATCTCTCTTTAAACCCAACTAATGGTGAACTGCCCAGCGTCCTTTCTAACTGTCTAATTTTCCTTGGGAAAGGCGTTCTCCCAGACAGAGACCCAGCTAACCCTACTTTTTCATGTCCACCTGGGACTCTATAAAAGAACTACTAACTCCAACTAACAGATCCAGCAGGCTGGTGCTCAGCTCCACTCAGTTCGCGTAGGAGCTGCACAGCAAAAAACCAGGAAGCAATTCTGTGGTCATTTTGAAACATTGACTATGATTGAGGAGCTGAGAGCTCTGTTATTCTGATGATGAAGACTACGATAGCCAGTATGAAGCTGTGTGGCCATCCTGTCTCTCATACACGCACTGTCCTCCATATTTTGAGTATTATTGTCAATTTGCAGGACTTACAGTTAAGTTCCCTATTCTTACTGTATCTCTCCCCCTCCTTGTGTCTCTTAAAGTCCCAAATAGATATTGGCAGATTTTCTCTTAATGGCGATTCCAAAAGAAAGATTCAGGTTAACTTTCAGGAAGGATAAAATCTCTATCTCATTAATGCTTTCCACACATCTCTCTCCAGCTGAACAGTGTGTAATAAATCATGACAACCCAAATAAACTAGCTTTGAGTTCTCACATTACAAATAGAGAATATTTGGTATTATAAAGAATTTACATATATATTTCTATGTAGGTATATTATTGACATTTAAGTGAAATTATGACAAAGTATAAATTGTATGTACTACAATACTGTTGTAGCACGTACAGCAATTTAATGTTAAGGTCAAAATTTAAGAACAAGACAATCGCTCAATCATGTTAAAAGAAATTTTAAAAAGGTTGGACAAAGAAAGAAAAAGTTAATATATATATACGGGATGCTCTGTATGTTACTGTATGCCGACGGACTAACAGAAGAGGGTTTGCACCTGTGTGAACACTAAGCAGCCCTCTACAAGCTCCATCTTGAATATAAACTGCTCACAGTACTTTTCAGAGAATGCAGAGTGGCTGGTTGAACAGATTTTAGTCTTATTAGCTATAATAAGCAGCGGTTTTTCTGTCTTAAAACCACAAATCTGCAGCATCCACTGTGCTGCATGTGTTTTGTTGGAAATAGTCAGGACACAAAATCCTCGAGGCTTTTTATAATATGATTTATGAGAATACAAACTGTTTAACTTGAGATACTTTGCAGGAGCCTGAGTGGTTGGTAGATACAATAACATTCAGAAATTAAATCAGTGTCACAGAGCATCCCCAAATAAGTGTTTATATTGGGAGGAGGGTTGGACAATGGCTGCTGCAAAAAGGTTACAGACTTTAGTTATGTCACGGTTAGAAAGCCTCTGTCTGTGGATGACAGAGACTGACCATGTATACAAACACAGTCACACAACAGACAACAACTTCTCACTCAGCCTTTGTGTCACTCAGCCAACCCCCTGCTCATCAAAGAAATGGACAGCAGAAGGAATCCCAGTCATGATGTGAATGAAGTTAAATAATATACTTAATTTAAGAAATGTTATATGTCAGGGAGTTCAGTTTTAAATTATATAATGTTCATTCAATTGATAATATCTTTGTTGTTTCCCTGTCTGAAGTACTGTATATGCCCCACTTTCTTTCTCCCTCCATTTTGCGCTGATGTACATTAACACAAGAACTTATTGGAATGTCTTTTTTGAAGCATCTCCACGATAGTGTTTTGTGGTTTACATTTATTTATCCATTTGCCTGTTTCTTTGTTTTTGTTTTTGTTTTGGGTTAGGGGGATTGGTATTTGTTTGTTGACTTTGATTTTTAATATTAATTTGTTTGGGATTTTGTCAGATTTGTTTTCCAGAGGCCAAACAGTACCAAGGTCTGTGGCCTGTGGCTAAAACCAGTTCAGCCAAGTGAAATCAGGGACTCGTAGCTCTTTTGGTCACACACTATTGTATATAAACTGGACTGAAGCCGGTCTGTTAACCTGAAGCATTCAGGCTCACATCCGTTTCCCCCTTGTTCAGATAAATTAAATTAAAATTTCACTACCCTAAACATACTAGCTCCATGATCTCTACCTTTGTCAGTGTTGTTTATAGATTAAGTCTTGTACATAAAACACAGTTTTGTATGAAGAGCTATTTTCGTCAGAACAAATCAGGGGACACATCAGGGTTGAATGCCCCAATTTCAAAATTGAAATAAAATCAAAAATAAAATATTTTACTTCTGAAATGGGCAAAACATTTTTCTTTCCCTTTATGTTTTTGATACTAATTTGTTGACTTTTTATTCTTTTTTTAAAGGTCTTTTGATGTTGTCATTTGTCCTATTTACTTTTTTATTATTTTTATTTTGTATTTTGTTCATCCTCAAAAAAGTCATTGCATGCTTGCTTAAAGGGAAAAATCGAAGGAAAAAATGTATGAAAATGTAAAACAAAAATTATAAAAAAAAAAAAAAAAAATGTTGAGGGTATCCCAAACATTTGTTTGAGTTGCTTGTTATAGCAATTGCTTGTGTTCAAAGGTACATTTTCTATGAAAAGAAAGCAAAAACTAAAAAGATCATTCTAACACCTTGTGCAATAAAGCTATCTTTCATATGTCATGGCTTCTGTTATTCTCAAAAGGCTTGTTTGTGTAGTTCCTGGAATTTTTAAACTGATATTTATACTAAAAAGGAAAAGTATAAACATGCTGACATACATTTCAGAGAACATGAAAACAAAAAATATAATAGAATAAAAAAAATTAATATATACTTATTACTATAACTACCATAAAGATTATTTGAAGTGACATTCTCAGCAATATATGAATATACACTGTTTTCCATAAAGTTAGAATAGAATATCTTTACCTCTTCTCAAAAAATGATTGAATTCTGGCATCGTCCAATCTTTATGCTCTAACAAAGTTATGTTTAATCCATAATGTAGTGGAAAATTCAATTGGAAGTTGCCAGAAAAGTAGTTCCAGGGTATTACAGATTCAAGTTTTCTCAATCGCAATTTGTCATAATATCAGCCTCTACATTTTGTATTTTTCTGTGAAAGTCAGGTGTTTTCTTATATCTAATTTATTGTAAACTGCATCCAGAAAGTAGGTAAGTATAGTGTGTGTGTGTGTGTGTGTGTGTGTGTGTGTGTGTGTGTGTGTGTGTGTGTGTGTGTTTGTAAAACTATATTGTGT
>JAPSES010000044.1:15427743-15440059 GCA_029822895.1 Maxillicosta whitleyi | reverse complement strand
GACCACAGGAAAGTGGTGTCCCCGTATCGTATGTAAGGAACTGGTGATCCCCATTATGTTAGGTTTACAAGACTGTGCGTGTGTGTGTGTGTGTGTGTGTGCGTGTGTGTGTGTGTGTAATTATTTATTGCATTTTCTTGTGTTACAGCCTTATTCCAAAACAGATTAAATTCATTATGTAAATAAGTATTCACAGCATTTGCCATGGACTTCAAATTGAGCTCAGGTGGATCCTGTTTCAACTCATTGTGCGTCAGATGTTTCCACAACTTGACTGGATCAGTTGTTTGGACATGAAGGACAAACACACACCTGTCTATATAAAGTCCAATAGTTGACTGTATGTCAGAGCACAAACCATGTCATCAAGTCCAAGGAATTGTCCATTCACCTCCGAGGCACCATGAGAAAACAAATAGTCTAGTCTGATAAAACAAAGATCAAACTCTTTGGCTTAAATGTCAAGCATCATGTCTGGTTGAAACCACAGTCTGCTCATCACTGTCCAGTATCATCCCTACAGTGAAACACAGAGGCAGCATCAGTCTGTGGGGATGTTTTTAACAACAGGGCCTGGGAGATGAGTCAGAGTGGAGGGGAAGGAGAACGCAGCAACAGACAGAGACATCCTTGAAGATAACCTGGACCTCAGACTGGGGTGAAGATTTATCTTTGAACAGGACAACAACCCTCAGCACACAGCCACGATAACAAAGCAGCGGCTCTGGGACGACTCTGTCAATGTCGTTGAGAGGCCCAGCCAGAGCCCGGACGTGAACCACATCCTACCTGAGGGATCTGGAGAGGTTCTGCAAAGAAGAACGGGAGAAAAATGACCAAAAATAGGTGTACCAAGAAGATTGTAGCATCAAACAGAATTGAGGCTGGAATTACTGCCAAAGGTGCATCAACAAAGTATTTATATGTGAATACTAATGTACATGTTAATTTTTCTTTTCTTTTTATTTGTTTTAACCCATAAAGACATCCACTGGTGACCAAAATCACTTATTGATATAAGAAGTTAAATCCGTGTTGATCCACTAATCCTATTGATACATGTATCATGCATGCACATGGGAGTGGATCTGTCCTTCACTGTGGTTCTCCTCAGGTTTCTCTTTTCCCACTGGTTTTTTTGGAGTTTTTGCTTGCCGAGAAGGAGGGTCTTACGGACGGGGGGATGAACAGGACATTAACTTCCTTCATCTACTGTATATTTGACCCTTGTTTTTATTTGACTGTTGTTTAACCCTGTAAAGCCCTGTGAGGCAAACTTGTTGTGATATAGGACTCTACAAATAAAACTGAATTGACTGTAAATAATTGGTGTAAAATGCAGTTTTTCATCTTTTCATGCTCATCAGATATGACCCATTTGGATGTTCAGAGGCTCCGTAGTGAATGTGGAAACGCCGTCATCTTCTACAAAAGGGTGTCAAACTCATTTTTGTTCAGGGGCCACATTCAACTAAATTTGGTCTGCAGTGGGCCGCACCAGTGAAATAATAACATAATAATATATAAAGAATGTCAAATCCAAACTTTTCTCTATGTTTTAGAGTGAAAAAAGTAAAATGAAACAATGAAAGTGTTTATATCTACAAACTATCCTTCAAACAATGTGAATAACATGAACAAACTGAAAAATAAGTGTAATTTTAACAATATCCTGCTTTTTATCATTTCCAAATGTTCGTTATAAATTACACAGTGGATCTACAAATACACAAAATGTTTAGTAACAGGAAGAATAATGTTAAAACTGCATTTACTTTCCTTAAGATGTGTCAGGTTCTTCATATTTATTCAGATTATTTACATTTCTTGTGAAATTATACTTAGTTTTAGTGTCAATGTGTGAAAATATTTACATTTACAAAGAGAAAAATTTGGAATTTGGTATTTATAGGTTATTATGATTGTATTTTACTGATCTGACCCACTTAAGATTGAATTGGTTTGAATGTGGAACCAGAACTAAAAGCATTTTTAATATCTATTTTTGCATTCCACACATTCGTTCCAAAGGACTGGACCCAGTGGCGGGCCGAATTTGGCCCCCGGGCCACATGTTTGACACCTGTGTTCTACAACATTTATTCACCAGTAAAACCCATAGAGTTGGATCAATGATTTTTCAGGTTATTCATATCTTTTTTTTGTTTGGGTAGATTATAAAAGTGCATATTTTCATAATTTAATGGGTTTGTCGCCACTAAAACAAAGACAGATTTTAAGTTGTCATTATTTATACATTATTATGCAATTATTTTATATGTTATTATTTTACTAGTCGAGCCCCCTTGAGATTAAATTGGAATGGAAGAAAATGAGTTTGAGACCCCCTCTCTGCCTTACAGACTTAACTCTGATTCCCATTTAGCTTTGCATTAAAGCAGCCACAAGATGGCGTTATAACACTACCGCCCCCTACAGAGATTAACAGATAGAGACAAAAGTCTGCTACCATGAGGGAGCAGTCATTCATGACGGATATGCGGTGAATAATTGATATATTTCAGAGTCACCTGCGCTGCTCCCTAATTGGTCACTACAGCTTCTGGTTGCAACAGCAGAATTATTTTCAGTGCAAGTTGAATGATACAGTTTCTTTATGCAAAGGATGTGAGGGCGTTCACCAGAAAAATGAGTTAGTCCATCATCATCATCATTAGGTACGGATGTGATGAAAGGTATATTATTATTAAAATACTTACTGCTGATAGGAGACACAATATTAGAGCAGCTACAAATTCAAGCCTTTCTCTATTTGTTTACTGACCTGTCAATCATCAAAATAGTTCCAACCACCCTCTATTAATCCACACTTGAAAAGCATGGAAAACAACATAATAATTAGACGGGTCTTACATTGTCAAATGGCAGCAGGGTGTGATAGGCCTTTTCAGAAGCTGTCACAGGGCCCTCTGCTCTATTCTAACACAACCCTGATTAACCAATGCCATGATACTCTCCATTCAACGAGCCCCACGACTGTGTCACTACAGCAAACAGCTTTTGAGTGGCTTGACTGCTGGTTCATAAATTCTAATATTACTGTGAATGCATATTGTTAACACACACATAGACAAACAGAAGCAGGTATCACAAGAGATCTGAGGACAATTTTACAAGATTTAATTTATTAACTATTATACAGTTCACATAAGGCCTTCATCTTCAAACACTATTCTCAGTCAGACAAATTCCATGGTTTGCTCTTGGTGCACAGTACATAAACTTTCACGTTTCATCTATTTCACTTTAGTATTTGTTTTGTTCTTGTACTAATTTCATGTTTTAAAACAGGAAGAGGCTTTCATCCTTCTCCCTTGGTGTGTTTTTAAATCATGCACTAAACTTAAGTGGCCTTGAACCATTCACAAAAATTGTAAAAATGGACTTTCAATCATTGAAATACACACTAGAAATGTTTTCTACCATTGACTAAAGGGTGGTGTTCCCCAACATACAAATAAACAACCATTATAGAGTAGTATGCACTCACTTTTTGCTCATTGAAAGGCAGATTTGCCAATGGTGTGTCAGAAGTCAAATAATTCAGCAAGACTTTATACTCCCATGAATTTTAGTGGTAGTCTGTTTGTCAGTCGTTAATGTTGCAGCCTACAGCTCAGAGAAGTTTAAGAAAAGCCTTCAGATTTGGCTGATGACTGACTTCTAACAGCATTGTGATTCCAAAAAGTACCAGTAAGTGATGATCCCAAATACTTGTACAACCAGTGCTCTAACTAATCAGATCAGAGTTGCAACCAAGAACCGTAACAGAGCAACAATCAACCAGGACTTGCATGTCTGGTGGTCCATTTTTCCTCGTCTTCATCGAAAAAGACAGTGCTTCACTTGAGTTAAATGGTTAAAATGATCAGGTCTTCATAAACAGTGCTACCACTGAAAATGTGCTGCTCATTTTCCATGAAAGTGAGGACAATAAGCCAGCACAAAACTAATTCACTAGAGCAGGTAAACGGCTGACGGTGCTTCCTGAATGAGTCCCATCCACAAATATTTAAATTCTACTGGTCATTGTATTGTATAGCAGGACTAGCAGTAACAGTGCGCTGAGAGTACTAAACCTTCTGAGTTAAAGGTCCTTAATATTAGATGAATACAAAGAGCTTGGTTTGATAGACAGCCACAGCAACACATCCAGCAGCAACCTATCATGTTTCAAGCTTGTGGTTTCCATAGACACCAGATGGCAACATAGAGTCATGTTATGGTATGACTAGGTTACACATTTAAAACTCACCCTTTTTCACTAAATGTGAATGAGGTGAAAACTTGTCCTTCACTTGACTGATAGCAGGCAAAGTCTCTTTTCTGATATCAACAGCCTAATTAAACCAAACTTCCCTAAACATCCACTCTGATCAACCAACAGCTAGAAAGTGGACAAACGCTAAAAGAAAACTATTTTTCACATGGCTGGATGAATGAGGAATATAAGCAGATTCAGAATTCCCATTGACATAAAATGGGATGCCTGGATCATGTAAAGAACATAAGTTTTTACAAAAGGATCTTGTTTTACAAGCCTGCACTAATGCCACACTCAACCACTAAACAAACATTATGGACAATTAGTCAATGTGGCATTTCTTCAAATTTAACACTACACTATCAAAAAAGTGCTTCAGATAAGTTAGTGGATACAAAAACAAGTTTGATGTAAACAAAGTTTGATCTGCCAAAGCTCTGTAGAGGCAATGGGTATGGCTGTTTGAGCTGTGAAAAAAAAAAAAAAAAACACTTCAGAAAAAAAAAACCCTTTTGAGGGAAAATAACAGTGATCAGTAAAGTGCATCCCTGGATGTGTCCCCCCCTCCCATCCCTTTCCCTTCCCATGCTGACCCCTCAAGCAGCCAATGAGAGAAACACCAAAGGCAGACACAGGGGAACCTCTGCAATATGGAGCAAAATGCTGCTCAAAGGACCTAGAGAGGAACAGTCTATAAATCCAGTGGCAGTACTTTCATGAGAAAAAAAAAAAGCTAAAAGATTTACACAGATAAAAACATGGTGGCCACAAATCATGTGTTCCAGCTTGGCATGGAGGAATCTTTTCTTGGTAGTGTAGGATAAGTGGTATCTGTTGACATAAGGAAGGCTTGTTGTGACATCGCCCTTTGTCCTCCACTTCTGCCCCGATGTCAAATTCCAGGTGATCATGGGCTCAGAGGGCAGAAGAAGAGTCACTAAAAATGGCAGCCTGCCCTGACGCACACAAGTATGGATACAAATGGCAGGTTTGGGGAAGTTTTCAGACACTTCCTAATTCCTCTTTTCATTAACTAGTTTGTCCAGGTTCAAAATTGTAGTGTGCACATGCACTTTTTTTTTTTTTAATGTGTATGTGAGATAAGGTCCAGCATCATCATGGGCACACGTGGTTTCATTGTCTCTCACAGTGTCTCTTGTTCAGCAGGGGAATGGTGGGAGTGGGGGTGCTGGTGGAGGGGAGGGAGCAGGGACTGCAAGGGGGACTGGGGAGTAGTTGGTGGGGACTGCTGCAGGGGGCTGAAGTGGGTGGTGGTGTGAGGAGGAGAGGAGCGGTAACAGGTGTAGGCAGAGCTGCCGCTTAGGGTGGTGGTGGGTGAGGCAGGCAGACCTGCGAGGCCGGTGGGGGAGTCGATGAGGGGCTGGTTGTAGAAGAAGAATGCACACTGGTGGATGAAGGTCTCGATGATTGTCTGGTAGGTGCGTGTGGCAGTCAGAGCATCCATCGTGGTGAAATCTGGCCTCATGAGGGTGGGCCAGAAACAGATGGACAAGTTTTCACTGGTCATCAGGTTCACCCTGCTCAGCTGGCTCACCCTTATAAACATACAGATAGAAAATTAATCATCACATAAACAGATGGGTTTCCACCTCAAAACATCAACAAAGCCATGTGGGCAACAGTAGACACAAGTCAAACTCACTTGTGTAAGTGGCTCACTACATATTTGAAGACATCATAATTCTCCCTGGAGAACTTCCTCAGGACATCCTTCATGGTGTACAGCCTCTGCTCTCTGTCATTAATTTCTGTTTGAAAAGTGGAAAATATGGGGTTACATACATATACATTATTTTCTGTACAAAGCTTATATGCACAATACAAGAGTCATTCAGTAGCTTTGCATCTTTCCTGAACTGGATTAATATTTTAGGCAAAGTTCTAGACACAACCACAATCAATCTTCAAACTTCATTCATGTGGTAACTCCGATTTGGAGCACTGTTTTTCAACAGCTCATTAGAATTTATACCACCTTTCATGTTGAATTCAGATCAACTGTGCAATTTTTAAGAATTGTTAAACATGTAACAAATATCATAAATTGTAATGAAAATACATTACTTATTTAGTTTTAAAAGGGTGATTAGTAAACTATAACCTCTTACATTTGCAACGTAACATTCACAGAGCAAAGCAGGTCTACCAAAACCTTCTCTTCCCTCTTCGCCCCTAAAGAAATAATCTTTTTATGTTCTAGTAAGACCCTCCCAGCCCAGCAGTGTTTGCTTACTGAAAGCATCCAGTAGGTCCACCTGCAGAGCACAAGGCACCAGGGGCTCAGGCAGCTCAGAGAAGAAGCTTTTTAGGGCTCCAGCCACAGTGTTTATAGAGAAGTCTTTCTCCACTAGGTCTAATCCATGGTCTACAGAAGGAAAATGAGAGAGTTAAGGGGGATCAGAAAATAAAACCAGCAGAATCAGTAGCTGTCATCGGGACTGAATAATCAGTTGTATGTCACTTTCCTTTAGTAACACTCTGTTTATGTTTTGATTAGGCTGCCCCATAATTACATGTCAAACAGCTGGTTCAAACACAGTCTGATGTGCTCACCCTGTTCAAACTGCCTCTGCATGCTTTCCATCTCTGACTTGTTCCCACTGACGCGGTACAAACCCTCTGTATTCAGGCCTGAGGAAAAAGAACACAGCAGAGAAAAAGGAAGATGTAGGGAGGGCACAGTGGGAAACAAGCAAAGCACAAACACTTCATTAGTCCTATTGCAAACAGACGAGGCAATACAGATGCTGGAAGTTTCTGGAGTGTTTAAGTGAAGAACTGATTTTATTACTCTCACATCACATTGTGATCATGAACAGGTGCACAAATATAAAATATCCTCATAATAGCCATGTCTATACAATTAATATGGCAACAAATGAGTAAAAGACAGCTGCGCATGCACGTACATTTCAAATAAAATTCTATTTAAATGGCAAATAACATTTGAGTAAAATATATTTAAAAAAAAACACTAACCTGTTGTCTCAATGAAGCGAACACACTTCTCAATGAATAGTGGGATAGGTCTATCTGGAGATACCACATTCACAAGGGGGACCCCAAAGTAATTGCTCTCCATGGGTTTGGGAATAGCTGGACGTGGCTTTGGTCTTGTTTTCTAACCATTAGAAAGACACAAATCAATGAAACAGAAACATGAATAGTTACATGTTTTGCATTCATTTTATCCAACACAGACACCAGGAAATCTCAAATACAGTTTCTCACAATAAATCACAAACTAACAGCTAGATCTTGACCTTAATGTTGCCACATCTGTCTAATACTGTGTTTAGAGAAACATATAGTCTCTTTTGTACTAAACTTTTAAATATCTTATTACCTTAATTCACACATTTGTAGATATTTACAAATCCAATAATACTCTAGTTTTAACATTAGAATCTGAAGATGGCATAATACCCACCTTGGCTGTTCGTCGCAGACTCTTCAGAATGTTCCTCTTTTTTGGGTCCTCACTCTCTTCATTAACAAGACTGTCACTTTTCAGGGTCCCAAAGTCATCATCTTTGGATTTCGGAAGAGCTCCCATCTCATCATCGCTCCCGATGAAGCTTGTACGGAAGCTGCTGAACTTGCCGAGCCTTTTGGAGCGGTCACGGTACAGGCGAGGCTTAACACCCACGGCTGAGAACTTCCTCCTTCGCTCCAAAGAACTGCTGTCTGCTTCACTGTCAGAGCCATTTCCATTAGAGTGCATCCTGTTGGAGTTGCGGATAGTAATAATTTTGCCTTGCGTGCTGTCATGTGGCACTGAGTAGATGATCTCTTCATTGCTAGGGCGAGGTTTTGAAACGGCATCAATAGGCTCAGCGTAGTCAGAGGGATCATAGCCAACATCCCCACCTGGAACCCAGGTAACAGCAGAGGGCAGGGAGCGACGATGGCCTAGTGTATCAATGTATGGGTTGCGGCTCACCTTCCGAAAGTCAAAGGTGACACCTGGTTTAACTCTCACTTGGTGTGGCACTTTGTTGTTTTGCTTGTTCTCAAAGTCTCTAATATCAGAGATAACAGAGATGTCGCTTGAGTCCAAGTCTGGCAGGTTGAAGCCCCCGCCATGAGAGGTGAGTGTGCCATCGTAGTATGGTGGGGACGGTTCCACATCATCCTCTGAATCCAAGAACATGGTGACAGGACTGGGAGAGCTGCAGCGAGGCGAGTATACATTCTCACTGGTGCAGGCTTCAGCAACATTATCATACATGTGTGTTGCCTCCACAATGTTGCGTTTCTCTACCACCTCCATCAAGAAAGAGTGGAACATTTCTATCCTATGTAGGCCTCCCACCACACCCCCAGACCCACATACAACAGTATTGAAACGGCCTTCAATCTCATGGGCAAGTTCTTCCCCTTGGATCATTTGCTCACTAGCGTAGTCGCTGTCAGTGAGCTCTGCCTGGCTATCACCCACTGCCAACAACTGGACTGGGATGATGTCCTGAACTTCACACAGGAACGCACACAGGGTCTCCAGGGAGGCTTTTCGGGAGACTGAATACACTGCAATGTAGCCATGAACTAACCTGCTCTTCCGCAAGGTGAAGGAGGCGTGGTATGAGAGCACAGAGAGCTCTATAGCCAGCTTATGTCCACTAACTGTCTGCTCCAGCAGCACAGAGGTGCCACTATTGGACATGGGCCTGCAGTGCTGTGGCATTAGGAAAGGGGACAGGAGCTGCTCTATGTCATACGAATCTCCACACATTAAGCACATAACAATGCGCAGATCTGCCTCTGGGACTGGCTGATGAGGAGAGTCTCTGAGGCCTGGAGGCTCAGGAAGGAGGGGTGGGGAACTACTACTAAAGGATGTGCTCCTTCTAATATCCAGAAGGCCCCTTAGCACCTGGTTTATCTGAGTCTCACTGACATTATGGCCATAACCAACACCAGGGGATGCAGGATCCAAAAAGCTACACTGCAGTCTCCTTGCAACTTGCTGTCCTTGTGTTATTAGGCTTAAGGCAGTTTCTCCACCAATATCTGAATATGATCCTACACCTCTTTTAGTGACTAAAAGCAGTGATGTTGGCAGCTGTGCTAGCTGGCTATCCCTTCGGCCTAGTGTTGACTCCCTAAGTCTCTCAAGGCTTTCAACCACATAAGAGAGGGAATCTTTTGAATTATACAGACATAGACAACCATGCGGAGTGAAAGTGGGCGTATGGAAAGAATTTACTGGAAGACGTACATTTCCTTCAATAGGCCGCAGTGTCAATTCATACATCTTCCCATCTAACACATACCAGTCATCATTTGTGCAGAGAGCCCTAATCTCATTGGCAAATTCTCTGGCCAGTCCATCCTTTCCTAGAATGACAAGATTAATTCTATCAGCCTTGGTGTCACCAAAATGAGCCTTCACATCAAAAAAGGGGTAACATGTGGGGAAACGTGATGCTAAGAGTTGTTCAATCTTAGAATCTCCACAGTGTGGACTGCTAGGGCAGGTCTCCTTTGTAGGGTGATAAACAAAGTGGATATGTTTAAGTACTAGAGCATCTCTTTCAGCTGGAAGCTTTTGTAGTGCCTTGAACCGCTGTTCCTCTCCCAAAACCTCCTGAATTGCTCCCATTTTCTCTTTGCTTGGTTTAGCATCCACCTCAAGCTCATAAAAAAGCTCAGAGTACTCCAGTAAAAGCTCCTGGAAGTCTTCTTTAGCACGGTCAATGATCTCTTTCTGATGGCGGTTATACAGATCCAAGTACTCAGGCTCCTCAAGCCACTGATAGAACTCTTCATTCATGATGAAGCTGCGGGCCTCCTCCCATGGTTTACCGGGTGTGACAAAGGGAGAGGAGGCTAGCTTCTGTTTGAACTCCAGCCTCATCTCTGCTCGCCTGCACTCATTTCGCAGATGTTCCAGGTGAGAATTAAATATTTCCTCTGCTTCAGCAGTTTCCAGTAGGTCTGAAGGGATCCGCTCATCCTCCATGTTGTCGATGTGAGATGTATCCTCCCATGGTGAGTCTTCCAGAACAACAAACCAGTGAGCAAAGTGCTGCTTGGACTCAAGAACCTTCTGTACCCCAGACCAGCTCAACTGATCTATCTCATCCAGATCAGGCACCAAAGAACTAAGTGCTAAAGGAAGAGTGCTTAAGTATATTTTCCGACGCCTCTCAATGTGTTCTTGCTTCAGTCGGTAGACATGCTGTTGAAAAAGCTTTTTGCATTTTGCTGTTCCCTCCAAAAAGACATATTCTTTGTACTCTGGGGAGGTGTTCATGCGCCGGCTGGTGTTTAACCAGGTTTCATTATGATTCTTTACTATACGGTTGATTAGCCATTCATAGCGGTCCTTGGCTGAAGCTATCTGTTGACTCTGGAGCTTTAGAGCCTCAAAATAAGGAATAATCTTGGGCTTGCCCCTGCTTTTATCAATTAGCTGAGCTAGAGTGAGGAAGGCAAGGTCCACATTTATATTTGAGCGAGCAGATGTCTCAACTACTGGTAGACTCTTTTTAGTAATAGCAAAGGTATGTGCATCTTTGATATAACGTTCAACTCCTTCATCACATTTGGTGAGAACCAACACAATCGGTTTCTTAGTCTTGCTAAGCTGACCATATAGGTTTGTTACAAATTTCAACTGGTCATCAAAGTTACGATTCATGCCACGGCTGACATCAACACATAGGAGGAACCCATCAACCTGGAGTTTTCCTTCAGGCATTTGTTTCTGCTCGAAGTCTTGCTCTAAGCCAAGCTGGTCTGTACAGAAGTACATGAGCTTCTCTGCTGAAGCCAGCTTAGTTGCTGCTGCCCTTTTGATATAGGGCTGCATAGCAGTGCTACGGTGTGGCTGAAATGTCTGGTCATCAATGAATTCAGTCTGTTCCACAACATGCATTCTACATTCAGGTCCTTCCTCCAGAACCCGTGACACCTCCCCCCAAAACAGAAAGTGATCATTATTTACCACTCGGCCCCCAAAGTCACTGGTGCTCAAAACTGATGTGTGATCCAGATAGAAGTCATCAGCACTTGGTCGCACAAACCTATTACATAAGCAGGACTTTCCGACTCCACATTGCCCCTTCTCTTTCTCTGTTCCTGATAAACCCACCACAATAAGGTTGTAGATGGGCAATCGGGCATCTTGCTTTTTCGCCATCATAGTCTGCTGAGGCTCATCCTGCCAAAAACAGGCACTGTATAAAGGAGTTCACTTGAATGTTTGTCCATAAAGTTGCTGACCCACAGAGGAGATCAGATTTCAGATTCTTCTGCTGGGCTTCAGTTTGAATAAATAGCAGTGCGGTGATATGAGAAGAGGGATCTTTCATTCATTCCTTATGAGTCAGATCCTGTGAAAAAAATAAAATAAAAAAATAAATCAGGCACCAAAACTGAACAACCAACAAAAACATACTCTGAATAAGAACAGAAACCGAAACACAAAATAACAGAAGTTAAAAATAACCAAAGGGCAAATGTAATCCTATCACTCTCACGTTAGGTGGCTGTGACCCAATAAAAATAAACCAATGTTAAAACAAACATTTTGTGTTGGCAAAGACAACATTATTGACAGGCAAAAATGTTAAAATATAAAATAAAATAACTAAGTAAATAAGTTAAAATAACTAAAACACTTAAACTGTTTACTTTACTTAAACCATTCACTTTTTACAACAAGTCACAACTTGTGAATGCACCATTCAGTGTAGAATGCAAATGTGTATTGTTTAAGAAACAAAAAAAAAAAAAAGAGTACATCTTAGTGATGTAAATTTTCATTTAAATGTTTTGTAGTGTATAGGTAGTAAATTGTCCTCTCAGTGCTCCAAATAGCAATTCCATTAATAACATGATGATTGCAGCAAGATTAATAATTAAAAATAGAAAAACATATTTGAAATGCTTTGAGTGCTTATTCTACAGACAAAAACCTAAAAAGGTATCTAATCTTTAAAACTACCAAATAATTACATTGTAGTGGTTGTCGGTTGATAGAATTTTTGTAAAGCATTTGAC